>CAMTDV010000020.1:56920114-57140114 GCA_947069175.1 Scalesia atractyloides
GTGTGTAAAACAGCATGCACGTCCCGGGTTCGAGCCTTTAACCATCACCCGGTTTTCTTAGATAAAACCCATTATTTTTAAAACCACCTAAATCATTCTTCAGTGAGTGCATAAGTATATTATAATTTCATGTCACGATGGGTTAGACACCCAGCCCAGTTGGCTGGGCTGGGTGCAAAGCAGATCGATGGTCACGGGTTCGAGGCGTAATATACACACTGGTTCAATGGATTTTTAAAACCTTTTTAATAAATAATTTCTGGAATAATGTAGTTAGTATATAAGAACAATAAAAATCAAGATTATTTCGGGTTAGACACGTAGCTCGGTTGGTAGAGCTGCGTGCACGTATACGGGAGGTCACGAGTTCGAACCTCACACGATGCCAATAATTAATTAATTGAACCGGCCGTTGACCAGTCAACTCTGAGAAAAAGGGTATTTTTTTAAAATTAAAATCCTTTTTATTTCTTTAAAAAATTGTTAAAAATACTTAAAAATAAAGTTTTAAAGCTTGAAAATTCGTATTAAATACCACAAAAATAACCTAAAAATCTAATAAAAAGTATTAAATTAAAAAATAAACTTTTATTTATTTATCGAATTATTGCGTTACTATTTAGGTTAATTTCCTTCGTCGGTTAAATCTTAAACTCGTGCGCATTCATCATCAATCCAAGGAAACGCACCCACTGTGAGTGAATCATTACAAATTCTCCTTTTTACCTACGTTTTGGGGTGTATCATGTGTCGTTATGTAACGCTTCGCATTTGTATATTTCCGTTTTTAGTAAGATCGCTTCGTGTTTCTATTTTTGGAAATTTCAAACCTTGTAATCATATTTCATTTCCGAATCATTGTAAATCTAAGGTTTGATTGTAATCAAATTGATCGATTATACGCAATTCGCAATCTTTATACGCATTTATATTTATGATCATACACACATTCGTTACGCAATTTATAGCTTCGAATCAACTTGCATATTCTTATCGTATACTCATGAAAGTTAAACGTTTATGATCAAGCAAGCAATCAACAAGTTAAACAGAAAATGCATAGACTTTTGGCACCATGATTCTTGTCACACTTAAGTTAATTATTTGCAAGACATGTTTAGGATTATGTAACACCTTTAATTATGTTTTAATCTTCCAAAACACTTCACACTTGATTTAAATATAAAATACATTATTTATATAACAATTAAGAAACCATTTATATAAATTAATTAACAAAAAAAACAAAAAAGAGGGCTGCCATATGTTGATGTTTTGGGCTTGTTTCAAGTTTAAACACCCACTAATCTTGTCCAAAGCCCAACCCATTGAAACCCTAATCCCTTCCCTATATAAACCACCTTTCCCCCATCCATTTCCCACTTTTACAAGCCTCCAAACACTTCAAAAACACTCTCAAAGTCCCTCACATATTCAAAAAATGAAGCAGCCATATTTGAGTTTTTTGTGAGTTCTAGCTCACTTCTTCAACTAATTCTTCCTTATTTCTTCTTCTAAAACACTTGGATAACCTCTAGGAAGGTTCTCACAAGTTTGCTTGGGCAAACTAAGGTGAACCTCACCATTTTTTAGGTCCAAAGTGCCATAAATTTTCTGACCATTTTTATTTTTTTAAACATTAATATTTTCAAAGTTTTCTTCATGTTTTCTTCCTCAACATTGTTTGCTAAGCCCTATGGGATGTTAACATAGGTTTTCCATGGAAAACCAAGGTAGAATCACACCATTTTTGGGGTCAAACTTTCTGTTTTGGAAGATAACTTATAAAACTTTTTCGAAATTATTTTTAACATAATAAATCTATGCTACTTATGCCACTAACCAAACTTATGGTTAGTGTGTTAAGCTAGACTTGTTCACATACAATCAAGAGGCATAACATGTCTCTAAACTTGTGGTTTTTACTAGGGTTTCAAACCCACAAGTGTTGAGCCATCCAAGCTTACAAGCTTGTGTTGGTGTAGGTGTGATTACATGAAGGCCTTGGCCATTCACCTATTCAATCCACCCCTCACTTGATGATTTCCATAATTCTTGACCATCAAGATTGTCCTTGTGTCTTATAAAAGAGGTTTACGATGGTTATCCTTGTACCTCCATGCATGGCTTATATGACTTACATGATATCTATGAAATACATGAACTATATGATAAATTAGTAATATTATAACTATATGTAAATACTTAATATAACCGAACCTTTGACCATGACCAAATGGTTATTTGTCCTAAAAGTAGGTTATTTTATCTTAGACCTGACAATCGTTACGATTCTATTGAGCATGACCCATAAATATACAATTACCCTTCGGGGCTTATTAGTGTCAAAAACAAGCGTTAATGTCTAGATAAATACTTTCGTTTATATATACTTTCTTTGCATATTGTAAATTCCTAAACTCATTAAACTCCCCCGTCAATCTAATACTCATACACCTACGTTGCCCTGTGTAGGATAAATTTGGTGTTCCATCCCCTAAATCAACCTAACTCTCTCACGGATATTACTTTGCAAAATCGTGAGTACACTCGACCCCTTTTATGTTTTCTACTATTTGGGTGCAACATGATTAATTTACTAAAACTACACTAAATCACACTTTATTCTATACACAAACAATCCATCAACATGCTTTAGTCTTATGCTACTTGAATTGTTACTGGTATATTTTTATGTGATCTAAATGTCAATAACTTTGTTCGAGCCTCCCTTAACATGTATAGCGCTATAGGAGTAACGCACCGCCCGTATTCTTGTGGTGAATGCTAAGTTTTAATCTATTTGCGGTACACTAGAGGATTGACTTGTAGATTCACATGCCTTGTTTACACTTATCTTGTATGCTAGCTATTCATGTGGATTTATTTAAACGGATTTTATACTTATGCTATGATATTAAACTTGTGTACTCGCCAATACTTGTTATTGAACTATACTTTTTAACATGTTGCAGGTTGATGAAGTTTTTATGATGGAACTTAGTAGGAACGGCATAGAAACACGCGTAGAACACTAAGTTAATCATTATGTTATTGTTGAACTTGTTTTTTTGTTATTTCTTGTATTTGAATATTCAGTGTAACCTTGACAATTTTGATGCTATGAAATGAAATGGGTTGTTAATTTAAATATTGTCGCAAATAGCATTATGATATCTCGAGCAATCTAGTTCGTCTCACTTTGATGTTTCCGCCATCGGTTGGGGTGTGACAGATTGGTATCAGAGCCATAACTATAGAGAATTAGGTAGAATTGTCATGTTCGACCTAGTCTATAGTTTAAGTGACCAACTTGACCATTCTTGCTTCATGAATAAAATGTTAATTCTTCCTATTTTCTTCTTCCTATTTCTTTTGTCTTAAATATATATATATGTGTGTGTTTTTTCTAAGACGCTTACACAATTTACACACTTGAAGACTTGAAGACACTCAAACACAAACAAGACGATCTCACCAAAATAGGGGTGAAACCCGCACTTTGGTGATCACTCTCAATCCGTGAAATTTGATTTTTGCACGAAATTACACCATCAAGTTAGGAGTAAATCCACATCTTGATGGGAATTTCCACTTCATACTCTAGTGGACCCTTACCAATGAGTCGGAATACGCTCCTCGTTTGGTAAGTACCAACCACACTTAGGGTACAATGTTGTCAAGTTAGGGGTGAAACCCACACCTTGTCAACTAGTCCCATTCCTCGATTTCCAATCTCGCCAAAGTTTCGATTTTTCGATCGGTTAGAGACGTGTAGTAACTGGAAGGGTAAAGTGCCGTTAATCGCTTCTCGACGAGAGCACTTTACCTATAGGCCAAAGCACGTTTCTCTAATTTTAAAGGATCTCGATTCACTTTGGAATAGTCAACGTTTCTCAACCCGAAACACTCAAATATTTTATTGAGCCTATCTTTTATGCTATCTCAATTTCTCTGTGTTTTAATACTTGTTATCTCGTTCATTTCGAACCTGATGCACAATTCGCACGCCTTTTATAACCAAAAACAATAATAATAAATCTCGTGAACCAACTAAATTTATACTCCTTTACGAAATCACATGTGTTTATGCTTTTGAATGCCAACATGCTTATGCTATCTATGTGAAATTATACGTGTTACATGATACTTATGTGCTCAAAACAGATACTTTTCTTTATAACAACACTTTACAATCAAAGCCTAAATCTATCTTTTATTGTCAAACCCTTTAGATGTCTTTCTCTCAAAGCGTTATGGGAAGAAGGAAGTCAAAGTCCAACTCGAGGTTCCAATCCGACTCCATGTCAAAGAAGGACTGCATGAAATTCATGGCTGAACACATGGCTAAGGTCATCCCCGAAATAGTCAGCAAGGTCCAGCCCCCACCTAACGCCGAATCACCTCATACCTCTGTCGACTCCAAAGCCGAACCACCCAAAACCACCTTCACCCATAAGCAATTTTGTTCTTGCAATCCCTTACCCTTCACCGGCGAGGGGACGCCACTAAACTGCTACAATGGTTCGACGCCATTGAACTCACCTTCATCCAAAGTGGTTGCCCCGACCACTTGCGCACCTTGAACGCCACGGGAGTGTTCCGACCGAGAGCCTTGATTGGTGGACTTCCTAGCGTAGCGCTCGTGGCAACAAAGTCGCCCACCCCTACCTAGGGGCTGAGCTCAAGAAGTTAATGGAAAGTGAATTCTACCCCCCTCACGAACTCCAACGACTCGAGACTGAGTTTTGGAACCCCCAGCAAGTGGGGAATGACAACGCTGGCCTCATGGCCCGTTTTAAGCAACTGAACGCGATACAAGTCCAGTCGACAGTACTGAGAAAGCGGTCGCTAAATACATACGTTGCCTTCCTCCTAACCTCGCTGACCTGGTCGATACCACCTCCCCCAACACCCTCGAGGAAGCTTTTCGGCTGGCTGCTCGCTTGAACAACCGCCAAGTCCTTCGTGAAGCCACCAAGGCTCCACCAAGGGAAGCCCACCAAGCAACCACCAAATCCATTACCGAACCTGCCTCACCCAAACCCCCAAGATGCAACACCAAGGGCAAGAAGCGGAAGGCTTTGAGCCCGATTTGCACGGTAGTCACTCCGCCAAATCCCCACCAGCCAGCTTTGCCCGCACCCGAACCCATAAGAAAGCGTACACCAGACCCCATCCCAAGTGCAACACTTGTCCCTTCCATCACCCGGTTACCGCCCCATGCCGCCTATGCACGATCTGCAATAGGTATGAGCACTTTGCCCAACAGTGCCGGAATGCTCCGCAAGCCCCCATCAACCAAGCCCGAGCTATGACCACCACACCTCCTCAAAACCCTACCAGCAACCAAAGCCGACCCCTTGCTCCTGCCTCTCGTGCCTGCTTCAGATGCGGGGATCCAAATCACTTCGCCAAAAATGCGTAACAACAACAATCAATAGCAGCAGCAAGCTCGCAGCCGAGCCTTTGTCATCACGGCCGCCCAAGCTCAAAACTCAAACGATGTCATATCGGGTACGTTCCTTGTTAACAATGTTTACGCTACGTGTTATTTGATACTGGTGCAGATAAAAGTTTTGTATCCATTAAATTCGAACCTTTGCTTATGTGTTGTCGTTCTAAGTTGCCTAAATCATTCGAAGTCGAAGTCGCTGACGGAAAATCTATCACCGTCGATTCTGTCCTTTCTAATTGTTTTTAAATCTCAAAGATCATACGTTTTCTATTGACCTCATACCCATGCCAATGGGTAGTTTCGATATCATAGTAGGCGTGGATTGGCTAGGGCGAGTCCATGCTGAAGTTGTTTGTTCGGAAAAAATACAGTCGCCTTCCCCTTCCAAATAATGATTCCTTGCACGTCTATGGCGAGAAACCTTCCAAAGGTCTCAAGCTTATGTCGTGTATTCAATCGAACAAGTACTTGCGTAAGGAATACTTCGCCTTTCTTGCCCACATTGTGGAAACGAAGGAGAAGGGTCCAAGCGTGAGTGAAGTTCCCGTTATGCGCAAATTCCCTGACGTCTTCCCCGAGGATCTTCCTGGTCCTCCTCCTGCTCGTTCTGTTAATTTCGAATCGACCTCATCCCTGGTGCAAGTCCAGTAGCAAAATCCCCTATTGTTTAGCACCCTCGGAGATGAAAGAGCTGTCTAGTCAACTTCAAGAGCTTCTTGAGAAGGGCTTCACACACCCTAGCACATCTCCTTGGGGCACTCCCGTTCTGTTCGTAAAAAAGAAAGACGGATCCTTCGCATGTGCATTGACTATCGTGAGCTCAACAAGCTTACAGTCAAGAACCGATACCCTCCTCCTCGCATCGACGACCTTTTCGACCAGCTTCAAGGCGCGACTTGTTTCCCTAAAATCGACCTTCGCTCTGGTTATCATCAACTTCGAGTCCTCGAAGAAGATATACCCAAACCGCATTTCGCACACGTTATGGGCACTACCAGTTCGTAGTCATGCCGTTTGGTCTGACCAACGCACCCGCCGTGTTTATGGATTTGATGAATCGTGTGTGTAAGCCTTATCTTGACCAATTCGTGATCGTCTTTATTGACGATATCCTAATCTATTCCAAGACGCGAGGAGAGCATGAGCGACACTTGCGTCTTATCCTTCAGCTGTTGCGAACTCAACGTCTCTACGCCAAGTTTTCCAAGTGTGAATTTTGGTTAAAAGAGGTTCAATTTCTTGGTCATGTCGTCAACGAACTTGGTATTCACGTTGACCCTGTGAAAATCGAGGCGGTGAAAAATTGGATTACCCTTAAGACTCCGTCTGAAATTCGTTCGTTTCTCGGCTTATCCGGTTATTACCGTCGTTTTATTTCAAACTTTTCAAAAATTGCTGTGCCTCTCACTTCCTTGACTCAAAAGGATAAACCTTTTGTTTGGGATTCCGAACAAGAGGAGTCTATTCAAACGATCAAGGACATGCTTTACAATGCTCCTATCCTAACCCTTCCCGATGGTAATGATGATTTTGTCGTGTATTGTGATGCCTCAAGACAAAGTCTTGGTTGCGTTCTTATGCAACGAGACAAGGTTATCGCTTACGCGTCATGACAACTCAAAATTCATGAGAAAAATTATACTACACACGACCTTGAACTTGGTGCGGTTGTTTTTGCGTTAAAGATATGGCGACACTACCTTTATCGTACAAAGTATACGGTCTTCACCGACCATAAGAGCCTTCAGCACATCTTTAATCAAAAAGAACTCAACATGCGTCAGCGTCGTTGGGTAGAACTACTGAACGACTACGACTGCGATATCCGCTACCACCCTGGTAAAGCGAATGTTGTGGCCGACGCACTTAGTCGAAAAACTCATGTAAGAGTGTACGTTGCTATCAAGCTTTGGGAAAGCTTCAAGAGATGATTCGTGAGGCACAATACTCGACCGTTAATGAGGGTAACCTCAATAATGAGTTGAAGTGTGGTGTTGAAAACCAACTTGTGACCAAACCCGATGGCATCATGTGCTATCTTGACCATATTTGGATTCCTAACCGTGATAATCTTCGTGACCTCTTGATGAGTGAAGCTCATAAATCTCGGTATTCTATTCATCCTGGCGCTGATAAGATGTATCATGACCTCCGAGCATCATATTGGTGGACTAGAATGAAGAAAGATATCGCCTGCTACGTTTCGAAGTGCCTTACTTGCTCCAAGGTAAACGCCGAGCATCAAAGACCCTCTGGCTTACTCGAACAACCATAAATTCCTGTTTGGAAATGGGAGAGTATTGCTATGGATTTCATAACCAAGCTCCCTCGTACATCGTCTGGTCACGATAGTATTTGGGTAATCATCGACCGTTTGACCAAGTCTGCACATTTCCTTCCCATACGTGAAGACTACCGAGTTGAGAAATTGGCTCGTATCTACACGGATGAGATCATCTGTCGTCACGGTGTCCCCGTTGACATTTCGTTTCACTTCTCGCCTTTGGCAAACATTTCAAAAGGCCCTAGGTACTCAACTCAATCTTAGTACTGCTTTCCATCCTCAGTCCGATGGTTAAACCAAGCGTACTATCCAAACTCTAGAGGACATGCTTCGTTCTTGCGTAATTGATTTTGGTGGCAACTGGGACAGGTCGAATTCTCGTACAGTAACAGTTACCACGCGAGTATTCAAATGGCACCTCTGTAATGCTTCGCATTTGTATCTTTCCGTTTTTAGTAAGATCGTGTTTCTATTTTGGAAATTCCAAACCTTGTAATCGTATTTCATTTCCGAATCATTGTAAATCTAAGGCTTTGATTGTAATCAAATTGATCGATTATACGCAATTCGTAATCTTTATACGCATTTATATCTATGATCATACACACATTCGTTACACAATTTATAGCTTCGAATCAACTTGCATATTCTTATCGTATACTCATGAAAGTTAAACGTTTCTAATCAAGCAAGCAATCAACAAGTTAAACAGAAAATGCATAGACTTTTGGCAACATGATTCTTGTCACACTTAAGTTAATTATTTGCAAGACATGTTTAGGATTATGTAACACCTTTAATTATGTTTTAATCTTCCAAAACACTTCACACTTGATTTACATATAAAATACATTATTTGTATAACAATTAAAACCATTTATATAAATTAATTAACAAAAAAACAAAAAAGAGGGCTGCCATATGTTGATGTTTTGGCTTGTTTCAAGTTTAAACACCCACTAATCTTGTCCAAAGCCCGACTCATTGAAACCATAATCCCTTCCCTACATAAACCACCTTTCCCTCATCCATTTCCCACTTTTATAAGCCTCCAAACACTTCAAAAACACTTTCAAAGTCCCTCACATATTCAAAAAACACAACAGCCATATTTGAGTTTTTTGTGAGTTCTAACTCAATTCTTCAACTAATTCTTCCTTATTTCTTCTTCTAAAACACTTGGATAACCTCTAGGAAGGTTCTCACAAATTTGCTTGGGCAAAATAAGGTGAACCTCACCATTTTTGAGGTCCAAAGTGCCATAAATTTTCTGCCCATTTTTATCTTTTTAAACTTTAATATTGTCAAAGTTTTCTTCATGTTTTCTTCCTCAACATTGTTTGCTAAGCCCTATGGGATGTTAACATAGGTTTTTCATGGTAAACCAAGGTGGAATCACACCATTTTTGGGGCAAAACTTTCTGTTTGGAAGATAACTTATAAAACTTTTTCGAACTTATTTTTAACATAACAAATCTATGCTACTTATGCCACTAACCAAGCTTATGGTTAGTGTGTTAAGCTAGACTTGTTCACATACAATCAAGAGGCATAACATGTCCTTAAACTTGTGGTTTTTACTATGGTTTCAAACGCACAAGTGTTAAGCCATCCAAGCTTACAAGCTTGTGTTGGTATAGGTGTGATTACATGAAGGCCTTGGCCATTCAACTATTCGATCCACCCCTCACTTGATGATTTCCATAATTCTTGACCATCCGGATTGTCCTTGTGTCAATCTTGTGTAATGGTGAATCTTATGAAAGAGGTTTAGGATGGTTATCATCCTACCTCCATGCATGACTTATATGACTTACATGATATCTATAAAATACATGAACTATATGATAAATTAGTAATATTATAACTATATGTAAATACTTAATATAACCAAACCTTTGACCATGACCAAATTGTTATTTGTCCTAAAAGTAGGTTATTTTATCTTAGACCTAACAATCATTATGATTCTATTGGGCATGACCCATAAAAAACACAATTACCCTCCGGGGCTTATTAGTGTCAAAAACGAGCGTTAATGTCTAGATAAATACTTTCATTTATATATACTTTCTTTGCATATTGTAAATTCCTAACCTCATTAATGTCTATTTGCGGTACACTAGAGGATTGACTTGTAGATTCACATGCCTTGTTTACACTTATCTTGTATGCTAGCTATTCATGTGGATTTGTTTAAACGGATTTTATACTTATTCTATGATATTAAACTTGTGTACTTGCCAATACTTGTTATTGAACTATACTTTTTAATATGTTGCTGGGTGATGAAGTTGTTATGATGGAACTTAGTAGGAATGGCATAGAAACACGCGTAGAACACTAAGTTAATCATTATGTTATTGTTGAACTTGTTTTGTTGTTATTTCTTGGATTTGAATATTTGGTGTAACCTTGACAGTTTTGATGCTATGAAATGAGATGGGTTGTTAATTTAAATATTGTCTCAAATAGCGTTATGATGTCTCGAGTAATCTAGTTCGTCTCACTCCGATGTTTCCGCCATCAGTTGGGGTGTGACACGTTATTTATTCTTTTATTTATACAAATACATGTGCTACTATTATGTGATCTAATGTGTATATTTGTTTGTTGTGGTTATATGTGATTACATTTTATCATTTCAGTGCAATCATTCATTTAAGGCCCATCAGTTTCCTTGTGGGATACGAGTTTAGCATCAGGTGCCTCATTAGATCGGCTCCGTTTGATTGAGCCTTGATCTCAAGTTCATCATGCATCATGTTCATATGCTCATTGTTGATATTATGTGGTTTGTGATTTAATTACATATGCATAAGTTCATATATGGTCCGTGCACATTTTTATTGAAATAATATTAAACTGTTTAATTGTAAATTTAGATTCACTCGCCAACTTTTGTTGACCCAAACTCTTGTTTTACACATGATGAGAGGAACACATAGAATTGGCCTTAGAAGATGAATAAAATATATCTTGTTTAGAACAATGTTTTCTTGTGCTTGTATGTTTCTTTGTGTTTGGATATTTGTTCTTAAATTTCAAATTAATAAATATGAAACTTAATTTTAGTAAATGTCATGAGCTTTGATGATAACCCAATTATGCCCCGACTTCTATTCTGATGCGGGTCAGGGTGTGACAGTGCGAAGTGTTCAATTCGCACAAAGAGGTTCATTTCGCACGAAGGAGGTCTGGTTTGGTGCTTAGACTATAGACTAAGTCATATCATACAATTTTTCCGAATTCCCTATAGTTATGTATCTGATACCAATCTGTCACACCCCAACCGATGGTGGAATTATTGGGGCGGTCGTAATTAGATTGCTCAAGACTTCATAACACTATTTTGTGACAAGAAATTGAACAAGTAACGTATGACTAGTCTATGAACATAAATTAGAGTTGGTGCATTCTAGTCCTTCCTACTAGATTCTTTTCAATGCTTCATGATCACAATCCTGCAATATATATTAACGTAACATGCCAACACATTAAGTATTGGCAAGCATACAAGTTTAAGTGCACTAGCATATGTATATATGAGTTTAATGATGGCAATAACGTATACTAAAGAATGACATACATATCTAGCATGCAAAACATACTTGTCAACCTAAAGTTTACGCTAGTGTAATCTAATCATAGCAATGAACAGACCGTTTTGTTTAATTAACATGACCTCACGAATACGGCCGGTGTGTTACTCCTATAGTGTTATACATGTTAAGGGAGGCTTGTATAAAGTTAATGACAAGTATTGTGCAAGAATGTCTTTCTAGCAATATATATGACATATTAAAACTCACACAATGGAAACAGGGTCATGTATACTCATGGTCTTGCAAGCTTTCTTAGCAATCCAAGAGTTGATAAGTTTAAGTGATGAACACCAAAGTTACTCTATATAAGGAAAGAGAGGTATGTGAATATTCTGGATTCGATGAAGGTTTCAGATTCAGAAGTATAAAGTATGAAAAAAGTAAACGGAAAATGCCACTTCGTGCGAAGTGACTGTCTACTTCGTGAGAAATGACTAATCACCTCGTGCGAAGGGACTGTTTCTAGAAAATGTAACTCGTTTAAGCTCCCGTTTCGACAATGAGTTCTGTTGAACGAGAATTTGTGGACGACGCAGATTAGTCTTAGCTCATAACAGTTAACCATGACTCGGTTAATATCAGGAGCGTGACTAAGTGAAAAAGTAAGTATTTCGTAGTATTTAGTTTAGTCTAGTGTCTAACAATTATGTCATAAATGTCAAGCATGGGGGTAAGAATATCTCGTTATATGATTCACCAAAGCTCAAAGTTTATCAAACAAAGTTGATAAAGCTGGTTGGTCATGAATGTACAGAAATTAAATACAAAAAAAATGTTCAAGTGGGGGTGTGGAACTTAATTCGGGTAGCCAAGCCTCCCAACGTTCTCACACTAGCTAGAACACAAGTTCATCCTTATTGAGGAAGGTTAACTTAGCTAATTTGCACACTTGGTACAAAGAAAGGTAGAAAAAGAACAAGGTAATAGTGAGTTGGTATTTATAGGATTGAGTTGCTGTCAGTTCCACTTCGTGCGAAGTGGCTTCAGCTCGCACGAGTGGGTTGGTTTGGGGCTATTTTCACGTATTTAGCCGGTTTTCGAGCATTTCAAGTATGAAGTTGTAACGTATGAGTATTTGTACGTATAACAAGGGTCAGTTTATATGAAAGCATGTATTTAATGACTGTAGGTACGTATAACAACTATGTATAAAGTATGAATTTCATTAAGATTAGCGCCTCGATTTGTGACAACGAAGATGGTAGTACGATTGTAAGGATTAAAAATAGGATGCAAGTGATCTTTCTAAGAATAGGAATACGGAAATACAAGGTGTTACATGATGCACTACTAGAAGGCGAATGGTCAACCTATCTCATAATTTTAAAGAATAGTCCTGACTATTACAGCACGTTAAGTCTCGCAAAATTTATTAAGAAGCTTGAAGGTTATGAATAGGATTTACAAAATATGGAAAAATCCAGAAGTGCACATGTACTGCAAGACGTTAATCGGTACTATTAAGGAAGTGCTAGTGCCAATAACCAAAGCCCGAAGATTCAAACGACTTTCAGTGCTAACAACTTTTCAAATACTTCGTCAAGCAGTAGTAATGGATTTACCTCATTTTCGATTTATGATTCGAATACTCCTAGTACTCTACAATCGTCCTAGAGCTTTAATAACTACAACAGTAGCAAGAATAACCAATCAAATCCAAATCAGAGTGTTCTTCAGTGCAACATAGCTGTGAACTTGACAAATGCACAAGATTTCACTGAAAATACAGCTAACCAACATATGACTATACTTGCATCCATGCTTGAATCTTATGAGAGTCTTGTAGCCAGTAAGATCGGGAATCTTGACATGGCAAAAAAGGTTATGATCAAATCGACTCTGAAGAACTGGAATTAATAGACATCAAATGGGGTATGGCCAGTATAGTTAGACGAGCTCAGTGCTTTATGGAAATTATAGGGCATAACAGTTTGGGAGGACCAGATGGTAAACAGGAATTTGATAAGGTGAAGGTGACATGCTTTAAATGCCGAGAGAAGGGCCACTCTAAGCGTGAGTGCTCGAATCGAGAAGTCTAGGGTAATCATAATCCGCTTGCTGATGAGTACTATAAGAAAGCGATCTATCACAATACTTCTCCTCCTCAAAGCTCATCAAAGCTTATCACTATTGAGGATGGTTCTGAAAAAGCAAACAAAGCACTCGTGGTAACTCAAGAGGACGAGGGATTTAATGGAATAATTATATTCCAAGAAAAGAGAGTTTGGCATTGCTTGCTGAGATCATAGAAGAACCAATGTTTTATGAGGTTATCGAGTAAAGTTCAAAGGAAGAATGTGAGGTTGTGTTTGACGATACGCATGATAATAATGCTGAAGAGCTTACTGAAGCAATGTATTATGAAAGCTATGCTAGGGTAGACAGATTTCACCATGCTTTTAAATCCGTGATTCCTCCTGATGTTTATAATTCTTTTGCAAGTTTCTTTGGAGGTTCAAGTCAATACCAATGCACGCCAAAGACAGAAGAATCCAAGAAGCCAATTGAAGAAATTATTGATGTCACAAAGGAGATGAACGGTGAAAATTTAAAGAAAATAGCTGATAAAGCTATGATGGGTCAGTTCCAAGAGGTAGTTCCCGAGGAGAGTCATGAAGTGAAAGAGTCGATCAATGAGTTGATTAAAGAAGAGGTTAAGGTTGTAATCAAAGAAGTTGAAAAACCATGCACGAAATACTTGGAGCCGTGCAAGGAATGTTTAGAAAAGGATTTAAAATTTAAAGAACTAAAAAAACAGACTGATAACTTGTCAAGTGACTTAAGAGACACCAAAGTTGCTTATGATAAACTTAGTAAATCAATAAAGCAATTTCAAGAAGTCAGTAAAGAGGCATGTCAATAAAATCAATGCTAAAAGCTACAGTAATGGATAAACAAATGGCAATTAATATTCACATAGACACCATTACTAAGCTTAAAACTGAACTTGAAGCCATAAAGATTGAGTCTGAATGAGTCAACAAATTGTTGATTAGTTACTCAATGTCCTCTTACATGATTGATCATATTCTTCCACAACAACTTGAGAAAACTAAACAGTAAGAAAATGACTCTAAAAAACAAAACAAAAGTCTGGGTTACAATAAATGTCCACCCCCAATATGGAACAATTATGCTAGAAAGTATCCAGGTGGGGTGGAAAATGCACTCAATTTAAAGCTAAAAACTGAACAAAAAGAAGACGAGTTGCCTGAAAACATTGATGTGACTTATGAATTTGAGTCAGATGTTGTGAAAAACGTCATAGAAAATGTTTTAGCAAATGAATCTGATAGCACTGAAATTGAAAGTGTTGAGTCAAATTTGGAAAAGTTTGAATCAAGTTCTCGTTCTGAAAATAAAGAAAGTTTTCATAAGAATTATATTTCAACATTAGAAAACAGTTTGAATGATGATCCTAATGTGGTAGTTTACAAAATGAATGGATCGGACAAACTGTATTTTGATGAGGAATTTCTGATTCAGAATGTGAATTTTGATAGAGTTGATAAATTGTTCAAGTTGGTCGAAGTTAAGTCTTTCTAATCTTGAAAAGCAAAATTTAGCTTACTATTAAAAACCAAAGAAAGTTTACAATAATTACCATCGAAAGGAAAGGGATTATCCTGAGAACAAAAGGAATGGTTTGGGTTTTGACAAGAAGAAAAATAACAACAGGTTTCGAAAATAAGATTACAAAAAGAAAATTGAATTTGTTTTCAGAACAAGCACGGTCAATGAGAAAGAATGTCTGACTAAAGAACAATCAAATGATGAATTTTATGCAGAAAAGAAACGTCGAAACAGGCTTTGGGTTCATCTGATGAAAATGACAAAATGACATGCTACAAATGCCACAAAGTCGGGCACATTGCACGACGATGTTCTCAAAACAACCCAAAACCTGCTTATAGCGTGAAGAAGTCTACATAAGATGTGAAACAAAAAACCCCGGAGTTTGTAACTACACAGATCTTAAAAAGAAATAACGAATCAAACAAAGATGTGAAACCAACAATTTTAAACACTTCAAACTTTGAAGTTGGTGAATCGTCAATAAAAACGACCAAAAGGATTCAAAATTCTATCCAAAAAAGACATTTTTGAAAACACAAACTTGGGTGGTTAAATCCAAACCATTTTCTTCAGAAGTGAAAACAACACCGTTGAAAAACGACTTGAGTTTTATCTTGGGGGTCTGGTCCCTGAGATCCAGGGCATGGTAATGTCTAGTAACCCTGTGACGGAACATCAAGCGATCAGGTTGGCGACAAACTCACCGATAAGGCGGTGGAACAAAGGAAGTTGCCATCTCGGGGTGCAACTGAAGTTGTCCCTGATAATAAAAGAAAATTTGAAGATTCGCCTGCTCGACAGTCTTCGTCAGCCCAGCCACAACAAGGAAACCAGAAACGGTTCAACAATTTCAACAGCAATCGGGGTCACAATAATCAGTCCGCCAACAACACCCAGAACACCAGCGGCTATGTGGGTCGAAAGCCGCAATGTAATCGTTGTAACCTCCATCATCATGGCCCTTGTGCCGGAAATCGCTGCCAACGATGTGGCAAAACGGGACATGCAGCAAGGGATTGTCGCGGGGAAATCGTGTCTCGACAAAATCAAAATCAGCACCAGATTCAACAGCAAAGTATTAACCGGGGGTGCTATCAGTGCGGTAGCACTACCCATTTCAAGCGAGACTGCCCGCAACTTCGCAACAACAACAACAATGGTGGGAACAACAACAACAACAACAACAACCACAACAACCACAACAACAACAACAACAACAACAATGGAAATGGTGGCACAGGAGGTGCCAAAGGTCGTGCATTCACACTAGGCCGCGGAGAGGCCAGAAACGACTCGAACGTGGTCACCGGTAAGTTTCCCCTTAACGAAGATTTTGCTACTGTACTTTTTGATACGGGTGCGGATTGGAGTTTTATATCTGAGTCTTTTAGGAAGAACCTAAATCTCACGCCTAAACCCCTAGAGACGCCTTACGTCATAGAACTAGCCAATGGTAAATCTGTAGATGTGACCCATTTAGTAACCGGCTGCCAACTTAAACTCGCGGGTCACACCTTTACCATTGATCTGATGACAACTACCCTTGGTAGTTTTGACGTGGTAGCCGGAATGGACTGGCTATCCGACGTCCGAGCTGAAGTCCACTCCTTCGAGAAATCTATCCGTATTCCGCTCTCTAACGATGAAGTCTTGATGGTGCAAGGCGAGAAGGCAGACGCCGTCACAAACATCATCTCTTACATGCAAGCTCAGAAGTATCTTCGAAGGAAGAACTCCTTCGCTTTGCTCGCACTGGTCACCGAGCAGCCTAAGGACGAGAAGCGTATAGAAGATATCCCCGTCGTCCTGATTTTTCCGGTGTATTTCCAGAGGAGTTACCTGGTCTTCCACCACATCGACAAGTGGAGTTTGAAATCGAATTGGCAAACCATGCAACTCCTATCGCCAAGGCCCCGTACCGCCTGGCTCCAGCAGAGCTGCAAGAGCTGTCTACCCAACTTCAGGAATTGTTAGAAAAAGGATTTATCTGACCCAGTACTTCGCCATGGGGAGCTCCGGTCCTTTTTGTCAAGAAGAAGGACGGGACCTTCCGCATGTGCATCGACTACAGGGAACTCAATAAGGTTACCGTCAAGAACCGATACCCATTACCTCGCATCGACGATCTCTTCGACCAACTTTAAGGGTCAAGCTACTACTCCAAGATTGATCTACGGTCCGGTTATCACCAGTTACGCGTCAGGAGGAGGGATATCTCTAAGACGGCATTTCGTACTCGGTATGGTCATTATGAGTTCTTGGTCATGCCCTTCGGTCTCACCAACGCACCCGCGGTGTTCATGGACCTCATGAACCGCGTGTGTAAGCCGTATCTCGACAAGCTTGTCATCGTGTTCATCGATGATATACTCATCTACTCTAAGGGTGAAGAAGAACATGCTGAGCATCTACGATTATTGCTGGAATTACTTCAACAGGAGAAACTATATGCCAAGCTTTCAAAGTGTGATTTCTGGATTCGGGAAGTTCAGTTCCTTAGGCATATCGTGAATGAAAAGGGTATCCACGTTGATCCCGCCAAGATCGATGCTATCAAGAACTGGGAAGCACCCGGGACACCGACAGAGATCCGCCAATTTTTGGGTTTGGCTGGTTACTACAGACAATTCGTCGAGGGATTTTCCACGATCGCACAACCTCTTACCACTCTCACTCAGAAGGGCACCAAGTATGCTTGGGGTGACAAACAAGAAGCAGCATTTCAACAAACAACGTGATAAGGTCATCGCGTATGCGTCCCGACAATTGAAGGTTCACGAGAAAAACTACACAACACATGACCTGGAATTGGGAGCAGTGGTGTCTGCGCTTAAGATTTGGAGACACTACCTATATGGAAAAAAGTGCACAATCTACACAGATCACAAGAGCCTCCAGCATATCTTTGACCAGAAGGAGTTGAACATGCGACAGCGTCGCTGGGTCGAACTCCTGAACGATTATGAATGTGCCATTCGGTATCACCCGGGTAAGGCTAACGTGGTAGCTGATGCCCTCAGTAGGAAGGAGCACATGAAACCTCGTCGGGTACGAGCATTACAATTCACCATTCATTCGGGGTTACCCGAACAAATACGCGATGCGCAGCTAGAAGCAGTTAAGGAAGGAAACATTAAGGCCGAATCTGTGGGAAAGATGGAACACGATTGGGAAGTAAAACCCAGTGGTGCCCGGTATTTCATGAATCGTATATGGGTACCTCTCTACGGAGATCTCAGAAAGCTAGTTATGGACGAAGCTCACAAATCCGATATTCTGTCCATCCTGGTTCAAATAAGATGTATCAAGACATTAAAGCCGCGTACTGCTGGCCCAACATGGAAGCGGATATAGCCACCTACGTGAGCAAGTGTTTGACTTGTGCGAAAGTCAAGGTGGAATACCAGAAGCCATCAGGGCTAATTCAAAAACCTGAGATCCCAGTGTGGAAATGGGATCAGATCTCGATGGACTTTATCACTAAACTCCCGTGAACTCCGAGTGGTTGTGATACCATCTGGGTAATCGTGGATCGTTTAACTAAGTCCGCACACTTCCTAGCGATCAAAGAAACAGATAAGATGGATTAGTTGACTCGCATCTACATTAAGGAAGTAGTTTCTCGGCACGGAGTGCCAACGTCCATCATCTCAGACAGAGATGCTCGTTTCACGTCCAACTTTTGGCAGTCACTTCAGAAAGCGTTGGGCACACGCTTAGATATGAGCACAGCTTATCACCCTCAGACGGATGGTCAAAGTGAAAGGACTATTCAGACCTTGGAAGACATGCTTAGGGCATGTGTGGTAGACTTTGGGAACAGTTGGGAAATCCATCTGCCTTTAGTGGAATTCTCGTATAACAACAGTTATCATACAAGTATTCAAGCGGCACCGTTTGAAGCATTATACGGTCGCAAATGTAGATCACTGATCTGTTGGGCAGAAGTCGGTGACAGTCAACTCACAGGTCCTGAGTTGATACTTGAGGCTACTGAAAAGATTGTGCAAATCAGAAACCGCATGGCAGCGGCACGAGATCGACAGAAAAGCTACGCTGATCAACGACGCAAACCGCTCGAGTTTCAAGTAGGCGACCGCGTCCTACTGAAGGGTCACCCTGGAAGGGTGTAATCCATTTTGGGAAATGAGGCAAACTAAACCCACGGTACGTAGGCCCATTTGTGATCTTGAAGCGCGTAGCTTATCAATTAGACCTTCCTGTCGAACTCAGTGGAGTTCACAACGTTTTTCACGTGTCCAATCTGAAGATGTGTCTATCAGATGAGACCGTAGTCATTCCATTGGATGAGATTCAAGTGGATGAACAATTGCACTTTGTGGAACAACCTATCGAGATCATGGATCATGAGATCAAGACTCGAAGGCACAGCAAGATACCGATCGTCAAGCTTCGTTGGGATTCTAAGCGTGGACCAGAGTTCACGTGGCAAAGAGAGGACCAAATGAAAAGCAAATACCCACACCTTTTTGCAGCTGAGCAGCAAGCTAACGTTACCACCAACTAAATTTTCGGGACGAAAATTCTTTCAACATGGGGATGATGTGACAGCCTGGGAATTTCTTGTACCATTGCTAACAAACTGAATCTTTGTGCGTTCCATTCTAAACAGCGTTTACTCAATTTTCGGGACGAAAATTCTTTCAACATGGGGATAATGTGACATCCCGGTTTTTCAGGTATCTTAAACGCACTACTTCACGGTTATTCATTCCTGCGCTAATTTGATTCGGAGAATTTAAATTACACGCTCGCAATAACTACGCTAACTTTGTGAACTCGTCGAGTAAATTACGTGCTATGCGTTATTAGACGTTTATAAGTTTTATGAATTATTATATCATGTTTTGATTTCGCATTATTAGTTAAAATATATTATATATATATATATATATATATATATATATTATATATATATATATATATATATATATATATACATTAAATAAATAGCCGAACCGAACCGCGAAACGTGTCAACCTCACTTCCTTGTGGCCCAAGTAACTAGCCTAAACTTGAGGCCCAAGTTACTCAACCAAACCCCCCCCCCTTTGCGGTCGCACGAGCCCACCCCCACCCTTCTCCTTTTCTTCTTTTCCCTTGCACTATATATATACAAGTATGCATGGGTTAAGTTTAAAAAAAAACAACAAGAAACCCTAGCTTCAAGGAAAACCGACGGCAGCCCCCCCCCCCTCTCACGGTCGCAACTTCTTCAATCCCCGGATTGATTCCAATCTTGTTTCCGGTTCGCTAATCTTCATCATATCAAGGTTAGGGTTTTAATTGTTTAACAAAGCACATAAGGGTTTGTGAAATCTTGATCATGATTGTATGTATTGTTAGAATCATTGTTATGAAAAGTTTTATGATTTATGTTTAGTTCGGTTAATTGTGCGAGTTTTTGCGATTGTGATGTTTGGATGAATACAAGAATCATAAGCTGCGTTTTGTGATAAAAATCATATTATATGATTAGGGTTTGCATGAGTATTGATCTAGATGATGATATGTGACTAATAAACCTGTTCTTGATCATTATTATTTAGCGTCTCGATTGTTTAAGCGTGTTCTATTGCGATGAAAGTCGAAAACAGGCTGCTGAATGGTATTTACAGCCAACTTCAATTGGCTGTAACCTGGTCATTATTTATCGAAAAGTGGATTTTCTGAAGCCTAAAACGTGTATTTTTGAAAAACGCTTCTAATGGCGCTGGATTCATATTTTTCTGAGGTCGTTTGCTATTTTTAAGTGGTCATTTAAGTGCAGTAACTGAAGCTGTGTAAATTCTGAAAATTTGTTAGTTGTTTATCGAGTCGGATCTCATAATCTGTAGAGGGTTGGGTCACGAAATTTGTACAGAAACTGGAGACGGGAATTTCCGGGAAACTCCCACTGGAATTTTGTTAATTGGATGAACGATGATTTTTAAATAATTTCTCCCGTGGACTGCAGTCAGAAAGCGACGAATCTGACTGCAGCCTAGTATATAAATGTTTATGAATAATTGGTAAAGTGTTAGGACTTGAAAAATTTACATAAAATTCTACAGTTTAGTTGACACCTTCTGTAAAAGTTGGAATTTTTAGAACGTTGGAACTATTTTATAAAAATCTTCGAAAACAGCCTAGTTATGAGCGTACAAGCTGAAACATGATAACTTGGGTATGTGTGTACCAAAGTGTAGTATGAGTGGATTTGTGTTTATGACAAGTTGGTTTGATCACTATTTTGGTATGATGATACTTTGCATGCATGATTGTGTTTTTCGAATTTGTTATTATGTGTGCCGCATTGTGTGTTAGTTATGCGTAGGGTTTGTATCAGTGTGTTCACACACTAACTTTTAATCGATTGACATGTTAGGACGCAATTAGCGGTCCCATCATATGCTACTTCTGTGTTACACTAACCGAGCAATTAAAGGTGAGTTCACGGCCTCTATTTTATCCGGTTTAAAACAACAGGGGGAGAAACATGTATACATTCTATAACTCTATCTTTTTACGTTATGCGAAATTAACGTCGTTAAACTACTCGGTAACTAAGTTAATGTTAATGTACGTTATGGTCACTAAGCAGCTATATCACGGAAGTCCTCGACAAACTCTCGGATCGTTAGTATTGGGTTAGATAGCGGGGAAATTATAAGTAGTACTACTGGGCCCGACAAGCCCCACCCGAGCTAGTCGCGCTAGCCGACCAGGTATGGTCAACGGGTGATTAATTTGGCCTAACTTTCGCCATGGTCAGTGATTGACCTGGCAACACGGAGGCACAACAGTCAGCTTCGATCGCGAACACTTATGTGACGTAACTTTAGCTCGTCACCTACATGTTAACATTGAACTTAATTACGAACCGACATCATTATTATTCCGGGTTAGGAATAATGGAACCATCATTATTATTCCGGGTTAGGAATAATGGAACTAAATCGTTATCCCGGGTTAGGGATAACGGGGGAAACAAACTTTTAACCGAACTAATGAACTTATAAAAACCTGTGAACTCACTCTTCTTTAATGTTGACACTTTTTTCTTTACATGTTTCTCAGGACGCTAGGAGAGCTAGGTGCACTCACTTGCATTGACCAAGACATATTTTTATCGAGTCTCATTTACAAATATTGTTTGGATTTTTGGTTTTTGGCGTTTATGTTGGCGCCCGTTACTTTACTTTACTTTACTTTACTTTAATGCTTCCGCACAACTTAGAAACTAATGCTTCCGCTAAACTTTGAAACTAAACTAAGACAAATTGAAAATAATTATGAATGGGTAAACAAATTGTGATATCCCGGGTTTTTCAGATAACTTACACGTGACACTTGTCGAATAAGATGTGTGCTAAGTATTAAACGTGCATGGATTAAAGACGTGTTGTGTGTTGTATGATTGTCTTAGTGATTGAATAATTAGATTTGATATGTGCACAAACTGAACCGAACCGCGACACGTTCCAACCTTGGTTCATTGCGACTCTAGGAGTAACAAGTTTAAACTCTAGTTCAAGTCAAGCCCTCGGCCAAGATCAAATCCAACACACATCGAAAACCTAAACCCTAAACCAAACATGTCTCGGCCACAAACACTAACCAAACCGAAACCAATAAGATGCAACTTTAGTCTTCGGCCATAAGAGAACAAGAATCAAAGATCAAACCTAAACTCTAATACTCTAATCTTTGGCCGCAAGACCCAAACCCAAACCAAGAACAAGTCCAAACAAGTTTCGGCCAAGGCCAAACCCAAACCGAAACCACCCAAGTCCCATGCGGCCGAATACTAAACCAAACCGCAACCCTACCTCCTTTGCGCTTATATATATACCATCTCTTGCATGACTTCTTTCACAACTCCAACAACCCTAGAAGGAAAACTGCCTCGGCAGCTGATTCTCAGATTTGGCGATCGCAAAACAGCCTCCATCCCAATCGGATCAGCCTTGTTCAGTCCATTCAATCGCAAACAGCTTCCTCATGCTCCATTGATCGCGGACAGCCTGGTTCACTTCAGTCTGGATCACTTTCTCGGTCGCTAACAGCCCTTGTTCACCTTCATTCAGTCACGAGACCAGCCTTGGTTTACCTCTATTCGATCAACCAGAACAGCCTACTTATTATCATTCTTTCGGTTGCAGTTTGCTGAAACAGCCGGACACCTCTTGTCCGAGACCCGGCTTGTTTACCTAGTTATTCAAGGTTAGATTTATCCTTGATTACGAGATCATGTTCGGTTAAATATATGTTCGAATTATATTGATTAGTTTGTGTCGGGTCTTATGAGTTGGATAAGTAATAGGCTGTTTTGATCATGTGCTTGTGAATAATTGTTTGCGGAAATCCTAAGTGCTTGAATGAATTGATTGTATTGTCTTCGGACTATATGTGCTTACAAGTAGCCTGCTGAATTGACTGTATATATATACGCATGATTGTGTTCGGATATTAGATGTACTAGATGTAATCGGCTGAATTAATCAATGTTGATATGCATGTATACTTGTTTGCGGATCTCATGAGGTTTCAAGTGTGTTTGGTGATAATAACTAGAAGTTATTGAGTAGATTTGCATGGATAGGTTATTAATCTCAATCTATGAGTAGAAATCGGATTATAATCACCTAGGTTAACCGTATGAACGAGTTGTGCGAATAAATTGTAACAATAATGCTGAAACAGTTTGCTGAGTGAAAGTTTCAGCCGACTTCATCAGGCTGTAACTTGGTCGTTAGTTGTCGAAAAACGGATTTTCTGAGGTCTAGAACGTAGAAATTTGAATAAGGAATCTAATGGCACTGGATTCATAATTTTCTGAAATCGTTTGATATTTTTAAAGGGCTAAATAAGTTCAGTAAGTAAAGCTGTTAAAATTCTGGAATTTTGTTGGTTGTTTATCAAGCTAGATTTTAAAATCAGTAGAGAGTCGAGTCATGATTTTTGTACAGCAACTAGGTATAGAAATTTCCGGGCAACTCCAATTGGAATTTTGTTAATCGGACAATCAGTGATTTTTAAATAAATTCTTCCGTGGACTGCAGTCAGAAAGCGGTAAATCTAACTGCAGCTTAATGAATTAATAATTATGGCTAACTAGTAAAGATTTAGGACTTGGAAAAATTATATAAATTTCTATGGTACAAATGTCACCTACTGTAAAAATATGGGAATTTTTGGAATGTTAGAACTATTTTATAAAAATCCTAGAAAACAGCTGAATAATTGAGTGTTAAGCAGAAAGTTGATAACTTGTGATTGTATGTATAAAGTGTTGTATGGATTTGGAATATGTTCATGATAAGTTGCTTGATTACTAGGATCATATGAGAATACTTGCATGCATGTTTGAGTGTTAGATATGTTGTTTGTGTGTATCACTATGTGAGTAAATTGCGTGTGGAATTTGTATTGGTGTGATTACACACTGACGTGGAATTAATTGGTTTGTTAGGACGCAACTAGCGGTCCCATTCCTTATAATATCTTTGCCACACTAACCGAGCAAATAAAGGTGAGTTCACGGCCCCTAACTTTATACGGTTTTTAAACAACAGGGGGAGAAACATGTATACACTCTCAAACTCAAACTCTTTACGTTATACGAATGTAACGTCACATAACTATACGGTAACTAAGTTAATGTTAATGTAATGTTATGGTCACTATGCAGCTTTATCACTTAAGTCCTCGACAATCTCCTCGGATCGTTAGTATTTGGGTTAAATAGCGGGGGAATTATGAGTAGTACTACTGGGTCTGACGAGCCCCATCCGAGCTAGTCGCGCTAGCCGACCGGGTATGGTCAACGGGTGTATAATTGGCCTAACATCGCCATGGTCATGTGATAGGCCTGGCAAAACGGAGGCACAAATGTCAGCTTCGATCGCGAACACTTAGTGACATGACTTTAGGCTAGCTACCTATATACATTAATATTGAACTTAATTACGGAACAACTTAATATTCCGGGTTTGGAATATTGGAACATCAACTTATTATCCCGGGTTGGGGATAATGGAAACAACAACTTAATATTCCGGTTTGGGAATATTGGAAGCAACAACTTATTATTCTGGGATTGGAATAATGGAACTGATTAGTTATCCCGGGTTGGGGATAACGGAGTAACAAACTATAACCGAACAAACAATTTTATGAAAACCTGTGAACTCACTCATCTTTAATGTTGACACTTGTTTCTTTACATGTTTCTCAGGACGCTAGGAGCTCTAGGTGCACGCACATGCATTGAACAAGACATCATTATAGAGTCTTATTTATTTATATTGTTTTGGGATTTTTCATTTGTTTTGGCGTTTGTGTTGGCGCCCGCTTCATTACTTATTTATGCTTCCGCTCAAACTTTAAAAACTGATACTCATGCTAAATATTGGTAATCTAAAATTTACAACAAATGATTTTGGAAAACGTATTATCAAATCATATAGAGTCGTTCGACGTACTAGTGTCTTAGATTCTGGTTTGTTCACACGTCTCACGGTAAAACTCCGTAAGTGGAAATTGAGGGTGTGACACAAATGTTTTTGGAAAACGTTTTAAATAAATCATATAGAGTCGTTCGATATTACTAGTGTCTCAGATTCTGGTTTGTTCACACGCCTCGCGGTAAAACTCCGCAAGTGGAAATTGAGGGTGTGACACCGTAGTCGAACCAGATTTGAACATCACAACACCCACTTTTGATCGGTCCAATGATTCTGATTCTAATAGCGAGCCAACATATGATAATGGAGATCTAGTTCCAGTGAAGGTTCAAAGCAGATTACAAGTTTGCTCAATCAATATACGGGTCCTAGCAATCAGAATGAAGCTTCAACGAGTAATCATGTTGCTGAACAGAACATTATGAATCTGGAGAATGAAGTGAGTGTCTCTAATGAGGTGATGTAGAGGATGATGTCTTACTATCCTTCAGACAATATTATTGGAGAGTTGTAGGCTGGAGTAAAATCAGATTAAGAAGGATCTAAGTTTTTTTATGCAAAAATTGAACCTATTCAAAAATAAATCTTATATAGTTGTTTAATTTCATAGGTTGAGCCTAAAATGTACAAAGAAGCGCTTACCTAAGAAAGCTAGGTAAACGCAATGAAGGAAGAGCTGCAACAATTTGAGAAACTTGGAGTCTGGAATCTTGTAGATCTACCTAATAATCACAAGTCAATCAGTACACAATAAAGCTCGACTGCTTGCCTAAGGTTTTCATTAGTAGGAGGGTATTGATTACACAGAGGTTTATGCTCTTGTTGCTTGACGAGAAGCCATCCGCATATTCCTTTTCTTTGCGTCATGGAAATGTTTTTAGGTGTACTATATGGCAAGGTGAAAGAGGAAGTGTATGCCGGCCAACCACTGGGTTTGTCGATCCAGTGCATAAAGAAAAGGTTTACCTACTAGATTAGGCGTTGTATGGTCTGTACCAACCCGAGAGCCTTGTATGAGACACTCTCTCAACACCTGTTGAGCAACAGTGTTATCAGAGGTACTGTTGATAGCACTCTCTTCACATGGGAAGTGAATGAACACTTGCTGATCGTACAAATCTATGTGGATGACATCATAGTTGGTTCTACAAATGATGAACTATGCAAACAATTTGAAGAGGTCATGAAAAAGAAATTTGAAATGAGTTCAATGGGAGAAATGAAGTTCTTCTTAGGACTTCAGGTCTATTAGTTGCCTGATGGTATCTTCATCAATCAGACAAAGTACACTCACGATGTTTTGGAGAAATTCAACATGTCGGGATCGTCACCATTATCTACTCCTTTGGCACTTAATCATGACATAGAACCAAATATTAAAGGAGTGAAGATTGATGAGACCTTATACAGATTGATGATTGGATCATTAATGTACCTCACATCATCAAGGTCGGATATCATGTATCCAACATGCCTTTACGCCCGATATCAATCGAATCCACGAGTGTCACACTTGGAGATCGTCAAGCGGATTTTCAGATACTTAAAGGGTTGCCAAAACACCGGCTTGTGGTATCCGTGAAACAATGATTTCAACGTCGCTGGATATTCTGACTCTAATTTCAGATGTTGCAAATTAAATGCTAAATCTACAACGGCCGGTTGGAAGTTCTTCGGAACATGATCAGTAACGTGGCAATGCAAGAAGCAAACCACATTCGCTCTCTCTACTTGTGAAACCGAATACGTTTCAGCTTCCAATTGTTGTTCCCAAATCTTATGGATACAACAACAGATGAAAGACTATTGGTTGTAGATTCTTGATACGCCTATATATGTAGATAACAAGGCGGCCATTAATATAACTAAAAACCCAGTTCAACATTCTAAAACTAAACATATTGAAATTCGACACCACTTCATCCGTGATTGCCACAAAAAAAAGTTGGTTAGAATTGAAAAGATCCACACTGATGAACAAAAGGCAGATTTTTACACCAAGGCTTTTAATAAAGCTACATTCAGATATCTTTTGAAACTTAATGGGTGAAAAATCTGACATCAGGGGGGATTCTAGATGATGTTGAATTCGAGGGGGGCAGCGAGTTAATGTGATCTTCATTGGTTTAGTCATGTTTTAGTGTTTTAGAATTTCTTTCTTAAAAAAAAAATCTACAAATATGTTTTTGATATTAGGGGGAGAAATGTGGTGGAAAATACAAAATCATATAAAAATTTTGAAAAATGTACAAAAACATGAAAAAGACAAAAAGAGTTTTCGTGTGAAAAGAGGAAATGATAATATATTTGTTGACTATCACGGTATGCTAAAGAAAAATAGTGCGAAAATGTTTAAATAGGTCTCACTGATGATGTGCCAGTAGGCTTTGCACATTCAGTAGATTGTTTCTGAGATATAAATATAAAGAAAAACTTCTTAATTAGTGGTTTAACATCTCTTAGATATATGGTCTTAGTACACCCAAATTTCGTTTGAGAGATTTCCAGATTTTGAGATACTAGGTCTTTATAGACAATTGATATTTGGGTATTATACAAGTTCTTCTGGTTTTTTGTCAGCAATGGCCTAGAACTTGTAGAATATTTTTTTCTTTTAAACCTGAAAACTACAGCATATTGAAAGTATAAAAAGATCTAACAAATGTTGTCAAAAGATTCCAAATTGAAAGATCACTTTTAAGTCGAGCCTTCGTCTCGTTGTCTGTACTTTGGTACTAACCTGAGCTCTCAAGGTCTCGCATAACCCAGATATAGATATCAGTTAGATATATTCACCTGTAAGATGAAATCTAGGGAATCTTGATACGGGGGTATACTTTGAGGTGGGAAACACGGTTAAGTCAAGTTATTAAAATTACCTAACATATCTTGGAACAATTGAGAAATGTGTAGAAGTTTAAGTGGACAAATATACTGACAATCTAAGTGAATATATTTAGAACTTAAAGTCTAAATCAGATCAACGGTACTTGTGATTTGTCTCAAAAACTAATATGATCTTCTAACAGAAAATTACAAAAATATGTCAATAAATATGTTTGTACATAGTTATTACATTTCATTTTAGAAAACCCAAAAAGATTTTCAGTGTGTTTTAGCATAAACTTTGAAAAAAATAAAAAAAATTATTTCTATCTTAGTTTTGACTATCGATGATGGAAAGCGGATTTTCAAACTCCAAAGATGTTGTTTGCTGTGGAAAATCTACAGAACAACGGGTTGGGAGCTTATCTAAAATGAGAAAATGTTTTGAAACAATCAAAAGTTCATTAATTTGAAACTTTACATTCCTTAAAAACATCAGTTTGTTCACAAAGTGTTCAACCAAGGTCATTAACTTAGACTTGGTAGACAAATTAGTTAACTAGGGTCATTAACTTGCACTTGGTCAATTGAGTGGGTCGTTAGAACTGGTTAAAATGAAAAAGTTTAAAATTTTGAAAATTTGGTATCCACATCGCACGAAAAGGATCACTCCGTAAGAAGTGAACCACTTCGTACGAAGTGAAACCTGAACACTATATAAAGCAACCACATCGCACGAAGTGACCATAACTGCTTCGTACGATCTGAGTGCATCTTTGAGCGATTTGAGTATTTTGTGTGAATTTAAACGAAGTGCTGCCAAATTTGAAATTGGGGAGGTTGATTTACACACCTCTTACAATGGTGAAGGTATTAGACCATGATATGACCGTAATTCATAGATTTCAGACATTAGGACTTTAAAATCTAGATCTAGGAAATTCTAGCCGGCCAAAATAAGAATTGAACATATATTCGTGTATATCGGTGTTAATAGTATCTAATAAAACCATCAATTTGATAAAAACAATAAGTTTGAAAAACTATATTCAAAATCTATTGGTACAAAGTTGTGGTCCCGGTGACGGGCGTTCTAGACGAAAGTTTGGGCATATGATAGTACCGATTCCTTAGAATGATATAGACAGGGAGTAGGAAGAGAATCAGCGGAAGCATTCATTCATTCATACCAAAAGAGTATACATTTTGTCTGGCTGGCGGAATTTCTAGAGAGAATCCGCCAGCGTTTCCCCTCAGGGAACTTCCAAAACTTACAAACAATAAACACACAACACCTATATATAGACATGATCAGCTCGGGTGAATGGTTGCTCGTACGAGTGACAAGATGTCACTCGTACGAACCACATAAGCTCACTCGTATGAGTGAGATGTTTATCACTCGTACGAGGCACATTGTCACTCGTACGAGTGACATTTTCACTCGTACGAGCCAGTTCTCGTTCGCACTTGGGTCGTGTGTTCGTATCTAATCTATACAATATTCAATACACACTCTTTCTAGCCTATTCGCATAGTGACGGACAAAAAGTGCATCAACAGAAGTGCCACTTCGCACGAAGTGTAAAGTTCAAAGTTTTGATTTTATATGTACCACTTCGTATGAAGTGGATATGACCACTTCGCACCTAAGTCACTTCGTACAAGATGTTTGTGTAACTTTCGTCAAATTTTTTAAGTGTTGAATTTCTAAGTGTTTGTGATGTGTTTTCGCAAGAAAAGAAATAACTGTTTGAAAAGACACACAATACATGTTGTGTATTAGATGAAACTATTCCCAAGATAGCTCCTTTTAAAGAAGTACTTAAGTTTATGGGACGCTTGTTAGTTACGAAAGCTCTAACTCATCAGCATAAGGTGTATAGGTCTCATATCGAACGATTCTGGAATGCTGCAAGATTTGTTGAGAAGCCACTAGCAATTCATTCGGCATTAAAGATTGGTGAAGAAGAATTCGAAATTAAGATTACAGAAGAGTTAATTCGAAGAGTTTTAGACTTAATTGATAAAGACGATGATCCTACGGGCTATCCAGAGAGAATGGTTAAAGGATGCTTCTACAGAATGGGATACAAGGGCCATGTTAATCCTCCAAACTTCAAGAAATCTAATATAGGAAGGCCATACAAATTCTTCGTGTGACATCCCGGTTTTTCAGATATCTTAAACGCACTACTTCACGGTTATTCATTCCTATGCTAAATTGATTCGGAGATTTAATTTACACGCTCGAAATAATTACGCTAACTTTGTGAACTTATCAAGTGAACTACGTGCTATGTGTATTAAACGTTTATAAGTTCGGTGAACAATTATGTTATGTTTCGATTTCGTGATTTTTAGTTATAAAAATATATATATAGTAAATCTATAGACGAATCGAACCGAGCCGCGAAACGAGTCAACCTCATTTCCTTGCGACTCAAGGGATTAACCAAAACTTGAGGTTCAAGTTATAGACCCAAACCGCCCCACCCAAGCCCTTTGCGGCCGCAAGGACCAAACCGCAAACCCTTTTCCTTTTCTTTTCTTTCTTGCATTATATAAAGACATATATGCATGAGTTATGTTTCAAAAAAAAAGAACACACACACAAACCCTAGCTCCAAAGACCGACGGCAGCCTTCTCCTCATTCCCTCTCTCGGTCGCGATCCACTTGATTACCCGAATCGAATTCTAATCTCGTTCCCGGTGCGTTAATCCTCATTGTTAAAGGTTAGGGTTTGTCATTGTTTTGCAAAGTCATATTAGGGTTATAAACTCTTGATCATACTTGTATGTAATGGTAGAATCATTATTATGAAAGTGTATGATGTTAGTTCGATAAATTATGCGAGTTTGCGATTATGATGATTAGTTGGAATTAAGAATCATTAGGCTGCGTTTTGTGATAAAAACCATATATATGATTAGGGTTTGCATGAGTATGATGTACATGATGATATATGATTGATAAATCTGTTCTTGATCGTTTATATTTAACGTCTCGATTGTTTAAGCGTGTTATATTGCGATAAAATGTTGAAATCAGGATGCTGAATGGTCTTTACAGCCAATTTCAACTGGCTGTAACTTGGTTATTATTTATCGAAAAACGGATTTTCTGAAGCCTAAAACGTATATTTTTGAAAAACGCTTCTAATGGCGCTGGATTCATATTTTTCTGAGGTCGTTTGATATTTTTAAGTGGCCAATTAAGTGCAGTAACTGAAGCTGTGAAAATTCTGAAAATTTGTTAGTTGTTTGTCGAGTCGGATCTCATAATCTGTAGAGAGTCGAATCACGAAATTTGTACAGCAACTGCAGATGGAAATTTCTGGGAAACTCCCACTGGAATTTTGTCAATTGGATGAACGGTGATTTTTAAATAAATTCTCCCGTGAACTGCAGTCAGAAAGCGACGAATCTGACTGCAGTCTAGTTTATTAATAATTATGAATAACTAGTAAAGTGTTAGGACTTGAAAAATTTACATAAAATTCTATAGTTTAGTTGTCACCTTCTGTAAAAAAATTGGAATTTTTGGAATGTTGGAACTATTTTATAAAATCCTCGAAAACAGCCTAATTATGAGTATACAAGCTGAAAATTGATAACTTGCGAATGTGTGTACCAAAGTGTTGCATGGATTGAATTGTGTTCATGATAGGTTGTTTTGATCACTATGTTGGTATGATGATACTTGCATGCATGATTGGGTTTTAGGATTTGGTTATTGTGTGTACCGCATTGTATGTTAGCTATGTGTAGGGTTTGTATTGGTGTGATTCGCACACTAACTTTAAATCAATTGACTTGTTAGGACGCAATTAACGGTCCCATCATTTGCTACTTCTGTGTTACACTAACCGAGCAACTAAAGGTGAGTTCACGGCCCCTAATTTTATCCGGTTTTAAACAAAAGGGGGAAAACATGTATACACTCTACAACTCTATCTCTTTACGTTATACGAAATTAACGTCATTAAACTATTCGGTAACTAAGTTAATGTTAATGTACGTTGTGGTCACTAAGCAGCTATATCACACAAGTCCTCGACAAACTCTCGGATCGTTAGTATTGGGTTAGATAGCGGGGAAATTATAAGTAGTACTACTGGGCCCGACAAGCCCCACCCGAGCTAGTCGTGCTAGCCGACCGGGTACGGTCAACGGGTGAATAATTTGGCCTAACTTCGCCATGGTCAGTGATAGGCCTGGCAACACGGAGGCACAACAGTCAGTTTCGATCGCGAACACTTACGTGACATAACTTTAGGCTCGCTACCTACATATTAACATTGAACTTAATTACGAATCAGCAATATTATTCCGGGTTAGGGATAATGGAACCATCAACATTGTTATTCCGGGTTAGGAATAATGGAACATCAATATTATTCCGGGTAATAAATAATGAAACCATCAGTATTATTCCGGGTTGGGAATAATGGGACTAAGTCGTTATCCCGGGTTAGGGATAACGGGGAAAACAAACTTATAACCGAGCTAATGAACATATAAAAACCTGTGAACTCACTCTTCTTTAATGTTGACACTTGTTTCTTTACATGTTTCTCAGGACGCTAGGAGCTCTAGGTGCACTCACTTGCATTGATCAAGACATCTTTTATCGAGTCTCATTTACGAATATTGTTTGGGTTTTTCTTTAGTTTTAGCGTTCGTGTTGGCGCCCGTTCCTTTACTTTAGTTTAATGCTTTCGCTCAACTTTAAAAACTAATGCTTCCGCTAAACATTGAAACCAAACTAAGACAATCAAAAATTAACTATGAATGGTTAAACAAATGATTTTGGAAAACGTATTAACAAATCATATAGAGTCGTTCGACGTTACTAGTGTCTCAGATTCTGGTTTGTTCACACGCCTTGCGGTAAAACTCCGCAAGTGGAAATTGAGGGTGTGACAGATTGGTATCAGAGCCTCTAGCTATAGAGAACCAGGTTTGCATTAAAAGTAGACCTAAACTATAGCTGATTACACGACACTAGACTTAGTTTGGCACTGAACTGTTATATCTTGTTATGTGTTGTACCACAACTGTGTTATGTAAAATATGAATGCATAATTGAAATGAATGCAACTCGTAACTAACTACACAACCCAACAGGCAATGTCATCATCATCATCATCATCCGACAAACTTTTGCAACCAAGGGCGCCGGGGAAGGCACCTATGGTGGAACCCTCACCACCTCATGGCGTAGGGACACGCTCAGCTGTGAGAAAAAGGCTCGCTCTAGGGGAGGAGTCGTCCTCACGCCCGACCATCGCGATGCCGGTCGAACCGGTTAACTCATTAGAAGTAGGTAATGACCTACTTAGAGATATGATAAGAAAGCAACAAGAACAACTAGAGAGAATGCATGAAACCATCCTAGCACAGGGATGGATGATACGACAATTAACAGGTAAGACTGGATCGCTCGAGGAAGAGCAACATGAAAGTAAGATAGCTTGTAACACTTTAGCTAGAGATCTTCGTGCTGAGCAGCTAAGGGCTGACTGGCTCGAAGACAGAGTTCTTGAGTCTAGCTGGAGAATTCAAGAACTAGAACAGAATCAGGCACCTGTACCAGTACCCGCACCAGCACCGGCCCCTCCAGTGCCGGTAGAGGAAGAAGAGGAGGATCCAGAGGAGGATCCGGAGGAAGACCCAGCTGTAGAAGCTGGAAACGCCGCGGAGGATGACGGCAACGATAGCGATTTGGGGGATGGAGACGTAGAAGACTGACACGTCTCGCTTATTCCATTTGCTTTCCTTCAGTCTATTTATTTTCCTACTTATGTTTAAACTTGAGATTTTATAGTAAACTGATATGTTTGGTTGGCATTTTGTAAGACGTTGAAATTTTATTTAATCGATTATTTCTTTTGACTGTTTAATTTATTTGGGTTGACATAATTTGAGGAATTATTTAAGTATGGAATAGAATAACTATATTGGATATATAGACTTATCGGTGTGTGTTTATGTTGTCTTACGAAGATCTAAAATGGCAACTGGACGTCGCGGAAACCTCAACATGATGCCCGAAGAATTAGCCGCAATGATCCAAGAACACGTGAATGCTGCTCTAGCAGGTGTTCAAAACCAACCAGCAGGTAACCATTATTAGATTTTCATGGGAAAATCTAATAGTTGGGCTAGTAGAATTTCTCGCTGACTACCTGTCCTCTGTCAGCAGAGAGGGGTCTTAACCCTACAAGATGTTTCTCGATGCGAAGCCGAGCAAATTCACGGGTGCAGAAGGACCCATAGGACTGGTCCGCTAGATTGAAAAGTCCGAATCAGTGTTCGAAATATGCAATTGTCTGGAGGCCAACAAGGTCAAGTATGCTGCCTCAACGTTGGAGGACGGGGCACTAACTTGGTGGAATGCACAAGTCCAAACTCGTGGACTTATTGCTGCAAATGCAATGGCCTGGGCCGAGTTTAAGGCCCTAACCAAAGAGGAGTACTGTCCGCGAGACCGGGTTCAACAGTTGGAGCAAACATTATGGAACCACAAGATGGTGGGATCTGAAATTGAAGCATACACAGCGAAACATCATGACCTGGTATTTCTATGTCCCGATCTGGCCAACACCGTGGAGAAACGACTCGAGTTTTACCTTGGGGGTCTGGTCCCCGAGATCCAGGGTATGGTAATGGCTAGCAACCCTGCGACTGAGCATCAAGCAATCAGGTTGGCGCAAAAACTCACTGATAAGGCTGTGGAACAAAAGAAGTTGCCATCTCGGGGTACGACTGAAGTTGCCCCTGATAATAAAAGAAAGTTTGAAGACTCGTCTGCTCGACAGTCTTCGTCAGCCCAGTCACAGCAAGGGAACCAGAAACGGTTCAATAATTTCAACAGTCACCGGGGTCACAATAATCAGCCCGCCAACAACAACCAGAACACAAGCGGCTATGTAGGTCGAAAGCCGCAGTGTAATCGCTGTAACCTTCATCATCACGGCCCTTGTGCCGGAAATCGCTGCCAACGATGTGGCAAGGTGGGACATGCGGAAAAGGATTGTCGCGAGGAAATCATGTCCCGATAAAATCAAAATCAACACCAGGGTCAGCAGCAGGGTATTAACCGGGGGTGCTATCAGTGTGGTAGCACTGCCCACTTCAAACGAGATTGCCCACAGCTTCGTAACAACAACAACAATGGTGGGAACAACAACAACCACAACCACAATAACCACAACAACAACAATAACAACAACAACAATGGAAATGGTGGCACAGGAGGTGCCAAAGGGCGTGCATTTACGCTGGGCCGCGGAGAGGCCAGAAACGACTCGAACGTGATCACCGGTAAGTTTCCCCTTAATGAACATTTTGCTACTGTGCTTTTTGATACGGGTGCGGATAGGAGTTTTATATCTGAGTCTTTTAGGAAGAACCTAAATCTCACGCCCAAACCCCTAGAGACCCCTTACGTCATAGAACTAGCCGATGGTAAATCTGTAGATGTGACGCATATAGTATCCGGCTGTCAACTCAAACTCGCGGGTCACACCTTTACCATTGATCTGATGACAACTACTCTGGGTAGTTTTGACGTGGTAGTCGGAATGGACTGGCTATCCGACGTCCGAGCCGAAGTTCTCTGCTTCGAAAAATCTATCCGTATTCCGCTCTCTAACGACGAAATATTGACGGTGCAAGGCGAGAAGGCAGGCGCCGTCACAAACATCATCTCTTACATGCAAGCACAGAAGTATCTTCGGAGGAAAAACTCCTTCGCTTTGCTCGCACTGGTTACCGAACAGCCTAAGGACGAGAAACGTATAGAAGACATCCCCGTCGTTCGTTATTTTTTCGATGTATTTCCAGAGGAGTTACCTGGTCTTCCACCACATCGACAAGTGGAGTTTGAAATCGAATTGGCGAACCATGCAACTCCTATCGCCAAGGCCCCATACCGCCTAGCCCCAGTCGAGCTGCAAGAGATGTCTACCCAACTTCAGGAACTGTTAGAAAAAGGATTTATCCGACCTAGTACTTCGCCATGGGGAGCTCCAGTCCTTTTTGTCAAGAAGAAGGACGGGACCTTCCGCATGTACATCGACTACAGGGAACTCAATAAGGTTACTGTCAAGAATCGATACCCATTACCTCGCATCGACGATCTCTTCGACCAACTTCAAGGGTCAAGCTACTACTTCAAGATTGATCTACGGTCCGGTTATCACCAGTTACGCGTCAGGGAGGAGGATATCGCTAAGACGGCATTTCGTACTCGGTATGGCCATTATGAGTTTTTGGTCATGCCCTTCGGTCTCACCAACGCACCCGCGGTGTTCATGGACCTCATGAACCGTGTGTGTAAACCATATCTCGACAAGTTTATCATTGTGTTCATCGATGACATACTCATCTACTCTAAAGGTGAAGCTGAACAGTTCCTCGGGCATATCGTGAATGAAAAGGGTATCCAAGTCGACCCCGCCAAGGTTGAAGCTATCAAAAACTGGGAAGCACCCAGGACACCGATGGAGATCCACCAATTTTTGGGTTTGGCTGGTTATTACAGACGTTTCATCGAGGGATTTTCAAAGATCGCGCAACCGCTTACCACCCTCACCCAGAAAGGCACCAAGTATGCTTGGGGTGACAAGCAGGAAGCGGCATTTCAATTGCTGAAGCAGAAGCTTTGCAGTGCACCCATTCTGTCCTTGCCGGAAGGGACAGATGATTTTGTAGTATATTGTGATGCTTCCATTCAGGGATTGGGATGCGTACTCATGCAACATGATAAGGTCATCGCGTATGCGTCCCGACAATTGAAGGTTCACGAGAAAAACTACACAACACATGACCTGGAATTGGGAGCAGTGGTGTTTGCGCTTAAGATTTGGAGACACTACCTATATGGAACAAAGTGCACAATCTATACAGATCACAAGAGCCTCCAACACATCTTTGACCAGAAGGAGTTGAACATGCGACAGCGTCGCTGGGTCGAACTCTTGAACAATTATGAATGTGCCATTCGGTATCACCCGGGTAAAGCTAACGTGGTAGCTGATGCCCTCAGTAGGAAGGAGCACTTGAAACCTCGTCGGGTACGAGCACTACAGTTCACCATTCATTCGGGATTACCCGAACAGATACGCGACGCGTAGTTAGAAGCAGTTAAGGAAGAAAACATCAAGGTCGAATCGGAGGGAAAAATGGAATGCGATTGGGAAGTAAAACCCAATGGAGCCCGGTATTTCATGAATCGTATATGGGTACCTCTCTACGGAGACCTCAGAAAGCTAGTCATGGACGAAGCTCACAAATCCCGATACTCTGTCCATCCTGGTTTGGATAAGATGTATCAAGACCTTAAAGCTGCGTACTGGTGGCCCAACATGAAAGCTGATATAGCCACCTACGTGAGCAAGTGTTTGACTTGTGCGAAAGTCAAGGTAGAGTATCAGAAGCCATCGGGGCTACTCCAACAACCTGAGATCCCGGTGTGGAAATGGGATCAGATCTCGATGGACTTCATCACTAAACTCCCGCGAACTTTGGGTGGTTACGATACCATCTGGGTGATTGTGGATCGTTTAACTAAGTCGCACACTTTCTAGCGATTAAAGAAACAGGTAAGATGGATAAGTTGACTCGCATCTACATTAAGGAAGTAGTTTCTTGGCACGGAGTGCCAACGTCCATCATCTCAGACAGAGATGCTCTTTTCACGTCCAACTTTTGGCAGTCACTTCAGAAAGCGTTGGGTACACGCTTAGATATGAGCACAGCTTATCACCCTCAGACTGATGGTCAAAGCGAAAGGACCATACAGACCTTGGAAGACATGCTTAGGGCATGTGTGGTAGACTTCGGGAATAGTTGGGAAATCCATCTGCCTTTAGTGGAATTCTCGTATAACAACAGTTACCATACGAGTATATCGGCAGCACCATTTGAAGCATTATACGGTCGTAAATGTAGATCACCGGTCTGTTGGGCAGAAGTCGGTGACAGTCAACTCACAGGCCCTGAGTTGATACTTGAGGCTACTGAAAAGATTGTACAAATCAGAAACCGTATGGCGGCGGCACGAGATCGACAGAAAAGCTACGCTGATCAACGACGCAAACCGCTCGAATTTCAAGTAGGCGACCGCGTACTACTGAAGGTGTCACCCTAGAAGGGTGTAATCCGTTTTGGGAAACGAGGAAAACTAAACCCACGGTACGTAGGCCCATTTGTGATCTTGAAACGTATCGGGCCCGTAGCTTATCAATTAGACCTTCCTGCCGAACTCAGTGGAGTTCACAACATTTTTCACGTGTCAAATCTGAAGAAGTGTCTATCAGATGAAACCCTAATCATTCCATTGGATGAGATTCAAGTGGATGAACAACTGCACTTTGTGGAACAACCTATCGAGATCATGGATCGTGAGATCAAGACTCGAAGGCACAGCAAGATTCCGATCGTCAAGGTTCGTTGGGACTCTAAGCGTGGACCGGAGTTCACGTGGGAAAGAGAGGACCAAATGAAAAGCAAATACCCACACCTTTTTGCAGCTGAGCAGCAAGCTAACGATACCACCAAATAAATTTTCGGGACGAAAATTCTTTCAACATGGGGATGATGTGACAACCTGGGAATTTCTTGTAATTTCGTGTACCATTGTTAACGAACTAAATCTTTGTGCGTGGCACTCTAAACCTGTACGTTGCATTCTAAACCGCGTTTACTCAATTTTCGGGACGAAAATTCTTTTAACATGGGGATAATGTGACATCCCGGTTTTTCAGATATCTTAAACGCACTACTTCACGGTTATTCATTCCTACGCTAAATTGATTCGGAGATTTAATTTACACGCTCGAAATAATTACGCTAACTTTGTGAACTTATCAAGTGAACTACGTGCTATGTGTATTAAACGTTTATAAGTTCGGTGAACTATTATGTTATGTTTCGATTTCGTGATTTTTAGTTATAAAAATATATATAGTAAATCTATAGACGAATCGAACCGAGTCGCGAAACGAGTCGACCTCATTTCCTTGCGACTCAAGGGATTAACCAAAACTTGAGGTTCAAGTTATAGACCCAAACCGCCCCACCCAAGCCCTTTGCGGCCCCAAGGACCAAACCGCAAACCCTTTTCCTTTTCTTTTCTTTCTTGCATTATATAAAGACATATATGCATGAGTTATGTTTCAAAAAAAAACACACACACACACAAACCCTAGCTCCAAAGACCGACGGCAGCCTTCTCCTCATTCCCTCTCTCGGTCGCGATCCACTTGATTACCCGAATCGAATTCCAATCTCGTTCCCGGTGCGTTAATCCTCATTGTTAAAGGTTAGGGTTTGTCATTGTTTTGCAAAGTCATATTAGGATTATAAACTCTTGATCATGCTTGTATGTAATGGTAGAATCATTATTATGAAAGTGTATGATGTTAGTTCGATAAATTATGCGAGTTTGCGATTATGATGATTAGTTGGAATCAAGAATCATTAGGCTGCGTTTTGTGATAAAAACCATATATATGATTAGGGTTTGCATGAGTATGATGTACATGATGATATATGATTGATAAATCTGTTCTTGATCGTTTATATTTAACGTCTCGATTGTTTAAGCGTGTTATATTGCGATAAAATGTTGAAATCAGGATGCTGAATGGTCTTTACAGCCAATTTCAACTGGCTGTAACTTGGTTATTATTTATCGAAAAACGGATTTTCTGAAGCCTTAAACGTATATCTTTGAAAAACGCTTCTAATGGCGCTGGATTCATATTTTTCTGAGGTCGTTTGATATTTTTAAGTGGCCAATTAAGTGCAGTAACTGAAGCTGTGAAAATTCTGAAAATTTGTTAGTTGTTTGTCGAGTCGGATCTCATAATCTGTAGAGAGTCGAATCACGAAATTTGTACAGAAACTGGAGATGGAAATTTCCGGGAAACTCCCACTGGAATTTTGTCAATTGGATGAACGGTGATTTTTAAATAAATTCTCCCGTGGACTGCAGTCAGAAAGCGACGAATCTGACTGCAGTCTAGTATATTAATAATTATGAATTAATTAGTAAAGTGTTAGGACTTGAAAAATTTACATAAAATTATATAGTTTAGTTGTCACCTTCTGTAAAAAAATTGGAATTTTTGGAACGTTGGAACTATTTTATAAAAATCCTCGAAAACAGCCTAATTATGAGTATACAAGCTGAAAATTGATAACTTGCGAATATGTGTACCAAAGTGTTGCATGAATTGAATTGTGTTCATGATAGGTTGTTTTGATCACTATGTTGGTATGATGATACTTGCATGCATGATTGGGTTTTAGGATTTTATTATTGTGTGTACCGCATTGTGTGTTAGCTATGTGTATGGTTTGTATTGGTGTGATTCGCACACTAACTTTAAATCAATTGACTTGTTAGGACGCAATTAACGGTCCCATCATTTGCTACTTCTGTGTTACACTAACCGAGCAACTAAAGGTGAGTTCACGGCCCCTAATTTTATCCGGTTTTAAACAACAGGGGGAGAAACATGTATGCACTCTACAACTCTATCTCTTTACGTTATACGAAATTAACGTCATTAAACTATTCGGTAACTAAGTTAATGTTAATGTACGTTATGGTCACTAAGCAGCTATATCACACAAGTCCTCGACAAACTCTCGGATCGTTAGTATTGGGTTAGATAGTGGGGAAATTGTAAGTAGTACTACTGGGCCCGACAAGCCCTACCCGAGCTAGTCGCGCTAGCCGACCGGGTATGGTCAACGGGTGAATAATTTGGCCTAACTTCGCCATGGTCAGTGATAGGCCTGGCAACACGGAGGCACAACAGTCAGCTTCGATCGCGAACACTTACGTGACATAACTTTAGGCTCGCTACCTACATATTAACATTGAACTTAATTACGAATCAGCAATATTATTCCGGGTTAGGGATAATGGAACCATCAACATTGTTATTCCGGGTTAGGAATAATGGAACATCAATATTATTCCGTGTAAGGAATAATGAAACCATCAGTATTATTCCGGGTTGGGAATAATGGGACTAAGTCGTTATCCCGGGTTAGGGATAACGGGGGAAACAAACTTATAACCGAGCTAATGAACATATAAAAACCTGTGAACTCACTCTTCTTTAATGTTGACACTTGTTTCTTTACATGTTGCTCAGGACGCTAGGAGCTCTAGGTGCACTCACTTGCATTGATCAAGAAATCTTTTATCGAGTCTCATTTACGAATATTGTTTGGGTTTTTCTTTAGTTTTGGCGTTCGTGTTGGCGCTCGTTCCTTTACTTTACTTTAATGCTTTCGCTCAACTTTAAAAACTAATGCTTCCGCTAAACATTGAAACCAAACTAAGACAATCAAAAATTAACTATGAATGGTTAAACAAATGATTTTGGAAAACGTATTAACAAATCATATAGAGTCGTTCGACGTTACTAGTGTCTCAGATTCTGGTTTGTTCACACGCCTCGCGGTAAAACTCCGCAAGTGGAAATTGAGGGTGTGACACTTCGTACACTCGATCATTCCTGCTTTCAGTCACAAGAAAGGCGGTTACAATGATATTCTCGATTACCAGATGTGTATGGTTGATGCACTTACACTAAATCTGCCATATAACTTCACAAAGTTAATCTTTGATCAAATGGCGTCAAACACTACAAGAGAGAAGTTTCTTCAATACCCGAGGTCTGTACAAGTGATGTTGGATGATTTATTTTTGAATCTAGAAAAGAAAGAGGATGATGAGCTGAAGTTGACGCATATGGATAAAGAAATGTTGATCAGACTAAATTTATATCTGAAGCAAGATACAGAGCTTGTCGCTAACCCAGTGTTTGGAGTGATTAAAGACAAGAACTATGTTGCACCTCCAAAAGGTAAGTAGAGAAAGAAACTCGTGGATCTGAGAAGGATGAAGTATATTGTCTTGAAGATCTTATTCCAAGGCGTAGTAGTTGGTACGAGAAGGAAGAAAAGAAAAGAAAAAGGGCAACTCCTAAAAACAAGCCAACACATGCTTGTCAACGTGCAACTGTCAAGACTATGCTTCGCGATGAACAGTCTGAGGAAGAAACACTAGTTAATGATCCAGTTGTGAGAATGTGAATGTTCATGAGGAAGTCTTTTCTGCTACATCGGATAATGAACGCAAGGTTAATGTTGAGAAGATTGCAGCGGATGTTGAGAAAGAGGTTGTCGAGGGTGATTATGAGGAAAGTTCTGATATTAGCATCGATTTAAAGATTGCAGCGGCGAAAAAATGTGAAGAACAACGATTATAATAGCGTAAACGTAAACTAGTTGGTGATGATGATGTGTTGTATGTTCCTTTAGAGACTGAAGAGGTGATTGAGAGGCCAGTGAGGAAAACAAGACAAGCTAAAAGCAAAGCGTTTGAGGTTCAAAAGAAGAAAACAGGGTAACCTGCAGCAGAGAATGTTGAGTTTGTTATTCCACCATCACCACTACATACACAAAAACCACTAACTACACCACCATTTCCCGCATCACCACTACAACAACCACCGACATCGCCACAACATGTTACACCACCATCACAATCAGCTTCAATCCAAAACAGCCAACACCTCAAGTACAATAGAGAACTCCACAAGCTGATCAAAGATGCCAATCTTTCCCAAATGTTGATTTCGAAGAAATTGCTTATTCTAACTTTGAAGGAGGTTTAGATATTGATTTCTTTAATAACATTAAAATTTCAGAGTTAAAAGCAAGATAAATTTCTTAAAGATGATCGAAAGAATTTGGAAGCAGTGTTGTCAAGTTTTCTAACCAAGAATGAAAAATTGAGAAGGCTGGTTACTGATTATGAAGCTGAACGTATTCGAAGTGATAAAATTATAGATATGTTTCAGAAAATCTTATTTAAGAAGTTGGGTATAGACTTCGAAGCTGAATAAGAGTTAACTGAGATTGAAGAGGCTAAACAAAGAGCGGCTGGAAAAGTACACCAAGCTGAAGAAGAGACTAAAGCGTTGGGAAAGGGAAAGAATAACATTGATGAAGATCCTGTTATTGTGCCAACTGAGCCTGAATTGGAAGGTCTTGTTGAGAAGGAAGCTGAGGTGGTAATACCAACAGAGCCTGAGAAAGAAGTTGAAGCTGAAACTGAACCTGAGCTGATCAACAATGTTATGATTGGTGAACCTATTGATGTTACTGGAATTTCTGCTAGACACCAACAGTACTTGGATAAAAAGAAGGGGATGCATAAATTGATGTTGAAGTCGATACGTTTGACGAGGATGAAAATGATGATGATGTTTATGATGAGGGTGATAAAGATGATAAAGATAAGAAAAACGATGATGACAACACCCATGGTGGAACATGTGTGAAAGTGGTGGATGCAAAAGTGAATGAGTGGTTTGATTACGATACTTATTTGAGGGATAATGTGAATGAAGAAAGAGAAGCTGATAGATAAGGGGAGATGAAGGACCCTGTGAATGATGCTGAGCAATCCGGAATCCTCATAGTTGCACCATTAATTGTTGCTCTGGATGTGCCAAAACCAAAGATTTTATGTCTAGAGCATGATGTTGAAGAAGGAGAGTTCATACATAATTACACTTAGGAAGAAATTGCCAAAATGTTGGGTGTAGACGAAAAATCTTTCAAAGTTGATTTGAAGATGAACTTAACAATATTAGTGGATCAAAGCCTGAAGATTACGTATATAAGTATGTAGCTGAAGTGGATAACTACAACAAGGTTGTCGTGGAGGATGATTCTATGACGAAACACAAATATATATCGGTGAAGGTACTATCACTTCCCAACCTTCCAAGAAATTTAAATGAAGCTATAGATGAACTGTTGAAGTGTAGAGTTGAAGAGACAGTGAAAGAAGGTTGTGTTCCTAAAAGGTTATCAAAAGAATAGATTGCTGAAGCTAAGAAGTCTTGGTTTAAAAAAATGCCCAAAGAAAGGAAGTTCAGAAGTCCACTAGCTTTCTTTACACGTGACCAACATAAATCTCTGGGGATATTCTAGTTGGGGATGGATTTGAAGATTTGTATGTATATGCAATCAAGAGGGAATTTGGAGTATAATATTTAGATACTTGTCTGATATCAAGACGTTACCATTTTGGGATGTAGAAGAACTGGTAGCAGACTAAGATGATAAACATTGAGATGAAGCTACATGATCAAAAATTGTAGAAACTGATCGAGTATGAAGCTTCTCACGGTTTCAATCACTGGAAACCATATATACCGAAAAAGAAAATCAAGATTGATCCAGTTACAAAGGAGAAGGATGCCACTTTGATTGTGAAATGTCCATGTGCCATGAAGAATATGCTGTTAAAGAAAATTGAATAAGATTTCTATGAATTCTTCAAGTGGTGGCAATGTGATGAAGAAATAGGTGAGATGGTGATAGTGTTGAAGAATGAAGGTTTATGGAGAACGATACGCATACTAGACCCGATGTGGCTAGTTAATTGTGTTGTGAAAGATATAGAGTGTTTGTTCTTTAACAAGATATGCTACGAAGTTAGAGAAAAAGTTCAAGCGATGTAGTACTAGAGAGTGATCAACGTTTGTTATGCTCATGGGATTAACTCCAGAAAGATGTGGCAATCAAAATGGAAGGAATTGGAACGTAAGGAGTTCATGAAACAGATCATAAAAGAAGAACGGATTAGTGATATGATGAAATAAGTTGCAATTAAAAGATTTCAATTTATCAAGTGGGCACCGGCTACTGATCAGACACCGATACCATCTGAAGAACGTAGATAGCCGAGGAAGAATTTTGACGCTGAATGTTAAAGTTATAAAGTTTTGAAGACTGACCAAGACTGCGACAATATCCAAGGGGCAGTTTGTTGATGTAGGTGTCATAGCCTACATCTTAGGATCATGTAGTGCATGTAATAGGGGCTTCAATGTTAGATTTTATGTTGAAAATGTAGGTAATAGGCCACTTCGTACGAGTCGTACGATGTGGTGCCCACCTGGTACGAAGTGGCAAGGCCAATTCGCACGAATGTGTATATCTATCTATAAATAGGCGAGTTGTGGTCTTGGTTAGCTAGCTGTTTCGTTGACTGTGAAGGCGAAGCCCTGTCCAGTTTGTCTCAGAATTGTAAACGTTGAACGATATTAATGAAACTGAGCATTTAAACAGTAACGATCATATTGTCACTAGTTAATCATGAATTCCGCACATATTAACTAGATTTCAAGTTAGGTCCTACGCTTATTTGGATAAGCCGATCCAACATTTTTCAACGCTTTTCCCTATAAAAATAGGTAGAAACTATATGAAATAAAAAATATCACTTTTGTAAAAAAAAAAATTTACCCTTTTTTTAACTAATTTTTTATATTTTAGGTTTTTGATTTCTTTTATTAAAAAATGCTTCTAAACGTATTTATAAAAGAAGCGCCGACTTTTTTTAAAAATGATTTTTACACGTTAAGTTAAATTTTTAAAAGTGTTCCGGTTCCCCACTTTTTTAGTGTTCCCCAATGAACCTCACACTATATATATATATATAAGGCAAGGATTCGTTAGGAACCACCGTTTATTGCGAGAAACACGAGAATCAATGTGAACGCAGCCAAAACTACTTAAAAGGCTTAAAAGAACACACAAAATTATTTTTTTTATTTTTTTGTTAAAAATCGCAGCCTTTTATTTATAATATTTTTATTTGTTAAAGTCGCGATTTAACTATTTTTTTAAATTTAGCTTTAGGGTTTAGTTTTTAGCATTTAGCTTAGGTGGGTGAGGGTTTAGATTTTTTTAGGATATTGCGGGATGGGTGGTTAGTTTTTTTCATGCGAAAACCATCTTTATTGCGAGAACCACGATAATCAATGCGGACACGATAAAATAAACCTACCGCACCACCACCTAAATACCTAAACACCCACCTATCCCACCACAACCCAAAAACCTAAACAAACCCCCTCCCCCACCCCCACCAAAAACCTAAAAAACCCTAACCCCGCCTCCCCCCCCCCCCCAAAAAAAAAAAACTTACCCCCCCCCCCCTCTAAAAAAACCTAACCTCGCAACTCCCCCTCCCCCAAAACCTAAACTCACCCACCCCACCCAAGCTAAATGTTAAAAACTAAACCATAAAACAAACCTCACAAATGGATGCTAAATACTTATTCTATATATTTTATGAAAATCGCCAAATTTCGTCACTAAAAAAACTATGACATATGCATATATGCAGCAGTAATTGTTGCTCAATTTTTTTTAATCTAGTGACAAAATTTAGCAATTTTATTTAAAAAAATAAAAATTTGTGTGTTTTTATTTTTTAGGTATTTTTTGTTGTGTTTATACTAGTTTTCGCGGTTCTCGCAATAAAGGATGATTTCTAATGAATTCTTATCGTGTGTGTGTGTATATATATATATATATATATATCTCCCTTTCATTACACCACATGTCAAGTGTTCGACTCTTGTCCCATAAACCTGAGTCCTGTCAATGAATGAGCAACGAGATTGACATAGTATTATGGAGACACGATGCTTTCCGGAAGAGAGGAGGGGGATGCGGGCCACATAACAGCGATTTGTGTAAATATTACTAATTTGTACTTCCTATAGTTTCTTTAATAAAGTGACTCATTTAAAAATTAAGTCAGTTTAACTCGACTTGTTAATCAACCAAATCAATATCAGATGAGTTTTTTTTTTTCTGATGAGTTTTTTCTGAACTATTTGAGCATCTCTTAGAACTATGTTTTATTTGTATTACCCTAGATCCATGCTTATTAGACATTCATGTGGCCTAATTTTATTAAAACTTTCAATTAAAAAGACAAACTAAGTTTATACCAACATCACTCAAACTGTAACAGATTATTTGCTTGCCACCTCATAAATTATCTTGAATCAACAATTTTGAAACTTTAATGTCTCTTTTAGTAGAAAAAAAAAGGTTAAGTAACATAGAAATCAAGACCAAGTTTCTAATAGTTATGGATTAATAACAAGAAAAGTTAAGCTTTTTTAACAGTAAATTTAGATCACTTACGGACCACTGGATTATTATTGTGTTATCAGTGGAATCATCCGATCATATCCATTTCTACTAGACATAAAGTTTATTCATCAATTTAGAGAAAACCTAATACATGTAGAAAATCTTCTATAATAAAAATCAAACGTAGAATCTATTAGTCTCGAAACCTTATTCTACCCTTAAAATACCACTAAATTATAAAACCGTAGACTAAAAACCTTAAGTAACCTTATAATAATAATAATAATACCCATGTATTCGGGAAAAGAAGTTGATAAGGCACTAGAGTAAATTTGACTTCAACAAATAAAACCTTAAACTGAAATAAATAATATTTAATTCCATTTCTCCCAACCTTCAAGTTTACCGCCCCACGTGGTGTTTGTGTGGTTGGTGACGTGTCCTCAGCCGTCACCATTTAATTCCATTTCTCCCAACCGCCTTCATGGAGGACACCGACATCGCATTGCCATCATGATCCAAGCACAAAAGTTTGACCATAAGTCAAAATCAATTCCTAACTTATATCATCCCCGACGCTTCCATCTTTACGGGTGGGGTATTTGTGTCTACGCCTCTCTCCGTTTCTACCCTTTTTTTTCTTTCACTTAACTTTTTTTAACCAACGATATATAACTCATATATAAGCCAGAAAACTTGCCAAGTTACATCAAAACAGAAGGTAGCCAGGCAACAAGCTGCGTAGCCAATCCTTTCTGAATTACAAACCCTAACCTTCTAAATACAAACCCTTGCCCCCTTGGGGTTGAACAATTGCTGTAGACGACCCGTTGAACCCGTCAAGAAGTGGATAGCTTCTGACGCTAGGGAGCCAAAAGTATCAAAGGTAAAAGGGACAAAGACATGCTGGTTCTTCACGTCTATTTATCGTTCTTTATTATATAATTACACTAAAAACAATTATTTTTCTCTTATTTAAATTAAATAATATTTTTTTTTATTTTTATCATTAACATTTTTCCCATTTTCACTCACAATCACTTTAAACTATATTAAAAAATTACAAAAGGTGAACAATGTTACCTTAAATATGCAGATGAATAGTAATATTTTCTCTCGTATTCACTCACTTCCACTTTTTATACCTTTTATAATATGAAAACCACTTCTTACAAATTTTAACAAATAGAATATGAATGCTCGTAGATCATAGTCCCTTCATGGGCTTAGCGATGGAGACTTGACATAAAACTACTTTCATGATAGTTGCCGATTGTCGTTATAAAGTTGTAGAATAATATTGAATGTTACACAATTGTTTGGATACTACTTTATCTTTGTAGTTAGTAGCATGAATCCTCTTATAGTTTGTATCCTCGTTAAAAGTGATTTGTGTTGTGATTTAGGCTACGACTATAACATATGTATTGTTGTATACTGTGTTATGTATGTATGCATTTTTGAAAGATACGACTCGACAAAATTGAGCATAGTTTTTAAATATGTAAAGATTAATATTTTAATAATGTGATAAAATGGCAAATTTCTTTGATATTCCTTATCAACTAATTGTGTAAATATTCAACCGTAAAGATACAACTACTTTGATGTACTTTTGCAAGACTTGTTGAAAACTTGACAATTATAAGCGTCTTGGAAGTTGGAACCATTGATGTTGTTAACCAAGGTTGTTTGGTGTTAATGTGAGGCTAGCTCACTTGTTAGAGACTCTTACTTTTTAGTAAAAAATCTTAAGTTTAATCTAAAAAAAAGATTAGATTAAGATTTATTTAATATAATCTAAAAAGTATGTAAACGTTGTTATTAAAAATTAAAAAAAACATACGATTGTTGGGTGTGGTGATGGATCTTTACCTCATGACCATCTTCCATATCATCTCCTCCATCACCAACCTTCATCACCATCTTATGAGGTGTGGTAATGATCTTGTCCCAATACCAACTTCACTTTTCAACTGTGTGGCAGCCGTGGCGTAGGCCATGTAATTCACAAACTTGCTCCTTTTGAGTAGTGCCCACGTTCCTCCATTACTTTCGTGGAAGTCTCACGCCCCTATTCACGTCTCCCACACCGTATAGCCTAATAAAAGCTTAGAAACTTTAGTAGTTGAATTCTTTATAAGCTAGAATGGTAATGGTGAAATTTTTTTTTGACCCGTAGACGAAAAATGAAACATTTGAACTAAACTGACCAAATGGCCTAAACTACAGGGACTAAAATAAATTTAATTCTTTTTTAATAGAGGTATTTTTCAATCTTTTTGTAATTTATGAATATTTGCTTTTTATTATAATCTTTAAAATTGTTATTTAGTAATACCACTCTCAAAAATTTCATTTGTAACTTATTATTTGTAAGTACTTTTATTTTTAATTGAAGAGGATATAATTTGTTCATTTCTTTTATAAAGTGTTAACAAATTGATGTATAAACTTGTTTTGAGTGTTCAACAACTATGAACAAACACCATCTTTTCTGATTTGTTTATCTATCTTGAACAGAGCCGGCTTAGTGGGTTGGGCAGGCCGATCGACCGCCAGAGGCGCAAATCAGTGTGAACATAATCAAAAGTATTTGAAAAAAAATTAAAAATACACAAAAAAGTTTTTGGACTAAAAGTAGAGATGTTTAATTAAAAAAAATTATCATTAAGTTGTTAGGTTTAGCTTTATGGTTAAATTTTTAGCATTAACTTAGCTGAGGGAGGGTAATTTTTTGGGAGGTTTTGATGAGGTATAGATTTTTTTTTTTTTTTTTTTTTTTGGTGGGAAGGTGGGTAGTTTAGGTTTTTGGGTGGTGATGGGGTGAATGTTGGTGTTTAAGTTTTGAGTGGTGGTGAAATGGGTTTAATTTTGTTGTGTTTACATTGGTTCTCATGATTTTTGCAATAAGAGTGTTTATCCCATAAATCATACCCTATATATATACATATATATATGGCTCGAGTCAAATGAGAACCACCATGAGTTGTGAGAAGTGTGAAAACTTTTTCTTCCCACGCGAGTTAGGCCAATTTTTTTTTGCACAAACGTAAATAAAAATATTATAAACACATCTGTAAAAAAAAGTAAAAGAAAATTGTTAAGTCGGTAGTTTTGACTGATTGCAAGTGTTTTTTTACGCGCAGGTGTAAATTTTGTACGAAAATAAATATTTTTTTACGCCTCATGTAAATGTGGGTGTGCGTCATTTAAAAAAATTTGCTGAAACAAGTGATTTTTTATGACTTTTGAAAAAAAAGAATTTCAGAAAAACCTTTTTGATGGTCTAGTTCTCACGGTTCTCATAACTCAAGGTGGTTATCATTTTAACTCATTCTTTATATATATATATATATATATATATATATATATAGTGTTAGGTTCATTAGTGAATAACCCCCTTGATTGTTAACACTAGTGAATTAATCATATTCCTTGATTATCAATACACAAGTGTAAATCAATAACCATGATTAGATGATAAAAATACACTAATGTATTTTATGATTTATTATGTAAATCAATGGTTAGGATTTGTTCACTCAGTTCACAAATACAACAGTGTTAACTCTAGAACCTCACCCTATATATATATATATATATATATATATTTATATATGGGATCGATCATGAGAAAACTAGTTACATGAAAAGACCAAAAAACTAACTAAAAAAGCCTAGAAAACATATCAATTTTTTTTAATAAAATTCGTTTATATAATATATAAAAAAACTTTTTTTTTTCAAAAAATAAAAGTTGTATTGTACATGTGCATTAATGTGAAAAAGTCTAAACCACCTAACTCATCCCTTACCAACACCTCCAAAAGCCTAAACCTGCACCCCAAAAAACTAAACCCCTACCCCCACTCAAAAAAAACCTAAAACTAAACAATAAACGTAAACAAAAAAAACAACCTAACCCCCCCCCCACCCGCATCCCTCAAAAAATCTAAACCCCCCCACCCACCCCCCAAACCCCCCTCCGCCACACCCAAAAACCTAATCCTAATCCTAAACTCTAAAAAATCTAACCCTAAAAGCTAAACTAAACTAAATAGCTAAACCTAAGCATATAATGCACATGCGTAGTTCATATATAAGACACATGTGCAGTACAAGTTTTTTTCAAATGTTTTTTTATATATAAAAAGTAGCGATTTTTATAAAAAAAATGTAAAAAAAATTTAAATGTTTTTAGGATTTTTTTAGTTTTCTCGTTTATATGTAGTTTTCTCATGATAGTGTCCATATATATATATATATTATATGTGAAAGATAAAATGAAAATCCACTTGAGTTGAGAAAACTCAAGAAACCCTATTTAACATTTTTATTTTTTCTAAAAATTATAGGAGAATGTAACATTAATGTACTTGACATTTTTATAAAAAAAATGTAGAAAGCGACTACATATATTTTTTTTTTAAATGTTCAAAATTTGTATGTTACATTTTTTGGACATTTATATTTTGTAACATGAAATTATTAACATTTTTTTAAAAAATAAACTACTTGGTGTTTTTTTGTGTTTCTTTTATAAAAATGTTCAAATATATGTATGTTACATTTCCTATTTTTTTAGAAAAAAATAAAGGTTTTTTTGAGTTTTCTCAACTGAAGTGGGTTTTCGTTTTATATATATATATATATATATATATATATATATATATATATATATATATATATATTATATATTTCAAGCTTTTGATACAGTATAAGCTTTTATATATAGTTTAAAAACTATATATTTTAGAGGCCTGATTTTCCCTGCTCCTACGATGCCGAAGATCTTTTAAAATTCTCAAAAACAGCCATGTTGAAGTATTATGATGATCAAACACCTTCGACACCATTTTATTGATTTATTTATTTATTTGTTTTTAAGTATTATGGTCTTTTATTATTTGAGAGCTTAGTTACTATGAGACGTACATTATTTAAGCATTTTAAGGGGACTATCTTTGAAATCTTGTTATTGCTTACACCGGTGAAGCAACAAATGATATTGTCGACATAAACAAAATAAAGAAACAATGATGAGTATCACCGACTGATCACTGATGTCTTATCATTAAAGAGACATAAACATATACATCTTTTGCTCTTTCTATAAAAACATGTAATTTCATTTTTGTGTATTGCCTTATGATTTAAGTTTTAACATCACTTACTTTACAACAATAACCACTCCTAGTAAATCATACAAATAAAAGAGCTAATGATAGAGTTTGAAGAGAGTGGGATGTAGTTAAACCTTACCTCTATCACTACTGATAGAGAGACTGATTCCAGAGAGACCCCCGACTTAAAAAACCATCATACAACACACAAAACAGAAATCATAGAAACAGGTAGCTACCAACACAACAAAATAGAAGTGGTAAGATAGTAGCATAGTAAAGAAAGAAACATATATAACATCATACAAGAGCATATATGCATTAATACACGAAGGCAATCACTTGCAAAGCCCACTGAAGTGTAGCAAAATCTAAACCCTTGAGACACCCTAAGGTACTATACCCACCCCTAAAAGTCTCTAACCTTAATCCTACACCTGCACGAACTCCTATCTTAAGGTGCAACTCTAGTAAATCATGTGTCTACTAGCGTTGTCATGTGTCTACTCTTTACATACCCAAACCATCTCAATCTTCTCTCTTTCATCTTATCTACTATACTAGTCACTTCGAACATTTACATATAAAACCCATTTCTTATCCATTGTAACCTGGTGTGTCCACACATCCACCTCGGCATCCTTATTTCTGCTACCTCCATCTTGCAAGCTTATGTCTTCTTGATGGCCCAATACCCTATCTCATAAAACATAGCAGGTCTAACCTCTTTAATTTAGTTGGAAACTGCTTGTCGCACAATATACCAGTAGCATATCTCCACCTACATCAGCCAACCTGGATGCAGTGGGCTATGTCACTATCTATCTCTCCATCGTTTTGTACAAACAATAAATCTTTTTGGGGTTAACCTATAACCATACCAACCTTTGACCTGTTCCGTTGGGCCAACTTATTTATGGTATGGGCTGAAACTTGTTTAAACTAAACCTAAATCCATAAATTTTATGTTATGTTCGCATTGTGACAAAAAATAGCATATTGGTTGCAAATTAAAGAACAAGAAAATAAAATTACAATATATAGCTAAAAATCTTACTAAAAGATGATTATTTAACACCTTATACTTAAAATCATGGTTGTAAAAGTTGTTAGGCACTCCTTATTCGAAATTTAGAGTACTCGGACCTCAGTAGACTACCTTGTAGAAGTTACTCAAGAAATACTCGGCATCCGAGACCTTGTTTCACAAGAGGGCTTAAACTAGAAGTTCTCATATAAGATGATTAGGAACTAATTATAAATTAAAATCTTGTAAGGTAAGATGCAAGTACACTACTTAGAATGAGTAAGTTAGTTTGGTATCCAATTAAAAATGTAAATATAATTTATCCATTATATAGGTAACAGGGACAAATTTTTAGCATTAACTTGGCTGAGGGAGGGTAATTTTTTGGGAGGTTTTAATGAGGTATAGTTTTTTTTTTTTTTTTTTTTTTTTTTTTTTTTTTTTTTTTTGTGTGGTGGGAAGGTGGGTAGTTTAGGTTTTTGGGTGGTGATGGGGTGAATGTGGGTGTTTAAGTTTTGAGTGGTGGTGAAATGGGTTTAATTTTGTTGTGTTTACATTGGTTCTCATGATTTTTGCAATAAGAGTGTTTATCCCATAAATCATACCCTATATATATACATATATATATGGCTCGAGTCAAATGAGAACCACCATGAGTTGTGAGAAGTGTGAGAACTTTTTCTTCCCACGCGAGTTAGGCCAATTTTTTTTTGCACAAACGTAAATAAAAATATTATAAACACATCTGTAAAAAAAAAGTAAAAGAAAATTGTTAAGTCGGTAGTTTTGACTGATGCAAGTTTTTTTTACGCGCAGGTGTAAATTTTGTACGAAAATAAATATTTTTTTTACGCCTCATGTAAATGTGGGTGTGCGTCATTTAAAAAAAATTGCTGAAACAAGTGATTTTTTATGACTTTTGAAAAAAAAGAATTTCAGAAAAACCTTTTTGATGGTCTAGTTCTCACGGTTCTCATAACTCAAGGTAGTTACCATTTTAACTCATTCTTATATATATATATATATATATATATATATATATAGTGTTAGGTTCATTAGTGAATAACCCCCTTGATTGTTAACACTAGTGAATTAATCATATTCCTTGATTATCAATACACAAGTGTAAATCAATAACCATGATTAGATGATAAAAATACACTAATGTATTTTATGATTTATTATGTAAATCAATGGTTAGGATTTGTTCACTCAGTTCACAAATACAACAGTGTTAACTCTAGAACCTCACCCTATATATATATATATATATATATATATATATATTATATATGGGATCGATCATGAGAAAACTAGTTACATGAAAAGACCAAAAAACTAACTAAAAAAGCCTAGAAAACATATCAATTTTTTTTAATAAAATTCGTTTATATAATATATAAAAAAACTTTTTTTTTTCAAAAAAAAAAGTTGTACTGTACATTGCATTAATGTGAAAAAGTCTAAACCACCTAACTCATCCCTTACCAACACCTCCAAAAGCCTAAACCTGCACCCCAAAAAACCTAAACCCCTACCCCCACTCAAAAAAAACCTAAAACTAAACAATAAACGTTAACAAAAAAAAACCTAACCCCCCCCCCACCCCGCATCCCTCAAAAAATCTAAACCCCCACACCCCCCAAAAACCTAAACTCCCTTCCCGCCACACCCAAAAACCTAATCCTAATCCTAAACTCTAAAAAATCTAACCCTAAAAGCTAAACTAAACTAAATAGCTAAACCTAAGCATATAATGCACATGCGTAGTTCATATATAAGACACATGTGCAGTACAAGTTTTTTTCAAATGTTTTTTTATATATAAAAAGTAGCGATTTTTATAAAAAAATGTAAAAAAAAATTGATATGTTTTTAGGATTTTTTTAGTTTTCTCGTTTATATGTAGTTTTCTCATGATAGTGTCCATATATATATATATATATATATATATATATATATATATATGTGTGAAAGATAAAATGAAAATCCACTTGAGTTGAGAAAACTCAAGAAAACCCTATTTAACATTTTTATTTTTTCTAAAAATTATAGGAGAATGTAACATTAATGTACTTGACATTTTTATAAAAAAAATGTAGAAAGCGACTACATATATTTTTTTTTTAAATGTTCAAAATTTGTATGTTACATTTTTTGGACATTTATATTTTGTAACATGAAATTTTTAAAATTTTTTTTAAAAAATAAACTACTTGGTGTTTTTTTGTGTTTCTTTTATAAAAATGTTCAAATATATGTATGTTACATTTCCTATTTTTTTTAGAAAAAAATAAAGTTTTTTTGAGTTTTCTCAACTGAAGTGGGTTTTCGTTTTATATATATATATATATATATATATATATATATATATATATATATATATATTCAAGCTTTTGATACAGTATAAGCTTTTATATATAGTTTAAAAACTATATATTTTAGAGGCCTGATTTTCCCTGCTCCTACGATGCCGAAGATCTTTTAAAATTCTCAAAAACAGCCATCTTGAAGTATTATGATGATCAAACACCTTCGACACCATTTTATTGATTTATTTATTTATTTGTTTTTAAGTATTATGGTCTTTTATTATTTGAGAGCTTAGTTACTATGAGACGTACATTATTTAAGCATTTTAAGGGGACTATCTTTGAAATCTTGTTATTGCTTACACCGGTGAAGCAACAAATGATATTGTCGACATAAACAAAATAAAGAAACAATGATGAGTATCACCGACTGATCACTGATGTCTTATCATTAAAGAGACATAAACATATACATCTTTTGCTCTTTCTATAAAAACATGTAATTTCATTTTTGTGTATTGCCTTATGATTTAAGTTTTAACATCACTTACTTTACAACAATAACCACTCCTAGTAAATCATACAAATAAAAGAGCTAATGATAGAGTTTGAAGAGAGTGGGATGTAGTTAAACCTTACCTCTATCACTACTGATAGAGAGACTGATTCCAGAGAGACCCCCGACTTAAAAAACCATCATACAACACACAAAACAGAAATCATAGAAACAGGTAGCTACCAACACAACAAAATAGAAGTGGTAAGATAGTAGCATAGTAAAGAAAGAAACATATATAACATCATACAAGAGCATATATGCATTAATACACGAAGGCAATCACTTGCAAAGCCCACTGAAGTGTAGCAAAATCTAAACCCTTGAGACACCCTAAGGTACTATACCCACCCCTAAAAGTCTCTAACCTTAATCCTACACCTGCACGAACTCCTATCTTAAGGTGCAACTCTAGTAAATCATGTGTCTACTAGCGTTGTCATGTGTCTACTCTTTACATACCCAAACCATCTCAATCTTCTCTCTTTCATCTTATCTACTATACTAGTCACTTCGAACATTTACATATAAAACCCATTTCTTATCCATTGTAACCTGGTGTGTCCACACATCCACCTCGGCATCCTTATTTCTGCTACCTCCATCTTGCAAGCTTATGTCTTCTTGATGGCCCAATACCCTATCTCATAAAACATAGCAGGTCTAACCTCTTTAATTTAGTTGGAAACTGCTTGTCGCACAATATACCAGTAGCATATCTCCACCTACATCAGCCAACCTGGATGCAGTGGGCTATATCACTATCTATCTCTCCATCGTTTTGTACAAACAATAAATCTTTTTGGGGTTAACCTATAACCATACCAACCTTTGACCTGTTCCGTTGGGCCAACTTATTTATGGTATGGGCTGAAACTTGTTTAAACTAAACCTAAATCCATAAATTTTATGTTATGTTCGCATTGTGACAAAAAATAGCATATTGGTTGCAAATTAAAGAACAAGAAAATAAAATTACAATATATAGCTAAAAATCTTACTAAAAGATGATTATTTAACACCTTATACTTAAAATCATGGTTGTAAAAGTTGTTAGGCACTCCTTATTCGAAATTTAGAGTACTCAGTCTAGACGAAAAGTACTCGGACCTCAGTAGACTACCTTGTAGAAGTTACTCAAGAAATCCCCATCCGGCTATCCGAGACCTTGTTTCACAAGAGAGCTTAAACTAGAAGTTCTCATTTAAGATGATTAGGAACTAATTATAAATTAAAATCTTGTAAGGTAAGATGCAAGTACACTACTTAGAATAAGTAAGTTAGTTTGGTATCCAATTAAAAATGTAAATATAATTTATCCATTATATAGGTAACAGGGACAAATTTATGGCCACCACCAGCACCACCCCCCATTATTTGTATTCCCATACATCACGATCGTCTTTATTCAGGTCTCCTCCCCCACATAAATATCAAACTAAACTCATATGATTGCATCACTCATTTTCACTTCTCACCGGAGCTCCGTCAGGCTAGCATCTCCATTCCTTGCTTCCATCCTCAACCCAAGGTCTTCCTCACAAAATCTTCACCATTTGTTCATTAGATTCATGTGTTTAAATGTTTTTTAACCATAAGTCTTTGTTGGGATATAAATTTAGTTTTTAAATTTTTAAGGTTCGTAGGTGTTCATTCTGACACATGTTATATGACCATATGTTGGTTGTCTAGATTTTTTGTTTGTCATTTTATGTTGAATCTTCAACTCAAAGGGTGGATGTGTTTTTCTGAATTTAGGAGTGGATAATGTTAGTAATACTAATAATAATGTAAAAGAAAATTTGAAACAGAAACAAGAAACAATGAATCGGGCTTGTGTTTGACACAATTCTCTTAAACAGATTCGTCGTCTGTTCCCAGGGTACACCGGTCCGAAGCAGCAACAGCGCACTGCCGGACTTGAACACTTGCCTGAAAAACAATCGGAGATATTGCAGAGAGAGAACTAGATAGGAAGAAGAGAACTATGTGTTCTGGTGTGTCTAAACTGAATAGCCTTGGTCTGTATTTATACAGGTAGAACCATAACTGATTTTGGGTCATCATTGCAGCGTTTTAATAACCTCATAATGGTTATTAGTTATCAGTTTCTAGACTGATAATAATGACCTTCAAAGTTGTTTCAAAATTCAAAAAGACTGACTTAAATGATCATTAGAACCGAATCAGTTTCAGTTCTTGACATAATGATCATCAATATCAAATCAGTTTTTCAAAAAGTCAATCAACAGAATCGGTTATGGGTGCAAAAACTGCCCCACGTGAGCCCGGGTTTTCGGAACGGCATTCGTGTCCGCAGGACATGCGGGCGTACACGAGTTCAACTAAATTCGGCTCAAGATTTGCACACCCCCCTGCGCGCCCGCGTAGGGGTTTTGGCAAAACATGGCATATATTTATGTTAGTTAGGTAAAACATTACCTTATACACTAACATCTATTTTATTCCCACACCTATGTGGGACAAAGATTTAGACTTCATTCACACACGTTCAATTATCCAACAATCCCCCACATGAATGGAGGTCGATCTCAATCAACATTATTCCAATTAAATTTCAGCAGTTGAGTTTTGCATACGATAGGTAGGTGTTACCCTTTGAACCTTCGCTCATGAAATGCACTTAGCCCACTAGCTCTGAGTAGACATTGATGTCTTTGAACTCGTCTGCCGTTTATGTAGACGACAATACATTTCATACAAGACTCTCCCTAACAAAGTAAAGTCCTCATAGATATGTTTGTTATGGTCATGAACATGATGCCTGGTTCTGGGAGAGCTATTAGGTATTGTGCCCCAACAATACCCTTCGAAGCGACCCCACTTCTCTCTTCACATACGTGACTCACTAGGCATGGATACCTTAGTCGAATCATTAAAAACCATAGGCTCAGCCTCATACATGTCACTTTTAGGAATGGACTAGGAGGTTTATTAAACTTATAATAAACTCCCTTTATATGTGTGGATTAACCCTTCCCCCACAGTGACTTTACCAATTCATACAATTTGGTTTTCCTATTGAACTTAATTCTTGGGATCTCCAGTCTATTAAGTTAGGTTTCCATCATATGAAATTCATTTTTCAAGGGCTTCAGTCCCATTCCCATGGACGACTTCTGAACTAACTCTCTACTTAGGCCTTTTGTTAGCGGATCCGCGATATTATCCTTTGATCTCACGTAGTCAACAGTGATAGTTCCTGTAGAGATTAGTTGTCGTATCGTATTATGTCTACGTCTGATATGTCTGTTTCTACCATTATACATTGTGCTACGAGCTCTGCCAATTGCCGATTGGCTATCACAATGTATACAAATGGTCGTTGTCGGCTTAGGCCATCTTGGTATGTTCTCAACAAATTGACGCAGCCATTCTGCTTCTTCACCTGCTTTATCTAAAACGATGAACTCCGTTCCATCGTGGATCTAGCGATTACCGTTTGTTTCGATGATTTCCACGATATAGTACCACCTCCAAGTGTAAATACATACCCACTTGTTGCTCTGGAATCATTCGTGTCAGATATCCAATTTGCATCGCAGTGTCCTTCTATGACAGCTGGATATCTATTATAATGCAACCCGTATTCTCGAGTGTATCTTAAGTATCGAAGCAATCGAGTAATACCGTTCCAATGCATTGAATTTGGATTGCTCGTGTATCTACTTAGTTTTCTCACATCATACGCTATGTTTTGGTCTAGTACAACTCATAAGATACATAAAGCTACCAATAATTCTTAAGTACTCCAACTGGTTTACAGGTTCACCTCTATTTTTGGCTAGATGTTGACTCATGTCAAGTGGAGTCCTAGCTATGTTGGAGTCATTTGCATTAAACTTCTCAAGAATTTTGTCCACATAGTGGGATTGACTTAAAACAAGTCCACTTTGAGTTCGTGTGATTTTAACTCCCAGAATCACATCCGCAAGACCATGTCTTTCATGTCAAATCTTGCTTTTAGCATGTTCTTTGTAGATTTTATGATTTTGTAATCACTTCCAGTAATGAGCATATCATCTACATATAGACACAAAATGATGTATCTGTCCTTCACATATACACATTTGTCACATTCATTGATTTTGAACCCAGCATCAAGCATAACATGATCAAAATTTTGTGCCATTGTTTTGGAGCTTGTTTCAATCCATATAACGATTTTACAAGTTTACACACTTTCTTTTCTTGCCCAATGGCTGTGAAGCCTTCGGGTTGCTCCATGTAAATTTCTTCCTCTAGATTTCCATTCAGGAAAGCTGTTTTCACATCCATTTGGTGAACTTCCAAATTTCTAATGGCGGCAATGGCAAGCACCAACCGAATGGATGTTATTCGCGTGACTGGTGAATATGTATCAAAGTAATCTAAACCTTCTTGTTGTTTATATCCTTTGATCACCAACCTTGCTTTGTACTTATCGATGGTTCCATCAGGCTTCATCTTTTTCTTGAAGATCCATCGATATCCTAGTGGTTTGCATCCTTGAGGAAGATCCACTAGTTCCCAAGTATGGTTTTGTAAGATCGAGTCTATCTCACTTTTGATGGCCTCCTTCCACTGAGGTCCTTCAGAGGAATGTACCGCTTGTTGGTACGTTTGAGGTTCATCTTCTACCATGTAGGTAAGAAACTCAGGCCCAAAGGATTTTCTGTCCTTTGCGTTTACTTTTCCTGATTTCAACTTCCTCAGTCTTAGATTGTTCTCGAGGTTCATTGTTTTCAACCTCAGGAACCATTTCCTCGACCGGTCTAGAAGAACTCGGTTCAGTTCTACTTAAGTGTGGGAACACATGTTCAAACCAAGATGCATCCTTGGATTCTATTATGGTGCCTTTGCATATTCCAGGGTTCTTAGAATCATGCACAATAAAACGATAAGGACCATAAGGACGGGTGTATCCAATAAATACACAATCTACCGTTTTGGGTCCTATTAGTAACCGTTTTGGTGGTGTGACCACCACCTTAGCTAGACACCCCCACACTTTCAAGTATTTATATGGTGGTTTCTTTCCCGTCCACAATTCATATGGCGTTACATCCTTTTTCTTATTGGGTATCATGTTCAACACATAATTTGCCGATAAGATTGCTTCCCCCCACATGTTTTGGTTTATACCAGAACTTATCATCATGGCATTCATCATTTCTTTCAATGTATGATTTTTCCGTTCCGCTATGCCATTCGATTGAGGGGAGTAAGGAGCTGTGAGTTCATGTATGATTCCATTTTTCGCACATACATCATTAAAAGGTGAAACGTATTCACCTCCTCGGTCGCTCCTTACAATTTTGATTTTCTGATTTAGTTGATTCTCAACTTCGGCTTTGAACAAGATAAACTTGTCAATGGCCTCGTCCTTACTCTTAAGTAAGTACACATAGAAATATCGTATACTATCATCAATGAACGTGATGAAGTACTTGTTCCCACCACAAGTAGGAATTGCCTTTAGATCACACACATCAGTGTGTATCATCTCGAGGGGTTCGATGATTCGTTTCACCTTTTTGAAGGACGATTTCGTTTGTTTTGCTTCTACGCAAGTTTGACATTTATTATTTGAGTCGATATCGAATGTTGGTATGCAATTAAGTTTAATTAAACGACGAATTGAATTAAAGTTAACATGACCTAGTCTACCATGCCAAAGATTAGAAGACTCTATCAAGTAAGTAGAAGTAGCAGCGTTTTCATTCATAGTTTTCACCACCATTACATTTAGTTTAAACATACCATTGAGGGCATAGCCCTTACCAACAAACATACCACTATTGGTCAACACGACCTTATCCGACTCAATCACCATTTTGAACCCAAACTTGTTCAATTGCCACCCCGACACAAGGTTTTTCCGAATTTCTGGAACATACAGCACGTTGGACAAAGTGAGTTCTTTTCCCGAGGTCATCTTCAAGACCACGTTCCTCTCGCCCTTGATTTCGGCCGTGGCCGAGTTTCCCATAAAAACTTTTTCCCCATTGGTCACCTCTTTGAAAGTGCTAAACGAACTTTTGTCAAAGCACACATGACGGGTAGCCCCCGTATCAACCCACCAATCCTTGTTATTTTGGCCAACCAGATTAACTTCGGTGACCAGAATTGAGAGGTCCGTGACCATGGCAACAAGGTTGTCGACTTCATGAACCATGTTCACTTGTCGAGCGCTTTCCTTCTTAGGAAGCTTGCATTCATTGGCCTTATGGCCTTGCTTCTGGCAATTATAACAAGTTCCTTGGAACTTCTTCTTCCCAATGCCTCCTTTTGGACCGAGGTTGGAACGTTTCCCATGACCTTTCTTTCCACCACCCTTTCCATTGTTTTTCGATTTTGAAGACTGGCCATGCTCAACAAGATTGGCTTTGACAGTTTCAGGACCATCAACCCTTTTCAAAGCCAATTTGTTGTCTTCTTCAATGCGAAGACGAACAACAAGATCTTCAATAGTCATCTCCTTTCGCTTATGTTTTAGATAGTTCTTGAAATCGACCCAACTTGGTGGTAGCTTCTCAATCGTAGCAGCAACTTGGAATGTCTCGCTGAGGACCATTCCTTCTGCATGAATGTCATGAAGAATAACCTGCAGTTCTTGGACTTGGCTCATGACAGTTTTAGCATCTATCATCTTAAAGTCCAAGAACTTAGCCACCACAAATTTCTTTGTGCCCGCATCTTCTGTTTTGTATTTGCGATCCAACGACTCCCACAACTCTTTGGCAGTCTTGGCTTTGCAATACACGTTGTATAGTGTGTCCATTAAACCATTCAGAATGAAGTTGTGACACAAGAAATCTGAATCATTCCAAGCATGAACCGCGCTCACATATTGAGCATCCATATCCCCTTCATCAACATGGGGATTGGATTCAGTCAAGAACCTCGCAAGGTTCAACGTGGTCAGATAAAATAACATCTTTTGCTGCCACTGTTTGAAATTCACACCGTTGAATTTCTCAAGCTTCTCGGCATACGAGACAGCGTTAGGCAACGGTGCAACCAGATCCGTTGTGACGGCAACAGCGGACGTCATGATCGTAGAGACGACAGTAGAAACAGCAGTAGTCATAGGTTGGGTTTGCATTCTGAAAAACAACAGCAGTAAGAATTAGTAAAATAAATTTGTTTAAGTTTGTTAGTAATACTGCTAATAACGTAAAGAAAAATTGAAACAGAAACAAGAAACAATGAACCGGGCTTGTGTTTGACATAATTCCCTTAAACAGATCGTCGTCTGTTCCCAGGGTACGCCGGTCCGAAGCAGCAATAGCGCACTGCCGGACTTGAACACTTGCCTGAAAAAACAATCGGAGATATTGCAGAGAGAGAACTAGATAGGAAGAAGAGAACCGTGTGTTCTGGTGTGTCTAAACTGAATAGCCTCGGTCTGTATTTATACAGGTAGAACCATAACCGATATTGGGTCATCATTGTAGCGTTTTAATAACCTCATAATGGTTATTAGTTATCAGTTTCTAGACTGATAATAATGACCTTCAAAGCTGTTTCGAAATTCAAAAAGACTGACTTAAATGATCATTAGAACCGAATCAGTTTCAGTTCTTGACATAATGATCATCAATATCAAATCAGTTTTTCAAAAAGTCAATCAACAGAATTGGTTACGGGTGCAAAAACTGCCCCACGTGAGCCTGGGTTTTCCGAACGGCATTCGTGTCCGTAGGACATGCTGGCGTACACGAGTTCAACTAAATTCGGCTCCAGATTTGCACCCCCTGCGCGCCCGCGTAGGGGTTTTGGTAAAACATGGCATATAGTTATGTTAGTTAGGTAAATCATTACCTTATATACTAACATCTATTTTATTCCCAAACCTATGTGGGACAAAGATTTAGACTTCATTCACACGCGTTCAATCATCCAACAGATAATGGGGCGTTTTCATTCATGTTAGAAGGGCTTGTGAGAAAATTTTCAACTGCGAAAGAGGGACAAGTTCTACTAGTCAATGTGGTGGAAAAAAAGCTACAGAAACCATGGAAAAGATGCAAGAAAGAATGAGATGATCTTAAGATCATCTGGGACTATCAACGTGAATGGATCAAACAATTTTGCTTCTGTTTTTTCGGAAAAAGGCAAAAAAGGAGTGAATCAAGATAGTTGCATTGTGTGGAGGGTATGAAGATTGTAGTCTGGGTATCAATTTCATTATAATCTTACGAAGTTAAACTTGGTAATGTGATACTGATTTGTATTCCATAATACGATGATATAGAGGAGATTAAATAGATTACATAAATTCACATTGCACCCTTCTAATACTAAATTATTTCAATAATTGTCTAATGCTCCCCCGCAAGCTAAGGCCGGGTAGAGACCTGTAGCTTGGACTGAAGATGAGCAAATCATTGTGATGACAGTGGTTTGGTAAAGATGTCTGCAATCGGTCATTAGTAGAGATGAATTGTACTGAGAGTTTTCCTTTAGCAACCTTTTCTTTGACAAAGTGAAAATCAACTTCTACATGCTTTGTCCGGCATGAAATATGAGATTGGCTGAAATATATGTGGCTCCCAAGTTATCACACCATAAGACGGGAGCCGACTTTATGGGAACCTCAAGTTCATGTAGAAGAGCTTCAAGCCAGGTAAGTTCAGCCATAGTGTCGGCTAAAGCTTTGTACTCAGATTCTGTCGACGACCGAGATACAGTCCGTTGTTTTCTAACAGACCACGATATAAGATTAGAACCAAGGTAGATAGCATATCCCCCGGTGGATCGACGGTCGTCAGGACAACTAGCCCAGTCAGCATCTAAGAAGGCATTAAGAGACGGAGAATGAGCATTCGTGTATGCATAAGAGTATAGAGGTAGATGCTTGTGTAATCAGGAGACCATAGTGTGAGGTGCCCTGAAGATAACGAAGAATTCGTTTAACAACAGACCAGTGATTTTCAGTTGGAGAATGCATGAACTGACAAACTTTGTTTACTGCAAAGGTGATGTTAGGGCGTGATAAAGTTACATACTGAAGAGCACCAACAATTTACCAATATCTAACTGGATTGTCAAACAAAGGACTGTCGCTAAGAGACAAGTTAGCAATGGTTGTAATCGGGGATGTAACCGGTTTTGCTTGAGAGAGACTGGCCCGTTGTTGGAGTTCCAAGATGTACTTCTTTTGAGATAGAACCATATTCGGGCCTTTATAAATAACCTCAATACCCAAAAAGTATGAAAGAGAACCCAAATCTTGAATAGCAAAAGTCTGACTCAAACTGTGAATAACCCGATCAAGAGCACTGGGATTGTTGCCAGTTAAAATTATATCATCACAATATACCAGCATGAACAAAATAGTGCCCTGAGATGAGTATATGAAGAGAGAAGGATCAGTTTTAGATCCTTCAAATCTAAAGGAGTGTAGCGCCTCTGATAATCGATGAAACCATGCCCGTGGGGCCTGCTTAAGCCCATATAAAGAATTGTGAAGCAAGCAGACATGATCGGGTTTGTGTTGATCAAGCAAACAGACATGATCGGGTTTGTGTTGATCAATGAAATCAGGAGGCTGGCGTAAATAAACTGTCTCCTTTAAATCACCATGTAGAATGGCATTCTGAACATCTAGTCGGCGTAGAGCCCACTTACGTGTTACAGCAAGAGAAAGAACTGTACATATAGTAGTGGACTTTACAACGGGACAGAAAGTCTCATGATAGTCGACCCCTGGTTGCTGATTAAATCCCTTGGCTACTAGATGTGCTTTGTATCGTTGAATAGCACTAGTTTGATTACGTTTAATTTTGTATACCCACTTGCAGTCAACCACATTGGCATTTGAGACCGGAGGAACTAGAGACCACGTGCCATTACAAATAAGGGCTGCATATTCCTCAGCCATAACACTTCTCCACTGAGGAGATTTGTTAGAAATGGTAAAACTGGTAGGTTTACTGTCAGAAACGGTGGTAGAGGCATGATAAGCTGAGGGGTTGTAAGGAACCCGTGGTTTAGGGTTGGGTCTAAGATTGGCAGGGCGATTACGGGGAGGCAGAATAGGAGGGGCCTGATCCGTTTGATTTACTTTTGACCGACGACTATAGGTACGAAGAGTGGTGGAAGGGGTGTGGGTTGGGTTATGAACAGGTGATGGGGTGTTAGTTTGGTCATGAACAAGTTGAAGGGGTATGGTCTCAAAAGCCCTGCGCGGGCGCATGAGACCATACCATCAGAATGTCACCAAATCACTTAGTAGACCTTGCGCGCCTCGCGCAAAGGTAAGTCAGACCTACAAGCACAGTCTTTATTAACCTCATGCGAGAACAAAGAGCAAAACATCTAAACTTCATTTAACACCCTGGCGCGGAACCCGCAAGGGTATAGTTAAGCTTGAAGTAAGAAGAGACTATCAAAATCTTAAGTCTGGTGCACAGACATCTTCGCGCGCAGGTAATGAAGAACTGAGCTAAAAGAATATTTTTTGTTATAACCAACTGGATAGGTGGCAACAAATCAAGGCTCCACAGCCTTGGATCTTCTAGAAGCATTAAATGGCAATCATGCAGGCCTCTATTCGGTTGTAACCGAATGTGACGTGGCAGCATCTGGGACGTCTATCTTACACCCGATGTCAGCACAATCTTCATGAAGACCCAAATAAAGCCACTTTCCACATGGCTCTTCCCCAACGGTTGATCATCTTCCAATCCGTGTGCATGGATGGAGATGTAACAACTAACGATGGGAAAGATTCCATTACAACTCCGTTAAATATTGACACCCAAATCTCCGGCTATAAATAGAAGACTTAAGGTACAAGCTATTCATTCACTCTTCTACTTACACTTCGTCTTATTCGAGTCACGGTACTTTTTCTCACGCTGGAGGGTGGTCACAGAGAGAACCCGCATTCTCCCTGTGGCGAGGCTAATGACGGTTTTCTGTTTTGCAGTGATTTCAGACGAAGTTCTTTCCATCGATGATCAAACAAGAGATTAACCCTTATATGTAGAAACCATGTCCTCGGATCTAGATCTATTCCAATAGATCTCGGTTTTGTGTTCCTTCATTGGTGCCCACCGATCATTCTTCTTTAATCTTCATCTCTTGTTGTTTTCTACGACCTTCAGTTACAATAAACAGTAACTTCTCCCTTTATATCTGTGCCCTAAAAGCAATATGTAGCAGGAACTCTTACACTATTCATCTGCTCTTTCAACTCCTCATCTGCGGCATCATCATGTATCTTTTATGCGCTCAACAAAATCGTCATGAAACAACGCTTCGTTCACCAGCTCCATCACAGGTAATTTTAAATGGTCATATTCCTTCTTCGCCTTAGCAAAGGCAGCACTGGTATTGACCACTTGCGTAGCGGAGCGACTAGTATCCCTGGTTACGTCTAAAGCGCGTGTCACATTATGAGCACATTCTGTGTAGCCCTGAGCATAGCCATCATGGCACGCTGTGACCATCAACTTGGCTACTGCCCTTTCCAGCTCCATTGAATTCAGAATGGAATTTGCAATCTATAATGCACAATTATATGAAATAAGGAAATCATGATAAACATATGGTCAAAACAATAAACAGTTAAGACTTACATTCACAACCCCATGTTGTTGCATCCAAAAAGTGTTGTTTGTTAACGACTCAATCATGCTCTCTGCCTTGACACACGCTGCTTTCAAGTCTTCGAGTTTTTGTTCAGTAAGCTCAGCACGCCTCTTGTCCGCGCCAATCTCCACCTCATAGAGTTGAATTTTTTCTTGATTCTCTATGTGTCGGCGTTGCAGCTCAGCTTTTTCAACATGGGCAGCTTGAAGATCTTTCTTCTCTACTTCAAGCGCAGCCTTGGTCTCCTCCTGATCAAGCAACAATGATGTAAGTTCTGCAATCTCCTTATTTTGTATAACTAGAGTTGCAGAAGTTTCTACCTCCTTTTGTTCGCTGCGTTCCGGGTGGGATTTCGCTTCATCCGCGACAACAAGGGCTTCTTCTTTTTCTTTCTTCTAGCGCTCTATCTCTGAGCGCATGCTCACAACTTCATTCCTTAGGGATAGTTTCTCATTATTATCCCTCTCACAAACTTCTTTCCACAACTTGCGTTCCTTAGCAAGTGTGGCAGCTGCAGCTTCTGCTTTCTTCTTCTATCCCATCGCAGATCGTTCTTCTATTCTCTACGCGTCTTCAAACTTAGCCTTTCGGCTTCAAACTCTTCTCTCAACACGGCCATTTGCGCCCGCTCAGTAACCATCTCTTTCTTTGTAACCTCAAATCTTTCACGCTCTTTGTGCATGCTGCGTCATTCACGGATTATTTTATGGGTGTTGGAGGCAGAACTGGCTACTAGTTGCAAGTAGGCACGATACGTTTGTTCACAACTTTGTTCACCTTGTGCTTTCACCTCCGCTGGAGGGAAGGCACCCTTAAACCATTCAGGACACACTTGCTAGTGGCTAAACTTCTCACCTTGCTTCAATTTCCAGACAGGCATGTGCATGTCGGTAGCACGTTTCTCTGAGTAGGATCGATAATAATAATCACCCAAGGTTTCATCTGGATGAATTGGGGATTCCTCATTATGAGGTAGTTTCCCAAGTCCTTCAACATCACCCTCTGGCCCTTGTTCGACTGTCTGAACTTCTGGGGGAGCGGTATCTTTAGGCAGCTCACCAGCAGTCGTTCTCAAGAGCTCCTCTTCGACAACCACCGAAGATGTTCCCTCTGGCGCAATAACCTTCTCAACACCTATACTTGCTTCCACATCCTTAACCCCTGAATTACCACGCATGAATCTGCGCCTAGGCAGTGTTATAAGGGGGTGATGGCATTTGCAAAGACTCTGTGGGAAAGGTAGGATGTTCCGCTGTAAAGACTGAGGCCTCACCTTTCCCTGTGTAACAAATGCGCAGAAATGATTATACAAGCCTCGTAAAATATCAAGTGAAAGGTCAAAGCTTTACCTGGAGAAAAATTTGCTGCAAGGGCATCCACCGCGCTTCCCTATAGTTTTCTTTCTGGCAAACTTTCTTGGGAGGTTGTGCAACGGTGTCATCCCTTGGGAGAGTTCTTTTTTCAGTCTTCCTCTTTACAGGTTCTGGACTTGAATCCAAGTCAAGCGGTTCATCAGGGTTAGCTGCTGCTATATCCGCAACATCTTGGAGCTCGGGCTTGGGTTTCCTTAAGCCTATAGGTGCAAGGCCTTCTAAGGAATCAGACACCACTACATAGTCAACCCAAGTGTCAGGCACAGAGCACATACCTTTTTGAGGCTCTGCCTTGGCTGTAGCAGGTTTTTTGGTTACACCAGTACTAGGCCCTTCGCGTCGTTTCTTCTTGCAATCTGGGCCGATGACCAGGTTCAACAACTCACCTACATCATTGCGCAACATATATTAAAAAGGGTGCGCGTACAACAGAAAGACATCACTTGTCGCTTCCAGATGGAATAGGAACTGTTAAATCTTCATCTTTGGGCAACTCAAAGTTCCCAAGTATCTGGGAATACCAAGTTAGCTTTTCTGGCTTTAGCAGAATGTTTTTCATCCACCCATTGTCTCTCTGATACGCCGCAATGTACAGTGCAACTCCTACATAAAAGCGCATGGTTAGGCAACAATTGGCAAGAAGGAAAACAATATCAACACCATAATATGACTTACTACTTTCTCCTTCCATGTACACCAGTTTCTCACGACGATCGACTTTCCATAATAAACTCATCCCAACAGCAATCAAGGCCCTCTCTTGTAGTTGAATGGCCAGGATCTCCTTGATATCTTGGTACCATGACTCTCGATCAGGAATAGAGATGGTCTCCACCGGAATATCCTCTACACCACGGAAGTACATCTTCATGGGGATAACTCTGGCTTTAATATAGAAAAACTTTTGCTTCCAATTGATAAGATTTGGGCGGCGTATGTAAGATCTTTTTTGCTTGAATGCGATGTTAGAATGAGTAAGACCCTAACATGCAGTGGAGTTGGTAAAACACACAGAACCGATTTACGGTTGGCTGAATATCCATAGTCCGGCACAAATTCAAAATGTTTTATCCTCACCATTACCATAGGATTCAACTGGGAAATGTGGAATTTGTAATAATCAAGGATGTCTATGAAGAATTTTGTCACCGTAACCTAAAGTTCCTCATTGGAAAAATAATCGAAGAACAAGGTTATATAACCTGGTGAGGAATTCGCCGCAGTTTCACCCTCAGCAGGGTATCGGGCATCCCATTTCTCTAGAAAACGGAAACCTATAACAAGTTTCTTAAAGCTGCTCTCCGACCATTTCAAGACCGACAGCAAGCTCATCGTCTCTTTTTCGGTGGCGCCTTCAAGCCTGTCTTTAGTCATCACTTTCGACTAATATGTGATAAAGTGATGAATAAGAGTTTTGGAAAGAGAATTTTAGAGAAGATACAATAAGATGGATAAAGGTGTGAAGTTCAGGTGGCCAAGTCGAGTATTTATACCCATAGCATTTAATGCGATGGGGAAACGTGAAGCCCCCAAAAACCCAGAAACGAAGCTACAAGTGACACATGGAGGGCAAGTGGGAGTCTGACAGTTGCTACGCGCTCGTGGCCGTTACTTTTCTGCAATTCATTGATGAAAAAGCATCCGACGTTGTTGGAAACTTGCCACAAAGCCGTCAGCTGTCACTTTCATCCAGATTTCCCTCAATAACTTGCCTGCCAATGCCTTATCTTTAGGAAATTCAAATTTTGAAACCTTATCCTGAGTAGTGGCTTTTCTTCACCTAGAAGTTTCCTACTTTCCCGCCATAGGGATCCTTAACAAATGACTTACAACCCTTGTAAGCAACGTGCATACTCGATTTTTATTATTATAGTCCAGTGCTCCACCTACTTGCCATTTGCACATAGGAGCAACACTGGACTTGGGGGACTTAAAGGGGTATGGTCCTAGAAGCCCTGCGACGGTGCAGGAGACCATACCACCAAAATATCACCATATCACTTAGTAGACCTTGCGCGCCTTGCGCAAAGGTAAGTCAGACCTAAAAGCACAGTCTTTATTAACCTCACGCGAGAACAAAGAGCAAAACATCTAAACTTCATTTAACACCCTTTCGTGGAACCGCGCAAGGGTATAGTTAAGCTTGAAGTAAGAAGAGACTATCTAAACTCTTAAGTCAGGTGCACAGACATCTTTGCGCGCAGGTAATGAAGAACTGAGCTACAGGAATCTTTTCTGAACCAACTGGACAAGTGGCAACAGATCAAGGTTCCACAGCCTTGGATCTTCTAGAAGCATTAAATGGCAATCGTGCAGGCCTCTATTCGGTTGTAACTGAATGTGATGTGGCAGCATCTAGGACGTCTGTCTTACACCCGATGTCAGCACAGTCTTCATGAAGACCCAAAGAAAACCACTTTCCACATGGCTCTTCCCCAACGGTTGATCATCTTCCAATCCATGTGCATGGATGGAGATGTAACCACTGACGATGGTAAAGATTCCGTTACAACTCTGTTAAATCTTGACACCCAAATCTCCGGCTATAAATAGAAGACTTGAGGTACAAGCTATTCATTCACTCTTCTACTTACACATAGTCTTATTCGAGTCACGGTACTTTTTCTCACGCTGGAGGGTGGTCACGGAGAGAATCCGCATTCTCCCCGTGGCGAGGCTAACGGTGTTTTTCTGTCTTGCAGTGATTTCAGACGAAGTTCTTTCCATCAACGATCAAACAAGAGATTAACCCTTGTATGCAGAAACCATGTCTTCAGATCTAGATCTATTCCAATAGATCTCGGTTGGTGTTTCTTTACAAGTGATGGGGTGTGAGTTTGGGTGTTAGCTGGTGGTGAGGTGGTAGTTTGAGTGTGACCAGGTAGCGGGGTTTCAGGTTGGAGAGTACCAGGTGGTGTGGATGCAGCACGAGGGCTAGAAGGAGGTGTAATCGATGAGGTAGCAGTAGAAGGGCTGGTAGGAATCAGAGGGAAGGGTAACTCGATACATAAGGATCTGATGTGGGAGATATAGATGGTGGTGAAGATCGCTTAAGAAATGGAAAATATTGCTCTCTAAAATGAACATGGCGAGCAATATAGATGCGGTTGGATGTTGGATCCAAACAACGATAACCATGATGGGTAGGACTATACCTGACAAACACGCAAGGTATAGGCCGAAAGTCCATTTTGTGCTTATTGTAAGGACGATTGTGGGGCTAACACTGGGATCCAAAAACCTATAAAAAAGAGTAATCAGGTTTATGGTTGAAAACATGCTCAAAAGGTGAGATGTTTGAGGAGGTGTGGGATGGCATTCGATTGATTAAGTAAACAGCTGTATCATAAGCAAGATGCCAAAAACGCAAAGGAACACCTGATTGGGCTAAAATTTGAGACCAGTTTCAACCACATGCTAATGGCGTCATTCAACAAACCCATTTTTCCACTAGTATGAGGACATGAGCGATGGTGAATGATTCCAAGGGAAGAGAGAAAAGTTGAAAGATTTCGAAACTCTCCTCCTCAATCAGACTGCATGAATTTTAGTTTGGTTTGAAACTGGCGTTCAACCATCACAATAAATTGTTTAAAAATAGCATAGACATCTGATTTTTGTTTCAAAGGAAATATCCACATATAACGTGACAAGTGATCAACACACAATAAAAAATAATGATGACCATCACAAGAAGTAACAGGGGCTAGACCCCAAACATCACAAATAAACAAATCCAAAATATTATCACTTCTAAAATTTGAAGGTGACAAATGCAGTTTCGAGGATTTCCCTTCATGACAAGCATTACAAGTAGAACTCGAACTATTATTTAAAACAGGAAGACAATGTTTTGATAGCATAGAATGCAAAAGTTGTGCATGAGGATGACCAAGCTGTTGATTCCATGTGTGAACAGAAGCACGAACGGTTGTATAAGCAACTCTCGAAATTGGTTGAATATGCGGAAGGCGAATGGAGTAAAGCCCATTTTCACTTGGACCCGGTGAGGAGGGTAGTTCATGTAAACTTGTCCTTCACAGAAAAAAAAAGTATCATGAAATTCAAAGAATACATGATTATCATGGCAAAATTTATGAACTTAAAGGAGATTTTTTTTAACTTGTGGGACATGGAATATATGAGAAAGTGAGAAGGTTTTGTTTGGTGGATAGAACCGAGTGGTACCAATGTGAAGAATTGGTAAGGCCTTACCATTGCCAACATGTAGTGCCTCCTCACCATAATAGGGTCCAGCATGATCAAGACTAGAGAGTTCTGGTGTTGCGTGGCTCTTAGAACTAGTGTAGAGAAGCCATGATGTGTATTTCTGTGAATGATAATCTGCATAATTAGCTAAAGCTTGATGTCTTGGTCTGAGGGTGGCTGGGTCACGATTGGGACATTGTGATGGAAGATGTCCAATGCCACACGTATTGCACGTTCCATACACGATGTTCGAGTTTGAAGCCCAACTTAACTGACTTCTATTCCCACCTGTAAAACGATTAGATGACCCACAACCCCGACGATTGTTAGAGGAACGCCCACGCGGCAGGAATTCTGGGAATAGGAAGTATAGAATGCCTGTGATTACTGAGTAGTTGGTTATAGTTGAAAACCCAGCTGTGAGACAAGCTGCTAAATGGCTTGTATTGCATCCGGTTGAGGTGTACCTGCTGCTAGTACTTGGCTTCTTGAAGAAACAGCCGTGAAGGCTTGTGGTGCTAAAATAACAAGAACAGATTTCTTTATCATGTAATCATGGTCAGAGAGAATCCCGTGAAGATCAGCAAAGGCTGTTGGGAGACGAGTAAGGAGAGTAGATTTTCAAACTATTATTCTTCACGAAGACCAGAAATCACCAGCATAACCAAGTCTTTTTCTCTAAAAGGTTCGCCAATATTATGGAGAGCATCAGCATATTCTTGTGCTCTATTAAGATATGAAGATGCAGTTTCATCACCCTTCAATTCTATCTTCAAAAGCTAAGTCTTGAGTGTGTATTCTCTAGACGATGTATGCGGTGCGTAGTTCTAATGAAAGCCAGAGTTCTCGGGATGTATTACCTTGAACATGCTGAAACGAAGCCTCTAATATGGTGGAAATAAGCAGCATGCAAACATGGGCATCATTAGCCACCCATGTTGCATAGTTAGGATTTGGCTGTGGTGCCCATGGTATGTCCTTGTCTGAGGAGCCGATTGTCTGATCAGTGGTTTTTGATGGACAGAGAATTTCTCTATCAACATAGCCAATTAGATTATTTGTTTGAAGGAAGGGGGTAGTCATTGTCTTCCAAAAACCATAATTTGTTGGGACATTGTAAACCCGAACTTATGGGAATTGTGAGATGTTTTTTCTGTTGTTGAAAAAGCAGCGAGCAAGGCCATTGCTAGCCAAAAGAAGCTAATCAGAAAAAGAAAGGAGGGTTGGAATTGTGAGTGACGGCTGTTAGGGTTTAGAAGGATATTATGAGTGACGGTTGTTAGGGTTGAGAAGGATATTGAAGTTAGGGTTGAGAAGGATCTGCTCTAATACCAAGATAAACTTGGTAATGTGATAATGATTTGTATTCCACAGTACGATGATATACAGGAGATTAAATAGATTACATAAATTCACATTAATACTAAATTATATCAATAATTGTGTAATATACGAGTGTCTTCATAATCAAACTAGGTACTCAAACCGGTCGTCTTACCGGTTTATTGGTCAGACTAGTTTTCAAATGATATCATAAATAATCTAAAATTATATATAAATAGTGAGACTACAAATAATACTAGAACTCGCAAAAAAATCTGAATTAACCATTTGTTTTTTAGTAAAACTTTCAAAAAAAAGTTTATAGTTGTAAAGATTAAATGATTATTCTTTGTAAGTGATTAATTTCCTTAAATAATAAAATTTAAGACTGAAATATTTGTTAAATAAAATATTTTGAGAAGATTTATTTTAAGTCCGGTCCAACCTGCAGGTTTAACTGGTTCGCCTACTAACCTGTCCATCCAAATAGACTTAACCACCGGTTATGTAACTGTTTCTGGGGTGTGGTTCTGTTTGGTTTATATTTTTCATGGAATTTGGGTCATTAGAGTGACATTATATATCTTATTTTTTTCGGGCCTTAGGAATTCGGGTGGCAAGAAGACATGATGTTCTGTTGCGTTGTCGATGGTCACGGTCCATGGGGACATTGCGTCGCAAAGAGGGTTGTTGCCATCAGCATTGTTATGCAATTGGCAAGAAATGCTAGTCCAATGTTCACTTGATCATGATGATAAAGAGCTTGATAGGTTCAATCTGTGGCATGATTCTTTCATAAAGACTTGTGTTGATATCGATCATGATCTAGAGAAATGCCGCAAAATCGACTCGGTTTACAGTGGAACCACAACCTTAATAGCAATTAGACAGGTAATTCAATATCCTTTTAATTTCTAATAGATTCAAACATAGATGTTTAAATGCTATGTTCACTTTTTCCAGGGTGATCTTGTGGTAGCTAACGTTGGAGATTCTCGAGCGGTTCTAGCTACGGCGACAGAAGATGGCTGCTTGGTACCCGTACAACTTACAGTTGATTTCAAGCCAAATCTACCTCATGAGTAGCTCCCTTAGCAGTATGTGGAAGACATACTTTGAAGAATGGTCAAATAGATTGGGTAACGCGTCATTTGGGCGCGTTTTGAAATATGTTTTAGACAAGTTTTAAAGTTTTTGTTTAACCCATTTTATGTACAGAGGAGGCTGAACGGATACTCGAGTGCAGTGGGTGTGTTTTTTGCTTGGAGGATGAGCCTGGTGTGCACCGGGTATGGCTACCAAATGAGGACTCGCCTGGGCTGGCCATGTCACGAGCCTTCGGAGATCACTGTATAAAAAAGTTCGGTCTTATTTCGGTTCCTCAAGTCATACACCGAAATATAACTAGTAGAGACCAATTTATGGTTCTTGCTTCAGATGCGGTACGTTCAATGCACACAACCAAAAAGTTATTAATTTGCTGCATATATATGATCAGCTAGTATATCATTATAGTGTAAGACTAAATATATTATATTTATAATATTTAATCATGTAACTATTATAATCATTTATATTATATTAGATTAAAATAATATTAATCCTATTATATATTAGTTGGTAATTGTTGATGGACCATATTACCCTTATTAACTAATTAGGGTTTCCTTCTGGTTGTATATATAAGGAGATGATTAGAGAGGTTTAGGGTTAAACACTTTTACTCATAACATCATCATCACTACCGCCCCACCTCTCTCTCCATAACCTAAACCGAATTCATACCTAGTTCGGTTATCACCATCATAATCTTACACCCTAAAGAGGAACCAGATCACACTGACAAAGATGTTGAACTCCATGGCTGCGTCTCTGACTGATTCTCTGCTGGCCTGTCTGCCGTCACAGGTATTTTATTCATGTTTTCCATTATATTTAAACAGAACTGATCAACATGTAGTATCAAAGCATATGTTGATAAATCAGTTCTGTTTTGAAACCATTATTATGAGATTAAAAATCTAGAAAATAGAATTTTGAATACCTAATAATAATTCGAAAATACTGTTCCGGAATCACATAAATATTGTGAGTTAAAATTCGGATTTTTTTGTTTAATGGATAAATTACTATTCCGAAATCATCAAAATCCTAGATTTCGGATTACTATTCCAGAATTTAAGTTTATGTTTTTTAGGGTTCATCATATGTTCTTATGAAAATTCGAAAAGTTCTTGTATTTTGGAATGTAATTCAGATTATTGGGTGTTTTTCTTGGATTTGATCTATTTTATTTAATTAAAGTTTTCGAAATCTGTTATTAGAATAAACGGATAATATTTTCGAAATATTTTGATATATTTAGATCAGCAATAAAACAGGAAAACTGATCCCATGATCCCTAAAATTTTGAATTTCAAAACTTATCACAATTAACCGCCATCATTAGAGATTTCGAAGTCTTGGAGGACAAGTTTCAGATGGATCCGAGACCCATTCGAGATACCTCATCTCGGACTAATTCGAGTCTCATCCGAGATGCCCATCTCGGACTAATTCGAGTCTCATCCGAGATGAACATCTCGAACTAATTCAAGTCTGTCTCATCAGAGATCCATCCGAGATGCCTATCTCGGACAAATCCGAAACTCATCCGAGATGCCTATCTCGAATTAATCCGAAATGCCCATCTCGGACTAATTTGAGTCTCATCCGAGATGCCTATCTAAGTCTGTCCCTAAACGCAGCTGTTCATATACTCAATAGAGTTCCTTCTAAGTCTGTCCCTAAAACACCTTGTGAACTTTGGATAGGAAGGAAACCGAGTCTTAAATATATGAAAGTATGGGGCTGCATTGCTGAAGCGAAACTTTACAATCCTTTCCTAAGGAAACTTGACCCTAAAACAGTTACCTGCTTCTTTATCGGGTATCCTGATCACTCAAAGGGTTATCGTTTCTATTGTCCGTCCCATGTCACCCGTATTGTTGAAACCAAGCTGCCGCGTTCCTGGAGGATTTTAAGGTCAGTGGGAGCAGTATCAACCATTACTAAGAATTGCAAGAAGTACAAGACGCGGGGGGAGAGACTCGTCGCTTACCATTACTCTGTTTACGCCTCTTGTACCCAATGCAACAACTGCATCTGAAACTACTGCACCAACTCCAAATTTACCTCCACAACCAGAACCCATTATATCTCATAACGAAGGCACATCAAACGCTCAAAACCAAGACACCTCTGAACCTGATAATCAACTCAGGAGGTCAACCAGGCAAAGAAGGCCTACTAATTGAGATGATTATGTTACCTACCTGATTGAAATAGATGCCGGAAAGCTCAATGATCCTATCTCTTATAATGAAGCCATTAGCAGTGATCAGACTTCTAAATGGAATAAAGCAATGAATAATGAGCTTGAATCCATGAAGAAAAATGACGTTTGGGATTTGGTAGAATTACCCAACGGTGTCAAACCCGTAGGATGTAAATGGGTATTCAAAACAAAATTGGATCCGAATGGGTACGTTGAACGCTATAAAGCGAGATTGGTTGCAAAGGGCTACACTCAGAAAGAGGAAATTGATTATCAAGAGACGTTTTCACCTGTTTCTCGTAAAGATTCATTAAGGATCGTTATGGCCCTAGTAGCTCATTTTGATTTAGAGCTGCATCAAATGGACGTTAAAACTGCTTTCCTTAACGGAGATTTAGACAAAGATGTTTACATGAAACAACCTGAAGGCTTTAAACTTGAAGGTCAGGAGCATCTAGTCTGTAAGTTGAAGAAATCCATTTACGGGTTAAAACAAGCATCACGTCAATGGTACCTTAAGTTTGATGAAGTCATGAAGAAACAAGGTTTTATAAAGAATCAAGTGGATCAATGCACCTACCTCAAGATGAGTGGGAGCAACTTTACTATACTTGTCCTTTACGTAGATGATATTCTATTAGCAAGTAATAGTTTAGACATGTTGCATGAGTCGAAGTGATTACTCTCGCATAACTTTGACATTACTCTCGCATAACTTTGACATGAAGGATCTCGGAGATGCTTCTTACGTCATTGGCATCGAAATTCACCGAGACAGAGACAAAGGGATCTTAGGATTTTCCCAAAAGGCTTACATAGATCGTGTACTTACATGTTATAACATGCAACAGTGCAAACCCTCAATCGCTCCAGTAGTTAAGGGAGATGTTTTCGGTTCATTCCAATGTCCGAAAACAGAGGTTGAAAAGGAGCAGATGAGCCAGATACCTTACGCGTCAGTAGTCGGGAGCCTGATGTATGCTCAAGTCTGTACTCACCCAGATATCGCTTATATTGCTGGAATGCTAGGCCGTTATCAGACTAATCCTGGCCTAGATCACTGGAAAGCAGCTAAGAAAGTACTTAGATATCTGCAAGGGACGAAAGACTATAAACTGACTTATAGAAGAAGTGATCATTTAGAAGTGGTAGGCTATTTTGATTCGGACTTTGCCAAGTGCAAAGATGACAAGAAATCAACTTCGGGCTATATTTTTATGTTAGCAGGCGGACTTATCTCATGGAAGAGTCATAAACAACAGTTAACCACAACTTCCACAATGATGGCAGAATAAATTGCTTTTTACAACGCAACTTGTCATGGATTGTTGCTTAGAAATCTGATCACTGGACTCAAAATCGTTAATTCATTTCTAGACCATTGAAGCTTTACAGTGATAACTCAGCTGCCGTTAGTTTCTCGAACAGTAACAGTTCGACTAGAGTTAGTTTATATCTCGATACAAAGTACTTGTTCGTACGTGAACAAGTTGAGGAAAATAATATTTCTATTGAATATATTAGTACTAAAAATATGCTTGCGGATCCGATAACTAAAGGTCTCCCACCTAAAGTTTTCGAAGAACATGTTTCGATTATGGGATTTCTAAAGACCTTATTTAATAGCATATTGTACTTACTTATGTTTTAATTAATGAAATTTCCTCAGTTTGATATTGTATGTCTCTAACATATGTTCTGCCGTGTAATGACATATGGACAAATATAAATACTACTCAAACGCTAAAGGGCTTATTTGCATATTTTGATCATAACTATTAGGTTTTAAATTGAGGTTGTAGTATGACTAATGGGGGTTCTGAGTCGAATGATGATTCAACGACTGTATTTTTCTGCTATGGTTCTTGGTTTAAAGCTAAAATGAGTATTACCTTTGATCAGACTAATCTAATACTCATGATAAATGATTACTAGGCTAAGTGGGAGAATATAAGATTAAATATATTATATTTATAATATTTAATCATGTAGCCATTATAATTATTTATATTATATTATATCAAAATAATATTAATCATATTATACAATAGGTCGTAATTGTTGATGGACCATATTACCCTTATTAACTAATTAGGGTTTCCTTCTAAGTGTATATGTAAGGAAATGATTAGAAAGGTTTAGGGTTAGACACTTTTACTCATAACATCATCATCACTATCGCCCCACCTCTCTTTCCATAACCTAAACCGAATTCATCCCTAATTCGATTATCGCCATCATAATCTTACACCCTAAGGAGGAACCAGATCACACCGACAAAGATGTCGAACTCCATGGCTGCATCTCTGACTGGATTCTCTGCTGGCCTGTCTGCCGTCTTAGGTATTTATTCATGTTTTCCATTATGTTTAAACATAACTGATCAACATGTAGGTGTGGGATGTTATTTCAAATGAAGAAGCAGTGGAGATTGTGTCATCGACGGTGGACAAGGCCAAATCGGCTAAACAATTAGTGGATGGTGCAATTCGAGTATGGAAACGCAAGAGAAAAGGGATCGCAACTGATGATAGTTGAGCCATTTGCGTCTTCTTTCATAATAATTCTCAAATCCACCATGTAGATACTCCAAAATAAGATTTAATGAATATTCAAAAAGACCGATCTCATGTTTGAATTCAGCATTCACTGGTTTATACCCTTTTACCCCCATGAAGGCGACAATACAACTGCAATTTACATGGTCCAATTGGTCAATAGGGTATTGATGACAGAGTTTTCTGGTGACGGCTTCTGAAGGTGATCAAGAACATAAAATATAAAAAAAAATTAAAGGCTTAACAAATCCTTTTAAGGGTATTTACACCTTTTTATAGTACATAGAATCATTAAACCCTTCTCATATATGTATTTGATCTACAAGTATTACAACTCCCAGTTTCGACATAGGCAATGGACCTTAGCCAAGGAAGCCATATAATCATCAGACCTGCAACATTAAACACGACGATAACCGATCAAGATAAACAAACATTTTGACCATGAACCACCCAAGACTCGCTTGCTAAAAGCTCGAATTCATGCCTCAGAGATATTGAATAAACTGTGTTTGAGCTTAATCTTTAAATACCAAGCATGACTAGGCTCACGAGTTTAAACAAACCCATTTTTCAAATAAATCATAGTTTATATTTGTTATAATAAATATACATTTACATAATAAATATTGTAATTATGATAATAATAACTATAATATATATAAAATTCTGATTATCAATATATATAAAAGTAGTTATATATACATATAATCAAATAATTACAAACAACAAACGAGTTGACCCTGTGCTGGGTTCGGGCTTAAGTGGGCAGTGGCTCGGCTCGTTTACACCCTATATATAACGAGAGCATTAAGCATACCTTTGACCATAGGGCGATTTATATGAAGCGACAATGTGCACCTTCGCGTTGTCTGCTTCATTCTGCACTTAGCATGATGACACAATAAATATTAATAAGCAAACGAGATCGATAAATGTAAGTATTCCTTACGACAGACCTGAGATTCGTAGTAAAGGCCGGCATACAATGAAGCATAAAAATACTCGCTTTCTCGACCCTTAGAAAACGCATCAACAAGCTGTTTGTAACAAACCAACTATCATAAAAAAACATAATCTTTCAAAAAAGATACTGAAATCACGTAAACTATGTACCTTTTCCGGGTCACTGCCATCTTTGAACATGTTATAAGCTTCTCTCATCACAGGTCTAGGATCTCTACCAACCTGCAAAGTGAATGATGGATGTTTGACTAAGTAAATAGTGTCAAACTTTTGTTGAAGGAAATAATGTATAGACCTCAAGAATTTTTTTTCTAGCTTCAGCAGCTCCATATAGTTGAGCTTCACAAAGAAAACACCAAATTGACTCCTCAATGTCGTTTGGATTTTGTGCTACATCTATCCTGAATTGCTCTGCCCCTTCTTCAAACCTACCAAAATTCATCATAGTTACACCTAAGTAAAGAACCTAGAAAACCGCATAAACAATTGTACGTAGTGCTCGCCCAGCCTCTTCCACTAGAAACAGCTTCTTCTATTAAGGCTTCTTGCTTGCTGAACATAATAAGAGAGAAAGAGAGTGGATTTTATGGTTACATCACAACCTTAAACTTAGTTCTCTATTGACCAATCCTTTGTGTGTGTGTGTGTGTGTGTATAGAGAGAGATTGTGCGTGAGAGAGGGATGTTCTACGCACACATAATTTCAAGCAATGAACCAGATAAACACTTGTATGTAATGCTTTAACTGTGATATATACGACGGTTATGTAACCGCATAACCACTCTCATTCTCTCCAAACTATGTCACAAAGCGCATTGCTTTTCGAAAATCCACACTTTATATTTATACAATATTTCCCATAGCTTTTAGCATCACCTAGCCAAGATTTTGGTTTAAATTAGTTTTGAATTTATATACAGTATTTAATATATATGTACAACCTAAAAAGCTATATCTACAGCATCCTAATGCACAAAACCTTCTCGGTACAAGAAGCGCGCCTCCAGATTGCCTCACCTAATTAGAAGTGGAGACCCTGCCTGAGGTCGGCTCACGCCTAGGCACATTTTTTAAAACCAAACTTGCAAGAACCTCTTTCAAATGCTTATGTTTTTTTGGCGGATCTCTACTTATATATATAGAGGATCTCTACTTAAATATATAGAGAGAGTGTTCAATACATAACTAACTATAAGTAAAGATCCATAATCCCTAAAGAGTTAAATGCCATTTTAGACCCTATGGTTTGGGCCATTTTGCCAGTTTAGTCCAAACGTTTCATTTTTTGCCCGTGGGTCCAAAAAAGTTTCACCGTTGCCATTTTAGTCCACTTGGTTAACTTCATCCATTTTTTCTGTTAACGAGAAAGGCAATTCGGTCATTTGTTATGCCGAATTGCCCTTCTAGTTAACAGAATTACATATAAAATGACCGAATTGCCCTTCTCGTTAACAGAAAAAATAGATGAAGTTAACCCAGTGGACTAAAATGGCAACGGTGAAACCTTTTTGGACCCATAGTCGAAAAATGAAACGTTCGGACTAAACTGACAAAATGACCCAACCATAGGGACTAAAATGGCATTTAACTCATCCCTAAGAATGCATGAGCACTTTGAACAAATGCACTGCTACAGTTTAGTAGGGGTGATAAAGTTGAACTCATGTCCTTATATAGCCACATTGTATAGTACAATTAAAACAACATACATGAATAGGCATTTTGTACCGAGTAAGAGCATCATAGCGAACCCATACTGACCAAACAATATTGGTACTAATACTAGCATCATTTTTATGGTTTTGGTTTTGATATTTTTCCACTACCAGTGCTGAAGTGGTACTGTCCTACCATAATTAGTACGATATTCAATTTGTGTTTTAACTCATTTTCGGTTGAACATATGCATTTATCTATACTGTTTTTGAAGTTAAAGAAAGAAAAATACCTATCAAGGTAGTACAATGAGAGCCCTCTCTGCCAAAGATCTATTCACACAAAATCAAATATCAGTTTCACTAAACCAACAACACTAACTGCTTAACAATAGCAACTAAAATCTCAAATGAAACAACTCACATGCCTTTTGGCGAGGATCAAGTTTAGTTGCGTTATCAAACTCTACTACAGATCTCGCTACATCACCCTTAATTACAAATTAAATTAACAAGACAGTAGAATGATAAACATTAAACTTGAAATATTATATGTAGAAAAACCTGTCGGAACAGGACCATTCCTCGTCGAATAGCAATTAATGCTTGGCGAGATGAATCAGCTCCTCCTGTAATGGCATCCCAGATTCCTGAAACTGAAGTTGAAAAGTTAGTGCTTCTGTGTAGTTTGTGGGGTGTAAAGATGGTTATTGTTGGAAAGGGATGAGGGGTTCTTGGGAAAGGAGAGGTGGAGAAAAGGGGGGATGAAGGTGAGTGGTGAAAAGGGGTGGAGGTGTTGGTTATGACCGGCGTCGAGATACGTGGTGCAGCCATTGATGTGGGTGTGAGAGATGGAGAAGAAGATAAGAGGATGGTTGTTAACCCGAGCGCCGGACAGTATGAAGAGTAAGTGTAGTTGGAGAAAAGGAAACCAATCGTAGCTTAACCGTACAAAAGCATATCTTTAGAAGTTTATGTATTTATATTTACACACCGTATGTCATGTATACGGTTTATGTCTTCAACAGTTGGTCTTGTACAATGTCACATTAGTCACTTATAAGACGAATATATGTCATGTATGACGGCCTTTTACGATTACTATATACATCACATACACGGTTGTACGCAAAGCAGGTCTATTGGGCTAAGGACCATAGGCACAGGCTTAGGACCACCCAAATTAAAGGGATATAAAATTTTCAGTTAAACTTAGCCCAAATAAAAAATCTAGCCCAAATAACTAATAACCTAATAGGCCATATTTTTTAAACGATGTCGTGATATCCTCATTATCTATCCCTTATGTGGCGTTATTAAAACAGAAAAACATTCAGTCGACCAATTAACCATGCGTGCGGATTCGATGAAGATTATCTCTAAATGCGGCGTCAACCAATATGGAATTGATTGTAACTGGGCGAAAGCAGGTCTTCCATTAAGGATTTAGGGGTAATGATAGTCATTGTTCATCGCTATTTTGATCTTGTCAATCTCAATTGAAGATTATAGCATGTAATAACTAACAAACAACTAGTTTTAGTATTCAGTATATTATATATTGCTCAGCCTCTTGATTTTGTTTATCAATTTTTTTTTACAATCTTCAGTTCGCTTAGGGTTTCCAAAAATGTAGGAACGGCCCTGGCTATACGTGGCGTATCTCAGAATGATTTGATGTTGATCTGATGTTGTATGGGCACGTGATTAAAGTTTTATGCCGAGTATAGGGCGCGGTTTATCGTGTACGCCCTGTATTGGTGTTGAGTTGTAGGTGTATACATACAAAATCAAACTTCACAAATAGTGACATGTAGAGAATTCTTCAACACACCTTCGATCTTCGCATTCTACTAATTTTATTTGCATTCTATGTTGTTTGTTTAACCAATTGTCAAACAAGAGATTATTAATTGAACACATTACAAATTCTATCATTCTGGGACAACAACTATTTCTTTGGGCAGTATTCTAACGAGTAATGGGTGCCCGAAACCGATCTGATAACATTATTAACTTAAAGTTCTTGTTGTTTTGATTATTTACTATTTAACATACCATTTCTAGGAGTAGTATGGCGTTTCTCGTTTCTAACGAGGAAGTGGCGGTTGTGTTTGGTGTACATGCCGACCGTTTCTAGATTTAAACGAGCCTCCCCATGTTAATGAACCATATTATCCGGCTCAACAAGGGTTTCCGGATTACGGATACGGGTGTGAATCTTCTTATCTGCAACATGCCTATTCGGATGGATACGAAGAATGCGGTGGTAAGCCTCCATTCATCACATCGTATGGTGATGTGAAATTCACTAACCTGAACCTTACGAAAGTTACAATGCATCACATTCTTTGTACGTTTAACACGACTATCCGGACAACAGAGGATATGGTGGCGAGCCTCCAAATACTCCACTGTATGATGATGAGGAACCCACGAGCCCGGGCAATATGTACAAACTAAGCGGGTATCAAATTTATTTAGTTACGTGAGACAGTGATATAGGTATGTTTTTTAGTTAAATGTTATACATTAAAATAATAATATAATATAAAAGAATTAAACTACATTAATAAATATAAAATGTAACTTAACGATATTGTTTTAGCTTTTCAACTCTCTAGATGAATTAAAGAAATGGGTACAACAAAGGGCAAACGAGGATGGTTACGTTATTGTCACCCGTCGATCGAAGAAAACTGACGGAAGGAACGGGAGGGTATGGCTTGAATGTGATTATGGTGGTGAGCATCATAGTACAACAAAGGTTAGAAAAGTCGGCATAAAAAGATCGGTTACTCGTTTTATCTGATGGCGGTGCTTCACGATCCATATGAAATCCTGGGGATAGTAGTGGGAAACACTAAACATAACCACGAACCTGTTGAGGACCTGTCGGGCCATGCGTTTGTGCGAATATTTATTCCCAACAAATATAAGCTGATGGAGCAGCTAACAGCTCAAAACATGGTGACACGCAACATTTTTCAAAAGATACCCACAGACTCAATGTTCAAAAAGACGTACAAAATGCGATGTAGAAGATTAAACTCACAGAGAGACAGAAAGACTCCCATGTAGAAACCGGAAACCATGTTGTTTGAAAACATTCATTTATGAGACTCGTCGGGAACCCAAAACAGATTTTGTAACAGAGCTCTTCTTTGTTCATCCCTACTCGGGGTTATATGTGGCGTGCATTCCCTCACATGTCGTTGATTGACGCGATGTACAAAAACAAACATGTACAACATGCCATTTTTCCAGGTTGTGGTATGGCGTTGACCAACAAGTCGTTTTGTATCACGCATGCCATTATTTGTTAAGAACAGAGTGATAACATCGTATGGGTGCTTGAAAATATCAGGTAATGTTGAATGAATGTATGGAACCACGTGTGATTGTAATGGATAGAGAGCTAGCCCTCATGAACGCGTATTCTCAAGTATTTCCGAATGCCTCTAGGTATCTTTGAAGGTTTCACATACAACAGAATATTTGTAAACACTGCAAGAACGCATTCACTAATAAAGACTGGGAAAAGTTTCTATTATTCTAGGGGGCATTGTGTGAGTCTCCTTCAGTATCCATATATGAGTACAACTTGTGCATACTGCATAAACGACTTGTGGCTTGCAAACGTGAAAGTAAGTTTTGTCACAACATATAATTCACACCTTCCATTATATATACACACATGTACATTTAATTTTATTTATTAGTATATTAACTTTTAGGGGTCTTTAACTATGTATATGATAACTGGCTGAATGATTATAAAGAAATGTTTCTTTGCGTTGACTAATCGAAGTCGCAACTTTAATCAGTGTACCACCAACAGAGTTGAGAGCCAGCACACCAATTTGAAGAAACACGTTTGAGATAAAAGCTCGCTATATCGAATAGTGGGATGGGTCATGAATATAGTTGAAACATAGTTCAATGAAAGAAAGAAAAGTTTCCAAGAAAGAATTGAAAAACGATGAACCATCATAAACTACCACTATTTGACAACCTACATGAAAGGTTTCCCATACAGCACTTGACTTGCTGCAAGGAGAGCAATTTAGGAAGCTAGACGTGTTGTACCGAGTTCATTCATCATGTAGTTGACATAGGTGAATTAGTTGTGGGTTGACATGTGCTTGTCGGCTGGATAACTATGTACGTGCATGTCATAAACGTTAAATATACAACTCTTTTGTGATAAATTTATGCTATTCATTTGGCTTAAACAATGCATTGACTTAATTGTGCAGATCGTAAGACTCAACTCGAAGACTTAGATGTCTTCTAGTAGAAGCTTAACTAACTATCGTGTAAATTGACGGATGAGGAGGTTGATGTAGTAGAAGAGTTCAATATTGTGAGGCAACAGTTAGAGTCATACCCCCTGCTAAAAAAAGCTTGATGTCAAAGATTAAAGTGATGTTAACCCCAAGCAAATCTACCAAAAGACCACTGATTGTCAAACAAGATATTCGTGGGTGGCAAACATCAAAGAAAGTACAACAAAGGTTAGATGCAGCTGAGAGGATAGACGAAGTTGTGAGAAGCAACTCATTCGGTGATGCAAGTAACTCCTTTGCAGGTTCCTAACAAAGTAGGTTCGATGCTCCCCGGCACAGCTCATACGTACCGTCACATGGCTCTCATAGAACAGGTTTGGTCGTAAAGTCTCAAAAACCTAAACTGCAACGAAGCCATTAATGACTTCTAAGAAGAATGAGACACAAGATTGTAATGGGTTTCCATTATTCATGGGGACGAGAACGTGTTCACCATCATACAGTTTAAGCCTCAAATTCCAACAATGTTTCACCAGTACATCTCATGTATACAAGATGTGAAGCAGGTCAATGTGGGTTATTGTCCGTGGCTCTGGGCTTAGGTATGGGAAAAGCTTTATGGCCCCACATTGAAAAGTACTTGTAAAAGAGATTGATGAAAACTTATCCACATGGTGGGAAATATTTGAAACATGGTCGAAGGACATTTTAACCGGCTTCGTAGGAGCCTAATTTGGAATTCAGTGCAACGTTGTCCCTCGAGTCACTAGATGGAAATGCCCTATGCAAGGTTTCTCATTGCGTAAAGGTACGGTGTCGTCATGCACGTATTAAGCATCGCTGGGAGTTCTACTTTCTTCCCGATATTGGATCCTCCTGATGATCCACGGTCACTTCATACATGCTAAACTAGAAGGGGACTATCCCATGCCTACAACGAACAATCTATGGTTGATGCACCGAAGACCCGTTGCGAAACAATGGGAAGATATGTATATGTCACGTCTACAATGGTATACATCGATAATGAATCGGAAACTAGATCCAGACCCGAGTGTAAAATGTATCGAAGATTAAACGGAAAATTGTTATTGTTATTTATATTAATCTTATCTTTATTATAATTAATATTATTTTTTATAATTTATATTATTGTTATAATAATTAATATTATTTTTTTATAAAAGATAAGGAATAAAAACAAATTAAAAAAACAAGTATACGCCACGTACAGCTCTGTACACGGCATCTGTTAAAAGGCAAATGACCATCTTGGCCCTTTATTGCACCACGTACAATCCCGTGTATAGGGCTGTATGTGGCAGCTTAGGTGGATGGAAAAAATCCCCCCAAAAACAAAAGAATTGTTTAAAATTCAAATGGCTAATTACCATGTTAGCTTTGAGTTTACCCCTCTTACACCCTAACTCAGGGCTAAAATGGTAATTTTCATTTTGAAAAAATTTGATTAAATTGAAATTACCATTTTAGCATTGAGTTAGGGTTGTACGTTGGGTGAACCCATGGCTAAAATAGTAATTAGACAGGCACCATGCACGTGGCGTATTGCTTTGTACGAGGCGTACATGGGTGGCTATATAGGGGGTTATCACTATGCCCTTGTATACGATTACAAACACACACACATATACGATGATTTTACGCATATAGGATTGAGTTTGCATCAAACGACTCACCAGGTATGCAACACTGTAGTTTAATAATTTCAAGATTTTCTATTGTAATGTTTGGTTTAATTTAATAAATAAATAATGATATGTTATAGAAACTTCATGTTTTCCTTTTAAAAAAACGCTATTACCTTAAAACATTTCCTTTTTACCCCCGATTTATTATTGTGATAAAAAATATGAATACAATGCCAAATAGTGTAATGTTTGTGTTTAATATTGGAAAAACTCTAAATAGATGTTTCTTATAGAAAAGTTTTGTCAGAAACCAGAAAATTCCATGCATGAGCGCTTCAGAAGAGGGAATTGAAATATTTAGAAACAACGATCTTAATAAACAAAGCCATATAAATCATAATCGATAAAAACAAATGTTATTTAGCAAAGATTCTTTAGTCAAAACATAAAAAAATCATAAATGAAGTGTTACGAAACCCTAAAAATCATACAGAAAAAAGTTGAGTGCGTTAGATAATGAAAAATTCAAGTATAAACAAAACTGCATAAAATGACGAGAATGCCCATTCATCTAAAATATAGCGCGCGCCACGTGCCGTACCTAGAATCGTTCCTAGATTTTTCACAGTTTTGATCGTTTTTAGTCGAACCCAACATTATATATATATATATATATAAAGAGAGAGAGAGAGAGGGGAGGGGGGAGGGGCGGGAGTAAAAGGGAGCAGGTCATTGGTATCGGGGTGGGTGTGTCACAGAAGAAAAGGGAAGGTGGGTTTGCCTTTAGAGAAGAAAGGGTGAGGGTGGGGTTTAATTAATGGTGGGTCATTTGAGTTTAAATGATCAATTTAATATCGTTTTTAATATTTTAGTTATTATTTTTAAAAAGAAAGGGCAGTTAGTAATTTTACACCTAATTAATTGATAAAACTAACATCCATCCACTTCAAGGACAATTTGAGTAACAACTAGTCAAAACATAAGGAACAAGAGTGTAATTTTAATATTTTTTGGGACTAAAGCTGAAATTTGGGCAAAACATAGAAATTATCCGAGCATTTTTCTCGTATTTTAACGAATAAAAAGAAATAATACTTATCGTCTCTCAAAATGAATTCATTTCGAATGTGTTATAACACCATAGGAATTAACCGAGCATTTTTCTCATACGAGGGAGTGTCATGCGGGTTAGGTTTCCGGGTTGATACCCTAAATGGGTACACCAACATATATAGTCACTCAAATAAGGGGCGGACGGGTTGGATTTGAGGGTAGAGGAAGCTGTGTGTGGGAACAGTTTTTTTATCCTTCAACAGTCTAACCAACACATAAAAAATCTTTTACATAATCAACAATAAATACAATCCATTTTCACACTTCACACTACAAACTATTTTCACACATAACCACACTTTAACTTTACAAACAAATTTCACAAACACTACACACAATCTCGTTTCTTGAAATGACAACGAAATGGACCGAAGAAGAGGAAATAACATTGGCTAAGGCTTGATTGGGTTTCGCCGAGAACCGGACTCACGGATCGTGTGAGATAAGTCCTCGGACTATTTTATCAAAATAGGGTGTCACAAAACAAGGTATATGAGATTTATTCAAGGTGGCGGCTAATCCAAAGGAAATGTATAAACTTTGACCCATTTTTTAATGAGCGATGAACAGGAAAAGGTGCAAAACAAGGATGAAACTATTAAGGTGATCATTCGTGAGTACAAACGGATATACGACCCAAACAATTTGCTCATGTTGAGGCAAGGGAAATTTTGAAAAATCATCCCCAATGGAAATACTTAATTTAAGTAACTGTTTTTTATTATGTGTCTTTTTTTTAATTTTAATTGGTGTTTTTTAAGTTATGTATTTTTATTTATTTAAATGAAAGTTTAGTTATTTTTATTTGTTTACTATACTATGTTAAAAGTTATAGGATAGTTGAAAGTCGTAATGCCAATAATTTTATGATGTTAGGATGGTTTAACATAATAACGACATGACAATGAAGAATTGGAGGAGGCTAGGGTAGATGAAAGGAGTGCCCTCCACCATCCTAAAGAAAATATGAGATTTAGTTTAATCCACTCATACATTCGAGTTCCAATATCTGACAATGCAGGATTGGAGGAGGCTAGGGTAGATGAAAGGAGTGCCCCCTCCATCCTAAAGAAAATATGAGATTTCGTTTCATCCCACTCATACATTGGAGTTTCAATATCTCATATTTTTAGCAGATGTGAGTTGTGATAAATATATTTTGGGTTGATTGTGTGTGTATATATATAGGGGAGCATTATCTTGAGAACACTAAATATTGGGAGAACGAATGAGAAAACCAATCAAAATCAATTTTTAATACAAATCTCATTTTAATTAAAATACAACATCAAAAAAAGAATTTACAACATCAAATAATTCATTTCTCTTTACAAAAACACTTTTAATAAGTTTTTTACAAATGTGTAAATTTTCTTTATTTACGAATACATGTAAATTTAAACGTGTAAATTTAATTTCTAATATTGTTTTCGAATTATAATGATAAGTGTAAAAAGAAAATTTGAATTTGAATTGTTTTTAACTAAGTTCTCGTGGTTTTTTCATTCGTGTTGGGTCTAGTGGACCCGATAAAAGAATAGATGATTGGAAAGCCAAAATAGTCTACAACATCTGATTAGAAATAAAGAGTGCTGTGAAGATCTACCCCCCCCCCTCCCAAAAAAAAAGGCAATGACTTAACATCTACTACTCTAAAGTCTGTCAAAGCTAAAGTCTGCTTACAAGAATAGTTGAAGACTAAAGTCTGTTGATACCAAGGTCTGCTAAAGAGAAACTCTACTAATGATAAAGATTATTAAAGCAAAGGTCTGCTAGACCAACAGAGGTTAAAGCTCAATAGAGGTTCCTTTAACAGATGTTTATTAATAGAGTTTACTTGTATTTTCAATGTAACAATACTTAGGCCATAACAGATGTTAGGAGTTTGTTAGACTGTTAGATGTCACTGTCACGGTGACGTCAGCTTAGATTACTCAGAGATTTCGTTTGTACTATAAATAGAACAGTGCTTGTACTATTCTATTCATCACTTTCCTTTGACATTTTTGTATGAACAAATGAGAGTGATCAGGCTGGGGGGAGTTTGTAATATCTTCATGCATACGTAAATCATATTTATAAAAGCATGTTGACGAAAACAATTTCTTCATTGTTGTGATTCAAAAGTTTGTTATTCCGCTGCATTTATCATCTTTGTTTTACCATCATTAATTATTTCATCTTAAACTTTCACAACAATCAAACTCAGATCCTAACAATTGATATCGGAGCTTAGTCAATCAAATTCGATTTAAAAATCAATTTGATATAAACTGATCAACTCCTATTACTAATATCGTTTGTTCATTGAATTGAGAATAGAGTAAAAGTTTATTTACGTTCAAAAGTATTTTAAACAAAAACCTGTTTGTAAATAATCAAAAATGTCTCAAAATGCACAAGATCCACACAACACTAGTACTCTTTACAAACCTTAGATACTTGTCAGACCATGATATAACATCTGGCAATGTCGAATGGGTCACATACTTGCTCAATAGAACATAGAGTGCTGGAAATCAGTTATCTTCGGACCACATGTTCTGATGGTGCCGAGTGCCGACGACCCCAAGGTTCAAGTACCAAAGAAGCTTGAAAACTACTCTGAGCAAGATTTTCAGAAAATTGAGCTAGATGCAAAGGCATTTAGTATCGTTGCTACGGCTTTGCCAAGAGGAAGTTATTCAAAACAACAGAGAAGTTTTAAACCAACAGTATGAAACATTCTGCCACATTAAAGGAGAATCATTAACTCAACAACTCGAGAGGTTTAGTTGTCTAATAGGTGAGCTAAAATTGGTAAATGTTGCTTATGCTAATTCAACCTTGAATAACCGATTTCTAAGGTCACTACTAGATAAATAGGACACTATTGCTTCCGTAATAAGAAACTCTGTTGGGTTCAAAGAGATGGCTATTAACTTATGAAAGAGAACTTAAAAAGAAAAAAGAAGCTTCAAGAGTCAAGAAAAGTTGCTGATGACTATGCTTTTGGTAGTACAACACTTTTTGGTCAAGAGGAAACCTCTGGTGGAAGTAAGGACTAGGGTTATGATCATTTTATTGACATAACTTCTTGTGGAGGATTTAACTCCGACCCTTAGTCACCCAATTATGCTTTTGCAGCTAATAGGGAAAACCAGGTTTCTGACAACTTATCTTTTAAGGTAAATTATATTAAACATTTTGGGACCCCACTGATTTGGAAGAAATGGACATATTGCATCAACTTGCTCTACTAAGTGTTAGAACTAACAAATTTTACAAAAGATCTGGTAGAAAATTTCCAGGGTTGCATGGGGGTTGAAAGTTGGGTTGGATAATCAAGTGTTACAAGTGTAATATGTTAGGCCATTTTGCTAGAGAGTGCAGGAGTCAAACTAGTGGTCCTATTGTCACACATTCAAGTCCTAGACCTCAATACACTCAAAACACTGTCCATTATTCCCAATATACCCCTGATCCACATATGCAAAACACTGCTTGCTTTGCACACCCTACAACCACTGTTCTAGTTCGGTATGTCCAAACCACTGTTACTCAGATACAGTATGTTCAAACCCTAGTCCCTCAACTTCAAGTGCAACCTGCACCACAAGCTTTACAAACTTCTTCTCTTGTAGAAACTAGTCAACAAAGCTTCTTCACACAAGGCTTGGTTGATTGGAGCAGCTTACCTGAAGAACTTACAGATGAAAATTTTGCTCTAATGGCCAATTTTGAAAAGAAAAATGATGAATTCTGTTTTATGGCATTAGAGACAATATTGGAAGGGGTAGAGTCTGAGGAAGTGGTGTCAAATTCTGATGAGGTTTGGTGAAGAAGTTGTGAATCCTCTATCAGACCCATGAGAGTCTAGTGTTTATGAAAGAGAATGTGATTGTGCCATGTTGGCTGCTGCTAAGGTATCACCTCAAGTCCTTAAAGACTTATGTTCTGACAAATGTATCATTGCTTTTGCGAACATTAAAGATGTGAATGAAAACCTTAGATACAAGATCTTAGATGATGAAATTCAGTTTGAAAAACTTGTTAAAGAGTTGAAATCAAAACTGTTTGAAAAGAATAATGAAATCAACAGTCTCAAACATGAATTAAACATAACTAAGGATAAACTCCAACTATGATAGAAATATCAAAATTGTAAAAAGAGCTTGAATCTACCCAGATCACATGTGAAAAATGGGTAGAATCCTGCAAAGGTTATGAGTTGATGTTAGAAAACATATCTAAAGCAATATAAAATTTGGCATAGGTTTTCACAAAAATGACCAAATTTCTCAAAATTTGACATGATTTCTCAACCATTGAGGGTGTGAAAGCACCTAAAGTAAAAATCATTCCCTCAAAAGACCTTCCAGCAGATGTTATAACATCTGTTGACAAAAAGGTTGAAAAGGGGAAGAAAAGAGAAAAAATAACCAACTTGTTTTGTGACTTTTGTGAAAAAAACTATGTCACCAAAAACTATTTTCACTTAAAAGTATATGACATAAACAAGACAAGTGTGATTGTTGCTGCACCTCATTGTACTATCTGTGGGAAGAAAAATCACAAAACTCAAGAGTGTGTTTATCTAAAAAATTTTGATGTCAAGAAAAATGAGTATAAATCTAAAACACCTGAGAGTCCGCAGGCTAGTACTCAAAGAGGAAAGTCCAAATAGACTTTTATTCTTGTCCAAACACCTGTTACCAAACAACTAAATGTAACCTCTGCTCCAAGAGAAGTTCAGGTAACAGATGCACCACCAGCAAACAAATTTCCAAGAGGATATGGCCAACCACCTTATAAAAGTGTGCCACTTGGTTATGAGATCTAGAAAAGACCTTCAAAACCAAGAGTAAACAAGTATCCTCATGGTTACAACCACCTGATAGGAGATGGTCCACAGTAGATGTTACAAAAACTGTTCAAAACTCTGACCATTCTCCTGGACTTGAGAATGGAATGTCTGTGACCCCATCCAAATCCATTTTGGCTTTAGACACTCTCTAAAACTAATATGTTACTGATGTGAAGGGAGCTTCTGCTTGTCTTGATAGTTTATGGTATGTAGATAGTGGAGGCTCCAGGCACATGACAGGATGTAGATGAAGGGGGTGATATATCATTTGGTAACAACTCAAAGGGGAAGGTGTTAGGGTTAGGGACGGTCCAAGCAGGGAAACTCAAGTTTGAAAATTTCAATCTTATAGATCACTTAAAATTTAACCTCCTTAGTGTGTCTCAAATGAGTGACAAAGGCTATGGGTCATTCTTCACTAATCAAAATTGTAAGATTGTTGGGCTAGATGTGGTGAAAAAGATTGAAACAATCATAGCTGAGAGCAAAGCACAGCTTGTTGCTCACAGGAGTGGCAATGTGTATATGGTAGATATGTTATCCAATGTCTAATGCCTGTGGTGTTCTCAGTGGCCTCTAACAAAGAGATAGTACTATGGCATAGAAGACTTGGTCACACAAATCTCAAAACTATCACCACACTCTCAAAACAAGGTCTGGTAAGGGGCCTCCCACCAAAACAATTCACTTGTGATGGATATTATGTTTTTTGTCTAAAAAGTATACAACATAAAAGTTCATTCAAATCCATTGATGAGTCCAAAACCAGTCAGTGTTTACAATTGTTGCACATGGACTTGTTTAGCCCTGTTAAAATCATGAGTCTTAAAAAGAAGAGGTATTGTCTTGTCATAGTTGATGATTTTCAAGGTTTAGATGGACTTACCTTTTACACTCCAAAGATGAGACTGCAAGTGTTTTGCAGGACTTTGTAAGAAAAGTTGAAAAGCAATTTGATCTGTCAGTAAAAATCTTTAGGAGTGACCATGGAACAGAGTTTAAAAATAAGTAGTTGGATGACTTCTGCGTGTCAAAAGGGATTTTAAGACAGTACAACATCCCAAAGACACTAGAACAGAATGGGGTGGTTGGAAGGAAGAAGAGGACTTTGATTAAGGCTGCCAGAACAATGCTTGTAGATTCAGGTTACCATTGTCCTTTTGGGTGGAGGCTGTAAACATTGCTTGCTATGTGCAAAATAGAGTTTTAATCAACCCCAGACATCAAAAGACTGCTTACGAAATTTTGTTCAAAATTAAAACACTGATCTCTTATTTCAAAATCTTTGGCTGCCCATGTTTCATTTTAAACTTAAAAGATTGAACTTCAAACTTTGCAGCCAAAGTAGATTTCGGTTATTTTCTAAGATACTCAACTACTACCAAAGCCTAGAAAGTGTTTAACACAAGGACTAGGTGTGTTGTTAGCATCTGAGTTTGACACTGTTATGAAAGTTCTAAAGATGAAAAATGAAAGACGATAAATCAGATGTAAATGCAACGTAATGATGAACTTTGATTCATAACAATTGAGAGATTGTTTTCATTATCATGCTTTCGTGATTGTAATCATTTGCATATAAATCACAATCTCCCCCTCAGCCTAAGATCACTAATTTGTTCATACATAATGTAAAGAAGAATATTGGATTGATAAGTGATGAAAAGTGATCAAATAGAACAGTACATGCACTGTTCTATTTATACTAAAATTATAACCCCAGAGCATTTTATGATGATGTCAGCAGGAAAGCGACATCTAACAATATTAACAAACTAACAACATCTGCTAAGCTAACCACTGCTATAACTAAACATTACAAATACTGATAGAAAACACTAATGAGACATCCTCTATTGGCCTTCAGTAGAGTTTTGCCTTGGCAGACCTTTAGATTTAGTCTTCAACAGAGTTTTGCCTTGCAGACCTTTAGCTTTAGTCTTCAATAGAGTTCAGCTATGACAGACCTTTGACATTTTGTCTTCAGCAGAGCTTGACTCTAGCAAATGTTTTATTATTATTAGGATTAGAGGTTGTAGTATATTTTGGATTTCTATCATCTGTTATTTTGTAGGGTTCAATTCCAACAATCTCCCCTAGAACAGATGATGCCAAAACAAAAACTTTATTATTGATCTTTATTCCTCATCATTGATTCCCTTGCTAATCCTTTGAATTGAAGTTCAAAGTCCAGGGCAATCATGTCATCTACATCCCTTACAAGCTCAAGATTCATCAGGCCTTGGAGGTCAGCTACATCCAGACCATATGCATCCACCATTCTTATCTTTTGAGCTCTACCATATGACCTGAGTAGTGTGAGTCATGGGTGTCTAGTGATGACTTCCATTTTAGAATTTTTGATTCAGATGGTTTTCTTGGGAGTAGGTTTTTTGAGATGAGTTTGGTGAGATGGGTGTACTAACAAGTGTTGAAAGTGTGGCCATAAGCTTGTCACTTGAAACATCAGTGTGGTATAAGATTTGGTTCTTAATCCCCTCCTTTCTTAATTCTTCATGCAACATTTGATCTTCTTCTTCCATCTGCTTTTGCCTTTTTGCTTGATTTAAGGCAATTGTGGGTAAGACAGAGATTGAAGATGATCTTTTAGAAGCATGGGTCTGTTGAGGAGCAGTGGTTATCTCTGAATAGACTGGCTTTCTTAGGACAGAAGGATCTTTCTTTCTAAGCTCTTCCAGTCTTACTGTAGGTATCGACAACTTTAGATTCAGACCACCTAGCAATTTGCCTTGTTGTTCCATATTGAGCAGTAACAAGTTCGGCTTTCATTCGTTTGATCTTTAAAGCATGGTCTTGGCTTTCAGGCTTAGCCTTTTTCCAGATAGGAGGATATTTGTAGAGCCGTGTCATCCTTCCCCTTTGATCGTTCTTTTGCTATGGTCTCAACTTGTCTAGCCTTCAACTTCAGATATTCATCTAGATTTTTAGGCTTTTGATACCCAAGAAGAGATGGAAATTCTCTTTGTTTTGGATCCACTATCTTGTAGAAAGCCTCTATACCTCCTTTTACAACAGAAAGTTCCAGAGGGTATGGGGCACCCACTGGAAGAAATGATGATGATAGGTGCATGGGTGGAATTCGAGTTTCAGGATATGACAATGATGAGGATGGTTGTGAAATGGATTGTGATTATACAGGGAGTGGTGATTGACTCTCATCATCATCATCATTATCAACAACAAAAGTTTTTCTTTTGCGTTGGAATTTGATTTTGGGTGACGGTGGATGTACAGGAATTCAGGGTGGTGTGGATAATGGTTCGGTTAATGTGGGAAATGTAATTAGGGAAGTGGTTTGGGAAACATCTGTTGTTCCAGCATCTGCTGTCATAACATCTGTTGGGTTTATCTGGAAAGAGGATACAACAATAGTAGCTTCAGCAGTTGTTGTAGAAGAGATGACAGTTGGTTTCTTACTCTTCTTGCAGACTTTTTTTCTTGAAATACCAACATCTTCTTTTCCAACTGCTTGGCTTTTTCTTCTTTAATTAGCATTAAAGCTTTAGCTTCAAGTGTATCTTGTCTCTTATGCTTTTCAACAGCAATCCTTTCAGCTTCTTTGTTTAGGGTCTCATCAATCCCTTTTCCCAAAGTTGCCTCAGATGCTTCAGTAGTTCCATCAATGATTTCTTGCTGTTGTTGCACCTTTGGTTTAGCAGTTGAATCAGGTCGCAACTTTCTCAAGTTATCTTTCTCCCCTTTTTTGGCATCATTTTCAATGTCATATTGAAGAATAATAACCGGGGTACAGCCAGTAGTTTTCAACAAATGATCTTTGATGGCTTTAATGTCTGCTTGTGTATCTAGCCTCGACCGTATTTCTGATCAATTTCATATGTGTTTCATGCTGAATGTTTGCCAATTGTCTCTGAGCTACAATAATTGGTTGGACAACTTTCCATAGGTCATCAACATTTTGAGTTGGGATGGTTGAGGTTGAGAATTTTGTAGCACTTGTTTCATCATGGATTTGATTTCATCTATAGATGATTCCATGGTATTGATTCTCTCCATCAATTCTTGGTATTTTAATTTATCACCTAAGTAAATAGGATCATCTAAATTCCTACTAGAGGTAGTTGTATTTGGATCATCAACATGAGGAATCCCAATGTTTTCAGAACCAAATGCCCCTTACTCGTGGTACTTGGGACTTCCAACTGGCTTAGAGGATACAATGGTAGCCTCAGCAGTTGTTACCTTCAAGGAAGTCTTATCAATGTAACCACTGTCCAATTGTGTCAAACCCCCAAATTACCAGCGACGGAGTTTTACCGCAAGGCGTGTGACGTACCAGGATCTAGCCACTAATCATGTCGAACTAACAATAAATAATATAAAGCAAGTCATAATATCCAACATGAATAGTGAATTTCGATTTAAACGTTTCAAACATAATATGTGTTCAGCGGAAGCAATGTAAACATCTCAAACAATTGAAAACAAATCTTTCAAAACATAAAGTATTAAGGTTTGCAATCAAATGAGGCTGTGTCAAGTTAGCTCCACCTCGTCCATCGCGTCCACTCATGATTCTACATCCACAAGATACCGCTATGTGAAAAATATGTAGCACATATTATTTCCATGTTCTGTATAGGTAAACAAGAAGAATGAAGAGAGTAAAGTTCAAGATCAAGTAGGAGTTAATCATCGCTATGGCCCCTATAAATATCTGAATCCCCAATTATGTCGGATAATGGGTTAGAATCCCTTTACACACGTTTGGTCTCACTGGGACTCACATGCACCCCTAATTATTATTACGTGTTCACCCGTAATAATAATTCGACTTGCATGTTCACCCCAATTCCTCCTAACTTGTGTCAAAAGATCCTCAGATTCTAAGGTCAAAAGTGGGTGTTGTCAAAGCGATGAAGGTCACAAAATGGTTTAGGAATAACGTCATACGAATGGTCCATCATAACATGAATAAATAACACATGAAATCGTACTATAATGTGTGTGTGTGACTATATACAATGCAATGCATATGTATATGCTAAATGTATAGGGTATGCGATATTAAAGACGAACCTTGCAATCCGGAGCGTAGTGTCATGGTTGCTTTCGAAACTGATTCGGTTATAATATGGTTTTACAAAAACTTTTTAAAACCTAGTTCACTACAACCAGTCGCTCTGATACCAAATTATCACACCCCCAAATTACCACCGACAGAGTTTTACCGCAAGACGTGTGACATACCAGGATCTAGCCACTAATCATGTCAAACTAATAATAAATAATATAAAACAAGTCATCATATCCAACATGAATAGTGAATTTCGAATTAAACATTTCAAACATAATATGTGTTCAGCGAAAGCAATGTAAACATCTCAAACAATTGAAAACAAAATGTTTCAAAACGTAAGTATTAATGTTTGCACTCAAATGTCACGCCCCATGACACTTCAAACTCCACAGACTGCAAGTTCACATGCATGAATTATCTAACGACCTACAAGCATGCAGAAAAAGTGTATTAGCGATAAAGACGGTGAGTTCACAATTTTGTTTAACATAAAACAAGTAGGTGTTTAGTTTAGAGACATGTCATTAATAAACTCGATACCGAAGTGACTATTATGTTTGTTTGCCCTCATCAATGCCTATCAACATTGGCCATGTGTTTAAGGTCCTTAGTTCACGCCCGTCCTCCCAGGTACGGTGTGAGGTTGTCAAGCTTAATAGCGCTATCAACTAGTTTATTAACTAACATCGAAATTAAACTACAACTGTTGTAAAAAGGTATTCCTCCAAGGAATAGTAGTTTGTCCCCACCCGGGACGCATGCTTGTGAAAGAGTAGTGAACTCACCTTGGTTTGCTCGGTAATTGTTAATGTGTACTTATGCATTAAGTAAATCTTAGGTCCGTTACACACGACCTAATGTACGTTAGTTAAATGTAAGATGCATGCGTGTAGAGTTTAGCAATCCCCCAATTGTCCAAACAACCATGTGTTTGCTATGATCAGATTACATGTTTCATCATACAAAACACATAGAGGACTCTCTAGTTAGTGACAGGCAAGTGGTTCAAGAAACTTGGACTTACAGTTTATTAATAAATACGGAGTAGTGAACATAACGATGATAATCAAATACACATAACAAGTCCGGACCTTTATATACATAACGAACCCGGATTCTCATGCACATAATAAACACGGAAAAGGTTTTATGCCTCAATCAAACTCGGACGTCATTAGTTTACATTTAAATCCGACCCCCCCTTTGTTCCCTCTTTAAATTCAGATTATATACAAGCATACCTATAAATTTGAATCCCACATACTCATTAAATTCGGACTATATATAAAACAATAAACTCAGATACATGCTAGTTACTCAAATCCGAACATACATGCATACATATCCTTTAATTCGGAAAACATCTAGCAAGTATAAACTCAGAGTTAGTCACACTATACAAGTTCGGACTCCTTAAGTTAACTTGGACTCCTTGATGTTATTTAAACAAGTTCAGACTAGCGTGCTTGATAAATTCGGACATGACTTCATGAGATTAAACCCGGACACCATTCTCATGAAATTAAACCTGGATCCTGAGTTCCTGAAACTTGGCCTTTGTGACTTCACAAAATCGGATCATTTATTGACACTCAATACGAGATCAATCAGAAATCAAACAGTTTCACCATGTAACAATTACAATTTCTATGATCATAAACCCTAATTTCATGGTTCAATAATGTCAGAATCACATCAGCAGTTTAGCAGTTCTACTACACCAATAGTACACTAACATTAGTTAACCATACACATTCATCAGACATTCAACAAACGTGATCAATAAACTTCAGATTGTTTGGATAGCTAGGGTTTTGAATGGAATCAAAATAACAAGAACAATCAAGTATAACATAAGGCGCATACCTTAAATGGATTAAGAAGTTGTTCTAGAAGAGTTGAAGGGATCGAAGTTGATGATTGAGAGTTGTGTTGCAACGCCAAAAATGATTAGAGATTGATTTGAGAAAATGAACTGTCGTACACTGAGTTTGGGAGGTTTTAGGGTTTGAAGTAGTTTTATTAGAGTTTCACTATTATCTCTAAACACCTCTTAACCATATAACTTCTACACAAAGCACATGTTATCATGTAGTTTGTAGTTAAAACACATAATTCACGTATTTGTCATGCAACGTATAAGTTTTGTATAAACCATCTGTTTATAATTATTATTCGTGCTAGTCACCAACGTTTAGAGAATTAGTTTGTGTGCCGTAATTCTCCGAATTACCAATGTAGGCCCATTTAACTAACCCTAGTTAAATGCAGTGCTATGAATGTAAGTCTAAATTAATTGTGGTTAGGTTAAATATTAACCTAAGATTGCGGGTTGTCACATCATCTCCAAGTTGAAAGAAATTTTGTTTTGAAATTTGATAAGCAGTTACAGAAGAGTGAAAAATGAGTTAACATGACTGTGGGTTTTCCTCGAGTAGCATGTCATCCCCAAGTTGAAAGGGAATTTCATCTCGAAATTCGCTAGTCGCATCAATGTTAGGTTCATCCAATCCAATCCTCGTTATGTTCATCCAATCAATGTTAGGTTCATCCTAGTAGCATGTCATCCCCAAGTTTTGAATAAGTGATGATACTTGAGCTTCATCCAATCCTCGCGTTCCCACGTGCACTCCGGTCCACGTTTCGAGTTCCAACGAACTCTCACTATTGGTATTCAACTGTGTTTACAGACCTTGACTTCCCGGTCCATAATTTCGATAGGTTCCTCGATGAATTGCAACTTATCATCGATCCTTAGCTCCTTGAAAGGGAGAACAAGTGTTTCGTCCGACAAACACTTCTTTAGATTAGAGACGTGGAAGAAGTTATGTACGTTACCAAGTTCATCAAGTAACTCTAGTCGATAAGCCACATTACCGATTCTTTCCAAAATCTTGAATGGTCCTACATAACGTGGATTGAGCTTGGCTCGTTTCCTAAAATGAACCATGCCCTCCAGGGTGATACTTTCAATAGGATTCGGTCACCCACAACAAAAGCTAAGGGTTTTTTACGCTTGTCGGTGTAGCTTTTCTGGCGATCACGAGCTGCCGCCATACGATTTTTTATTTGAAAAATCTTCTTAGAAGTTTCAAGTACGAGTTTGGGGCCTGTGATCTGCTGTTACCAACCTCAACCTAATAAAGAGGATATCGGCATTTCCATCCGCACAACACTTCGAACGGAGCTGCCTGAATGCTAGAGTAGTAACTATTATTGTAGGAAAACTCTACCAAAGGCAAATGTCTTTCCCAACCATTACCAAAATCGATCACACATGCTCGTAGCATGTCTTCAAGCATCTGGATGGTTCGTTCACTTTGACCATCCATTTGAGGGTGATAGCCGTGCTCATGTCTAAACGTGAGCCGAATGATTTGTGCATGGCCTGACACAAATCAGATACAAAACACGGATCACGATAAGAGATTATTGAGGTCGGCACCCCGTGCGTTGAAACTATTTCCTTCAAGTAACTGGCAAGTTTGGAAACCTTGTCAGTTTCCTTGATCGCAAGGAAATGAGCAGACTTGGTTAAATGGTCGACGATCACCCAAATGGTATCGTTTCAGTTTGGAGTTTTGGGTAGACTAGTGACAGAATCCATGGAAATTTGTTCCCATTTCCACATAGGCAATTCTGGTTGCTAAAGCAAACCGGACGGTTTTTGGTATTCTACCTTGACTCTCGCGCAAATCAAGCATTTGTTAACATATGTCGCTATGTTTGCTTTCTTGCCTGGCCACCAGCACAAGACTTTTAGATCCTGATACATCTTATCAGATCCCAGATTAATGGAGTATCGAGACTTGTGTGCTTCGTCTAACACAAGCTCTCATAGATTTCCGTAGACTGGAACCCATATTCGCTCCATAAAATAGCGAATACCATCAGACTTGGTTATGAGTAGCCTCTCCATACCCCGCATGGATTCAGCCTGAAGGTTCCCATCCTTCAATGCTTTAGCTTGAGTAGAACAGATCTGGTTAGGGAGGTTAGAATGGTTAGTAAGATGTAAAGCTCGAACGTGTTTAGGTTTGGTGTCCTTCCAACTGAGGGCGTCAGCTACCACGTTAACTTTGCCTGAATGATACTTGATCGCACAATCATAATCGTTCAAGAGTTCAACCTAACGACGATGTCGCATATTTAACTCTTTCTGATCGAAGATGAGTTGAAGGCTTTTGTGGTTGGTATAAATAGTGCATTTAGTAGTGTACAAGTAATGCCTCCAGATTTTGAGTGCGAAGACTACAACTCCCAATTCCAAATCATGAGTCGTGTAGTTCCTCTCATGAGTTTTCAACTGTTGGGAAGCATAGGCTATCACTTTCTTATGTTGCATCAACACACAACCGAGGCCTTGAATAGAAGCATCATAGTACACCACAAAGTCATCCGTAGCTTCAGGTAAAGATAATATTGGACCACTACAGAGTTTTTCATTTCAGAAGCTGAAAGGAATCCTCATGGGTCATTCCCCACGAGTAAGCAACACCTTTCTGTGTTAAAGCGGTCAAAGGTTGAGCGATATTTGAAAATCCCTCAATGAATCTGTGATAGTATCCGCGAGACCAAGAAATTGTCGCATCTCCGTAGGAGTCTTAGGTGCCGCCCAATTCCTGATAGAATCTATTTTTGCTGGGTCAACGTGTATTCCTGATTCGTTGACCACATGACCAAGAAAATGTACTTCTTGGATCTAGAAGTCACACTTGGAGAATTTAGCGTAAAGTTGCTCTTTCTTCAGAAGTTCCAAGATAAGGCGCAAATGTAGCTCATGGTCCTCTTTGCTCTTGGAATAGATCAAAATGGCATCGATAAACACAATGACGAAATAATCAAGATAGGTTTGCACACACCGTTTATGATATCCATGAAAACCGCTGGTGCGTTGGTTAACCCGAATGGCATGACCATAAACTCGTAATGGCCGTACGCGTTCGGAAGGCTGTCTTGGGAATATCTCCCCCTCGGACTCTCATCTGATGATAGCCCGATCTTAAATCAATTCTTGAGTAGAAGCTTAACCCTTGTAACTGATCAAACATATCACAAATATGAGGAAGTTGATAACGATTTTTGACCGTTACCTTGTTGAGTTCACGATAGTTGTTACACATATGGAAAGACCCGTCTTTCTTCTTTACGAATAGGACTAGGGCTCCCCATGGCGAAGAACTAGGTCGGATAAAACCTCTATCCAACAGTTCTTGAAGTTGGTTGGATAGTTCTTGCAACTCTCCAGGTGCAAGACGATAAGGAGCTCGAGCAATCGAAGCGGCTAGGGTGTAAGTTCGATCTGAAATTCCACCTGTCGATGTGGAGGTAGTCCTGGAAGTTCCTCGGGAAAAACATCGGAAAAGTCACGAACTACTAGAATGTCTTCGATCTTCTTCTCCTCGAGTTGGTTGTCGGTAACTAGGGCTAGAATAGCCGGATGGCCCTTCCGTAAGCACTTCTGGGCTTTCATAGCTGAATGATGCCAACAATAGCACCACTTTGGTTACCTCGGACAGACAGAAAATCTCCACCAGGGAGAAGAATACGTACGATTTTCTCTTTGCAGAGAATCTCAGCTCGATGTTTGGTCAAACAATCCATACCAATAACTACATCAAAGCCACCGAGAGTGATAGGAAGGAGGTCAATGTCAAACACTTGACCTAAAGGCCGAGTTTGCACCAACGCAAGCATGGGATGCCTCAATTGGCTGACCGTCAGCCAATTCTACAATATGTTTAGATTCAAGAGGGGTTGGAGTCGATCCTAACAGTCTACAGAATTTCAAAGGCACATAACTCCAATCGGCACTAGAATCGAATAAAACAGAAGCGAAAAGATTATTCACAGTAAATCTACCGGTCACAACGTTGTTATCATTCCTGGCTTCACCTGCACCAATCATAAATGCTCTCCCGCGAGCACCTATTCCTCTGTTTTTGTTATGGTTATCATTGTTATTCCCGGTGTTGTTGTTTCCCATGGTGTTGACGTTCTGGTTTAGTTGTGGGCAATTCTTCTTGAAGTGACTTTCACTTCTGCACTGAAAGTAGCTCTTTTGGTTACCTAGTTGTTGCTATGGCTGTTGCCTCTACTATTCCTGTGGTTGCTGTTGCTGTTGTTGCTTTGGGAAGAGAGTCCTGCAATCCTTAGCCATGTGACCCACCTTGTCACATCTTTGACACACTCTAGTACACTGCCCATGGTGATGGTAGTTACACTAGTTGCACTTTGGTTGTCTACCAGCGTACGTGTGACATACGACAAAATACCGGTAAATCCGTACAGCTTAAACAACTATTACATTAGTAATTTTCGACTTGATTTTATTTAATTGAGTCTTAAAGGTCTAGGAAATTACAAAATCATAGCTTAGTATGATGACAAACCAGCCAAGTTAGAAACATATAAAATTACATCCTAGACTGACGGCAGAAACGTGAACACACTGTATATGTCAGGACTAGTCGCTATACAGTCTGACATCGCAAAAACGAGAAATAAAGTATAACCATGATAAATATTATATAGAAACATTAGTTGTAAATAATGTACGAACAACAGTTTCAATAAAATTCTATAAAAACACCAAATTGTCCGTTCCATAGAATAATACAGCAATTTTTTAGAATGTATAGCACTCCACATAACGAAACAACAAATGTCCGAAACTCAAAAATAAATATTATTTATCATAAATAATATATAGGGTATTAAAAACACCACAAAACCCTTATTTAAACTTTAGGTTTTAAAGCTACAAGGATAGTTCAGTAAATACCCGACAACAAAGCCGGTACAGGAACTGAGTCCAAAATAACAAATTTATTAGTCCGGAGAGTTGGATTAATAAATTGGATGATAAAATTTGTACAAAGACAATTGTGTAAATAAAATTTCATAAGTAACACAAAATGTCAGTATTTAACCCGGTACGAGACCTGAACCGAATTTATCAACTGAACAACCAAACAATTAGTCTAGTGAGTTAGTTTGACATATTATAACATCACTTTAGAGTGTTGAGCCATTAAAATTTATAAAATCTAATATAATAAACATCCAAGATTATAAATTTTACAAAATATATCAAGATTTTATAAAAAAATAAAACTAACCCCCCCATCTCATGGCTATGGGTGGGTCCCCATGCCCACTCACCTTTCTTGATGTGTTGGAACAAGGAGAAGAATGATTAGTGTATGGAGAAGTGCAAAAAATAGCCAAACCAAGACACTTACACTCCATCCTTCTTCATTTCCAATATTCACCAAAAACCTTTCACCTACTTCCTTTCTCTCTCTAAAAATCTTCCAACATCAAGCAACCATCATCTTCACCTTTTCAAAACCCAAACTCAAGATTTCAAGAAAATATGGAGGTGCGTGGATGATTCAAAGATTTTGCAAGACTTGAAGATCCACTTGAAGCATTTTCTCAAGACTTGACACTCTTGGATCATATCTTTTCTTTATATTATCATCACCTACATCTTGCTCATCTAGCTAGTAGTAAGCTTCATACTTTATCACTACATTCTTATATTATGATTTAATCTAAAAAGTGAAAGATCATCTTGAATCTTACTTAAAAATCATAACATTAACAAGAATAAACATATTAATATGATTATTTAACTTATTTGATGATCTTGAAGTTGTCTTTTGTAGTAGAAGTAATCTTGCATTTTTATGGTTAAAAATGAAGATCTAAACACATGCATGTTTAGATCAAGCAAGATTTACTAACAAAAATGTTATGAACATGATTTATGCACTTAGAATGGTCATATGCATTATACAAAATATGGATTGTTATTTAAAACTCATGATCTAGAAATTTTGTTGAAAAGTAGTAATTAAGTTTCCATTTTTGGAAAGATCATGAACATGTGCTCATTTTTGTAAGGATTATGAACATGTACACACTTAAAAAGATCTCATGTATTACATAAAGTATGGATTTTTATATATAATAATGATCTAAGAAATTTTGATGAAAAACATTAATAAAGTTTCTATTTTTGGAAGGTTAAAGTTACTACAAGTTCATAACATTTCTTGTTAGAGATTTATGATCTAAAAAATTAGTTATTGATACCTGATCATTATTTGAGTTGAAAAATAGTTTAAAACATGTTTTCTTAAACATGGGAAAGTCCATAGTTTAAAGGAAACTATGAAAATTTTTTATAAAATATATTATGATTAAAGTATGGTTAAAATAAAGACTTTTGTGATTAAAAATGACTAAAGATTTTAATCATGATTAAATGAAATTTGGATGAAAAAGTTTAAATAAAATTTTAAGAGTTTTTCTTAAACTAATAATGAATAATATATATTTTTAGATAATATATATATATGATCAAGTATGTATGTGTATTTTGTGTATAAATATTATGTATTTAGATCATGTAGGAATAAATATAAAAATACAAATATCACAAAATGTACAAGAACTTATATATATACTTGAAACATGATAAGTATAAATATTTTTGTTCAAACATGGACATAAACTAACAAATCGGACAATAAGACAATTTGGACAAAAACAAACAATTTGGGCATATCAAACAAACGACATGGACGAAACAAACAATACGAACGAAACGAATAACGCAAACGAAGCGGACAACGCAACCGAAATGATAAAAAAAAGCCGCTACACCCACTATACAAAATGTATACATACTAGAATTTATAAAAATAAACTTATATATAATATTAGTAGTTTTATAAACTAATTTTTAGAAATTATTACTAGTAAGTATTTTAAACATGGATTAAGCCCAATTAAATAAACCATATGGGCTAGCCCACGTTTATAAACTAAAGTGGGCTAGAGCCCACTTTTATAAACTGAATTGGGCTAGAGCCCACTCTTATAAACTGAATTGGGCTAGAGCTCACTTTTATAAACTAAATTGGGCTAGAACCCACTTTTATAAATTAAATTGGGTAATAGCCCACTTTATAAACTGAATTGGGCTAGAACCCACTTTTATCATATTATTTTGGGCTAAGCCCACTTCCATAAACTCTTACATGATTAATTTGGACCAGGCCCACTTTAACAAACCTATTTTAGGCTTGACCCACTTTAAACAAATTCATTTAGGCTAGGCCCATAAATAAAACAAGTTGGGCTAGGCCCACACATATGAAACCAAGTTGGGCTAGGCCCACACATATAAAAACAAATTGGGCTAGGCCCACACATATGAAACATAAGAATTAAATTCTTATACTTAACCCTTGGGCTAGGCCCATTCAAACACGAAAGATATGGAATACATATATGAAGTATATATATACAAACAAAGAAAACAAACAAATACAAGTATAATTATGAATTCAAGATGAATACTTGTACAAAAATGATCATAAACCTAAGTGTCTAATGGGCTTAGAACACTTGTAGGTTGAGAAAACAAACGAAGAATCAAACAATACATTGAGATTTGCACGGAACACGAATTTGTGAGTTCATGTTTCCCCTTTTTATTTAATCGTGTTAAGTTTTTACACGTTTGGGGAGAATACATGTTTCCATTGGTATGACTATTTTAAATAATGAAAATATTTAGATTACATGCGGATAGAATTAAATGAAGGGGCCATTAATGAATAAACAAGTACCGAGGAACAAAAGTGATAGATCTATTGGGTTTTGGTGGGCCCCACTCTGAACGACAATAAAAACGGATCGTTACAGAGTGCTTTTGTGTCTAAAACGAGTGTCTCAGACACAACTAATCGTTAAGGTTTGGTCGCCTCCTATTCGGCAAACAAATTGGTGTCCTTACAAAACACTAATGATCTTACAAGTTTCATTTAATTACATACCAGATTCAATACTTCCAATATTTTCAAGAGTTATTGGATGCAAACTCAATACATGAATTCACCATATTGGATGCAAACTAAATACATGAATTCACCAGCTTTTGTTGATGTTTATTTTAAAAACTAACTTGTATTACAGGTAACTAGTGGACAACTTTGGAAACGTATGTTCGTGTGTTTTCAAGTCAAGCAGTTTGATGTCATCTAGTTTTTGGTTATCATATTTGTAAAACTTGTTTTTAAACTTTCAATAATGTCGCTAAAGATGTATTAAGTTTTTGAAACAAGTAGTTGATTGTAAATTTGGTTCAAATAAAATATATGGATGAACATCTTATTATGTTTAAAATTGTCGTTTATTTGGTTGAATGCAACGATTGCCGCTCAGGCCCACCTCGAACACGCTTCCACAACAACGAAAATCGGGGTGTGACAGACCTGGTATCAGAGCTTCAATTGTAGTGAACTAAGATTCTTTTGACTCAAGTCTACAATTTCAAAATGGTATGTTTATAAAAATCATTTATAAGTCATTTACGAAATCATAACAAGTGTTTTTCATTTGCATTATCAGAAAGTGTCCACTAGTACCAAACTAAAATTCAAAACTATAATGCAAGGACATTATACGAGTTAGTCTTTGAGGATTTAGACACGATAACAATAAGATTGATCCAAACAATACATGAGACAACTTACAACAAAATCAATATACAATTGCCCATTTATTATAAGTAATAATTGTTTACCGATGAGTTATAAGGATTATTTTGCCAGGACCATGTCTTACGATACCAGTTCCGACACTGATTCCACATGATTTATCTCAGACGTTGATTACATACCACTAGACGACCCCGTTCCACCCATCATTATCATCTCCGATGATGACCTCTCGGACGATGAATGGATGAACTCGACTTTCAGCCCTTTGCCCTTCCTGAGCCTATTCTCGCAGACGTTCCTTTAGTGGATGATATCCAGCCGTACCCTACTATCATGAGATGATTATTTATGGTCACCTTGAGGGTGAACATGTTGTTGCATATGAACTCATACCACTTAATGTGGTAGGTCCATTGCATGAGGATGTCGATGAGAACGACCACCTCATTCCTCCTATTATTACGATGATGACGATATCGTCCCGGTCATACATGTTGAGCACCTTAAGGACGAACTCGGTATAGGAGAGGACTTTAACATTGCCATGTTAGAGGTAGATCTGCCTGAGGTCATGGTTGTCGACATCTCATCTTCTGCACCGTCCACACCTGAGACACCATCACCTATGCTTTCATCCGATAGCGTTTTACCACCATCTTCAGATACTTTGCCTATACATGTTGACCCTGTTTTACCAGACACATTCCCCACTAATCACCTATCCGAGTCTGTACCACCACTGCATTCCTTGGGAGATATTACACACCATACTGATCACCTGATACACCACCCTTTGCCAGTCCGTCTCATTTATTCTTGGTAGTACTTCTCAGCCTGCTGATCATGTACGCCCTTATCCTTTTGTTGGATCGTTTTCTACTACCATTACACCGACTCTCAGTTCTCATCTGGACCCGTTTGCTGCAGGGCTATCACATGTTCCACACATCATTCTATGACTGAGTATCCTCTTTTTATTCCGACCCCCACTGCGGGAGATATGTCTCATCCTCCACCACATGTGTATAGTACTGTTGCATACCCCTCACCTTACTTTGCTGTCTCACATGTTCAGCCACCTCCGGGCATGAGCCCATCCGATCCATACCACCCGAACCATTTGCCACTTACCACCACCGAGTATAGGGTCACATCCACCGAGATACAGCTCGGTATCTTGTTTCAACAGTTTCATGAGCTTACAACCCAACTTTTTGCTATTCGAGCATCTCAGAGTGCTCCATCATCATCATCCCAGCCACCACTACCCACATCATCACCACCACCACCACTACCCACATCATCACCACCACCACCACCACCACTACCGACATCTCTACCACCACCATCTCCATCAGTATCCTCACTTCCACCACCCAATGTTGCCTTTTCATCTAATGAGAGGCGTATCAGTGCTATCGAGGAGGAGATAGCATATTTTCGTGGTGTGATATGCGCATCTTCACCCTACCCCCACCATTTGTCTACATTTGGTATGTGATCATGTTTTGAGGGTAGTACACATACCTGTTTGGTTGATGACTGAAGATTTTTGAAGATATATATATATATATGTCAACTTGAAGATTTTGAAGAAATGATGTGAAGAAAAATACTTACTTGTTTTATATTGTCTATGACTTGTATTGTGGAGCGATGTAACTCTGAATTATTTTTGTTCTTCACAAAAATTATGAAACAAGTTGACAATATATATAGGGTAGGGTTCTAGAGTGAACATTAGGTTGAAAGTGAACTGTGTGAACTAATCTGAGCCATTGGATTATATTATCTAGAGATTTTTAAACAATGGCAAAATTGTAATTATAATGTTGTAACCTCCCTTTAAATTAATGACAGAAGGGTATATGAGTCTTTTGTAAATTGCATTTATTAAATAATATAATCAAAATTCCTAAAATCTTGCTAGTTTCCATATATACAAGATACACAGTTGTTAGTATATACACATGTGTACAGTCTCAATAGTATCAGTTTATACAAGATACACATATGTTAGTTTATACACATGTGTGTACAGTCTCGCTAACTATTAATTTATACAAGATACATCACTGTTAGTTTATACACATGTGTACAGTCTCGCTAACTATCAGTTTATCAAGATACACAGTTGTTAGTTTATACAAATGTGTACAGACTTTTGATACATCTGTGTATTGTGTAGTCCACGACCTAGTTCCGTTATGAGTTTCATATACGGTTGAATATGAGAGGGACAGTTGGTGTCCAGTACCTAGTTCTGTTAGGAGTTTCATATACGTTATTAGCAACTGATTCTACACGAGTTTAAAATAATGGAGAAATAATTAAAAATGTGTGTGAGAGAGAGAATTAATAGATGAGAAAATTAAGGGATTTTAATTAAGAGAGGAGAGAAAGCTAATGTCAATCTTACCATTTTAATCTAAAAAATAGTCAATGGTCAAGATTAGTTCACTCAGTTCATTTTCAAGAAGTTGTTCACAAATATCATCCTATCAATTATATTTTATTATAATATATGTATATATGTATATATTGTGAAAGTTGGTATCTTTTCTTTTATTATGCATTGATATTATTCGTTATGTTCATATTATGATGATTATCATATGGAAACCTTATGTGAAGAGATGATTCGATTTATTCGATTTTTATACATTAGTATACTTAATGATGACTTATTTATTCAATTTGAGTCCATGAATAACAATATTTATTTAAATATTTGTCTAATCACTTCTGTATGTTATATATATGAAGATCGTGGCACTAAAATGAAGAAATATACGCTAACGTCAACCAACCTCTCTACCTGCATTACAAGCTGAACTAGATGCTCTACTAAACCAGCGAATCACCGAAGCGATTGCACAACATGAAACTAACTGTACCAATCAAGATAACGAAGCTAGAATTCAAACCCCACCAAGAGTTCAAAATCTTGCTAATGGTTGGTTATTCATAATCTTACCAAAAGAATTATCATTAATATTTATTTGCGAAAATATATATTTTTGACAATTTTTGAAAACAAACATTTCAGGATGCACGTACAAGCAATTTTTGGATTGCAAGCCACTCAACTTTGACGGCACTTGTGGTGCTGTTGTATATGTATGATGGATTGAAAAGACGGACTCTCTAATCCGTATGAGCAATTGTTCTACTAATCAGAGAGTTATGTATGTTTCGGGTTTGTTCATTGACGAAGCTCTTTCATGGTGGAATCTACAAGTGAAGATACTAGGAGATGTAACCGCATATACTATTACGTGGGAAAAATTGAAGGACATGATGAGAGAAAAATATTGTTCAAGAGTTGAATTACAGAAGCTGGAAACGGAATTTTTGAACCTAATGATGATTGGATCCGATATTTATGGCTATACTCAACGCTTTCATGATCTCTCTCGGGTTGTTCCGCATATGGTAACTCCCGAATTTAAATGAAGCGAACGTTCATTTGGGGATTAGCCTTGGAAATCTGGAGTATGGTTACATCGTCACATCCAGCAACTATCATCGAATCTATAACAATTGTTGTGAGTCTTACCGAAGAGGCGGTAAGAATGAATAAGCTTTCAAGAAGAGGTGCCGAGAAGCCTAAGGAGACACATGTGGAGTCATCTTCGCATGACAACAAGAGAAAATTTTCTCATTTTAAAAAGGGATAAAGACCGAGTAACAAGAAGAAGAAAACCCCTGCAACAAGAGGAGGTAAAGCATTTGTGGCCATAACGGAAACTGGACCAAAAGGTTATGCGGGGAATGCACCAGGGTGTAACAAATGTGGATATCATCACTATGGTGGACACCACATTGAGAATTGTTGGGGAAATAACAAGGGAAACAAGAACGTAGAGAAGTGAGAAAGCAGCAGTGGAAATGGAAACCAGAATGGAAAGAACCAAGGCTACTATTGTTGAGGAGATTTGGGCCATTTTAGGAAAAATTGCCCAAAAGAAAACAAAGGTCATGGTCGAGCCTTTGAGATAGGAGCCCGAGAAGCATGCCAAGATCCTAATGTGATCACGGGTACGTTTCCTATCAACAATCACTTTGCATCTATTTTATTTGATACTGGCACAAATTACAGTTTTATATCTTTAGGGTTCAAAGATATACTTAGAGTAAATTCAAATAAATTAGACATTCCTTTCACTATCGAATTGACGAATGAAAAAATAATTGAATCTGCAAAGATTGTTAAAGGATGCTCTTTAGAGCTTGGTTGACAAAAATTTAACATAGACTTATTACCCGTTCAATTAGGAGGTTTCGATATCGTAGTTGGTATGGGTTGGTTATCCAATAACCGAGCTAAAGTCGTGTGTTGCGATAAATTTATTCGTATTCCTCTTCCTAATAATGAAATACTTCTTGTGCATGGCGAGAAGAACAAAACACAACTACAATTTATCACTTGTATGAAAGCTTAGAAGTGCTTACGGAAAGGATGCATAGCATTCTTAGCACACGTAGTTGATAAGAAAGCTAAGGAGTCGAAACTTGGGGAGATCCCTGTTGTGAAGGAATTCCTGAAGTTTTCCCAGAAGACTTGCCGGGAGTGCCACCTGTGACAACTGTCACTTTTGGATAATTTTTGTACAATTAAACAGCAAAGTATGTGATATAAACATGTGTTTTGAATGACTAAATTGCTTGAATTTCATGACATCAATCTAGAAAGTGCAATGAATATGTTATATGCTGCATATTATTTTTTAGTGGTTACCATTTAAAAACTGTCTGAAACAGTGCATCGGAAACGACTAGTAGACTAGCTGCGGCAGCACAGTGTCGGTACGCAGTTAAACTGCAGATTTAGGACTTAGATGAGAGTCCAATGCAAACTGTATATTAAGCCCCATGTGGGAAAGCAAGGATTAATGCTAACACTTTCCGAAAACAATGCATGCACTGAAAACTGCCGGAACTATACACTAACAACAATTCAGCAAAATCCAGCAAATACAAGCTTAATTAATATGCAGAATTATTCTTAAACATCCGGCATTTCTTAAAAGACACTGAAAGTATTGTTTGGTGCAATAACATATCATAGCACATAAGTCTTGAAAGTTAACGTTTTAACGAACCAGCAACGAAACGAACACCCGGACACAACTGAAACATCATATTAACTAGTTAACAATATTTTTACACCATATAACTAGTTAAAATCATTAAACACATTGTTTCGATTTAAAATCCCTAAATTCCATACAAGTTGCTTAAACTCCCGGTTGAGGACCTGTTAACGAACCGAGGCACGTTAAGCAATCGAACACGAACTAGACATAAAATATAAACTAGTTAATATTATTTAACAATATTAAACTAATACATAGCATTTTATACCTTAAAATGCATCAAAAACCCTAATCCATCAAAACCCCTAACTAAGACCCCTAATCCTAACTAACTCCCTAACTAAGAAACTAACCAAGTTAGTCCCATAACAACAAGCATGGGGACGGCCACATGAGGGGCCCCCCTTGACTCCAACAATCTTGTCCCCTAATCATCAACATGTTTGGATTAAGTTGGTATTACATGAGGGATCTTATGTTATTAGTAAGCATAAAGCAAGACCATGACTCATAACCTCACATATCCTTATCACAAAATCTCAAATACATCTCTTTCTTCTTCCTTGCCTACCTCACGGCCATATCCATAACCACTACACTTCCATTTCCAAGTCCAAATCAAGGTGTTCTAAGGTGATCCTAAGGTGTCTCTAGCCTAACTAAGAAAGGTGCAAGTCTTGGAAGCTCAAGAACCACCCAAGGGAGCTTTTATCCACCTAGTTTACATCATCATCTTCAAGTGTTCATCTTGCCACTTCCCTAGCCACAAGAGGTAGTAGTGAGCCTTCTAAACTTTCATTTGATATCATATTACTAATATCTTAATAATATATAAGTTACACCATGCAAGAACATCAACTTTAAAAGATGAACATATTAACAAGTAACATAATCTAAAGGAAACAAAGCTATCTTGAAGTTGTAATAAAGATGTAGATGTTTATTTTGTGCTATGGATAATAACCATCATATGTGAACTTGTTAGATGATGATTAAAAACATGATCTAACAAGTATACACATGGATCTTACAAGATCCATGATCAAAGAAGCGATGAACATGATATATATAATAAATGGTCTTTTTAAAGTGGATAAAATGGTTTGTAAGATTCTTGAAATGTTGGATGATCATATGGTTAAAAATAATAAAAAGCTTGATGAATATATTTTAACATTAAGGATGATCTTGAAAATGTCATTAAAATGACTAATAATATTTTCTAAGAATATATATAAGTAAGTTGTTAAAAATGATTTTTAACAAAGTTAGTGTATATTAGAAACTAAACCCATTTTTAAAGATGTATGAACATCTTAAACACATGGTTAAAAGACTACAGTTTTGGTAAAGTTCCATGTTCATCATGACCTAAAAATACATACATGTGTACATGGATTACTTGTTGAGAAGATTGGGAATAAATTGATGATTTTTGAAGCTTAAACATGTTTTAAAAACATGGGAAACCTCCTAAATCTAGGGGAAACTATGGCAAAATTTTTATAAAAATTAAACACTTAGAAAAATATATGGTTTAAAGTTCTTACAAGTAAACTTGTTTAAAAACCATAAACATAAAAACTCACGTGTTGTTGTATAAATATAAGTTCAAGAAGACATGATTTTTATAAAGATAAAAATGGGCACAAATATATATTTTTTGAAGAATATACATTTAGTGATTATTAGAATAACAATTTATGTGCTTGTTATTTGTATTACATATATATAGTTAGGAACTTGAAAATAAATCATACAAATAAATACATAATAATTGACAAACAAATAATTACAAAGCATATATATACCTATCCAATATCATACAAGGAAGTAAATATGGACTATTCGGACGTTTGGACTATATATGAATTATGGACTAAAAATATATAATATATCGAAGCTTGGTAAATATTATTTTCAAAACCGAACAAGTGACAAAATATATATTTATACAAGTACATACAGTATATCGTATTTTGTCAATACTAAAAACATATTATTTTCGAAGTGTGTAAAAAATATATATTTCATAAACCCCCTAAAAATATATCATGGTGGAAACTAAAATATATATTTTTCTAGAACTAATCGCAAGAATATATATTATTTAGATATATACACCTACCAAGCATTATAATACATATACTAATTTAAATATATCTTAGAATTATATAATTTAAGAATACACAAAAGTGAGGGGGTAATAAATATAAAAAATATACGTATTCCTATACGTACAAATACATGCCAATATATATACCATTAATATCGGTGAAAATATCAATATACAAGTATTATACTTACCCCTAAAAATACGAAGGTAAATACACAAATACACCCAATACAAGTATACCTATACTTGGGGGAAGTACATTGGTATAATACTTAACAATTTCAATAGTTGGTCTATATATTATGAAACATGCACATGAAATAATTACATATCCATGCATGTTAAAAATAGATTATTTTTAACCAACCCATCTAAACAGAATGATATATATAAGGAGGTGCATACAAATAATACAAGTTAAGAATATAATATTTTAAGTGAAGCATTGAACTTGGAATTATATATAATTAATAAGAATTATATATGGAATATATCCGACGATGGAGTCGTTTAGGCAAACGGGTGGAACCCGTCCATGAGGTGTCACGGAACACATATGTATTACTCGTGCGAGGCACGGAGTCTAGCGGGCCGGGCCCGTGCTAGCAACACATGCGTTGCAAGGATACACATATACCTAATGAAGTATATCTATTGTCATCATACATTGAGATGTATATCTAAACAAAATCAAAACTGAACAAGTCTTAGTAAATAATTAAGACAAGAAACAAGAACAAGAGTCATTCAAAGACCGAAGTGTCTAACGAAACCTAACGCGTTTGTAGGTTGTGGTACGAAACCAGAGAAAAGTATTCGAGTTAATTAGTTTAGCAGAAAGCAAAGCGTTGAGTTAATGTCCCCCTTTTCATCTTAAATGTTTTACTGTCTTACAACTATCGGGGGAAATACATGTTCAATGGTATGATAAGCTAAGGAATGAAACAACTTAGATCATGTGAGAATAGGGTGGAACTTAAGCACCATTAATCTTATTGAAGACCACGGTACAAAGGGTTAGATCTAGCGGGTGTTGGCGAGCCCCACTCTTGGTCATGGACCCACACAGAAGAGTGCATTTGTCGTCCCAGTCGAAGTTAATCGACAGAAATCATCTAGGTTTGGATTGATTCCTATGTCGTCACACATATTAATGTCCTTGCAAAACATTAAAATGATCAACGATTTCATTGACGCTTTACATACCCGGGTTTGATACAAATACATTATACGTTTAATGGATTCAACTCATACAGTTAAAACACATGAACTCGCCAACTTTTGTTGATTTTCAACTTAACATGTATTTCAGGTAATTAGTGGATCTTTCCAAGAAGTTCAATCAAGGAACAAGTATCAAGTCTCCCATGCCATCTTTTGAAGGATTTTCCCGGAATATCCCGCCTACTTGCGGTGATATAAAGGACTAAACCTTATTATTTTAAAATCTTGCATTGTGGTTACTTAACAATTTGACAATTTAATGGCTTGTAACAATATACTTAACTTATGTTACGATTGAACCAATTTCAGCAATGGCATATGGAGAATGTTTTATTCATATAGTTTGTTCACTTATGTTGTATGCAATGAGAACCAATCAGATCACACCGTGCGCTTCCGCCTATGAGCGGGTGTGACACCACCACGACAAGAAGTCAAGTTTTGTATAGATTTGATTCCAAGAGCTGCACCTGTTTAAAAATCCCCTTACCAACTAGCTCCTACAGAAATGCAAGAGCTGTGCACGCAACTGCAAGAGTTGTTGGATAAAGGTTTCATCAGACTAAGCTTCTCACCCTAGGGAGCTCCAGTGTTATTCGTGAAAAGAAGGACGGAAGTTTTAGGTGTGATATGCGCATCTTCACCCTACCCCCACCATTTGTCTACATTTGGTATGTGATCATATTTTGAGGGTAGTACCCATACCTGTTTAGTTGATGACTGAAGATTTTTGAAGATATATATATATGTCAACTTGAAGATTTGAAGAAATGATGTGAAGAAAAATACTTACTTGTTTTATATTGTCTATGACTTGTATTGTGGAGCGATGTAACTCTGAATTATTTTTGTTCTTCACAAAAATTATGCAACAAGTTGACAATATATATATAGGGTAGGGTTCTAGAGTGAACATTAGGTTGAAAGTGAACTGTGTGAACTAATCTGAGCCATTGGATTATATTATCTAGAGATTTTTAAACAATGGCAAAATTTTAGTTATAATGTTTTAACTTCCCTTTAAATTAATGACAGAAGGGTATATGAGTCTTTTGTAAATTGCATTTATTAAATAATATAATCAAAATTCCTAAAATCTTGCTAGTTTTCGTATATACAAGATACCCAGTTGTTAGTGTATACGCATGTGTACAGTCTCGATAGTATCAGTTTATATAAGATACACAGATGTTAGTTTATACACATGTGTACAGTCTCGCTAACTATTAATTTATACAAGATACATCACTGTTAGTTTATACACATGTGTATAGTCTCGCTAACTATCAGTTTATACAAGATACACAGTTGTTAGTTTATACAAATGTGTACAGACTTTTGATACATCTGCGTATTGTGTAGTCCACGATCTAGTTCCGTTAGGAGTTTCATATACGGTTTGAATCTGAGAGGGACAGTTGGTGTCCAGTACCTAGTTCTGTTAGGAGTTTCATATACGTTATTAGCAACTGATTCTACACGAGTTTAAAATAATGGAGAAATAATTAAAAATATGTGTGAGAGAGAGAATTAATAGATGAGAAAATTAAGGATTTTAATTAAGAGAGAGAGAGAAAGCTAATGTCAATCTTACCATTTTAATCTAAAAAATTGTCAATGGTCAAGATTAGTTCACTTAGTTCATTTTCAAGAAGTTGTTCACAAATGATCCTAATCCTATATATATATATATATATATATATATATATAATATATGTGAAAGTTGGTATCTTTTCTTTTATTATGCATTGATATTATTCGTTATGTTCATATTATGATGATTATCATATGGAAACCTTATGTGAAGAGATGATTCGATTTATTCGATTTTTATACATTAGTATACTTTATGATGACTTATTTATTCAATTTGAGTCCATGAATAACAATATTTATTTAAATATTTGTCTAATCACTTCTGTATGTTATATATATGAAGATCGTGGCACCAAAATGAAGAAATATACGCTAACGTCAACCAACCTCTCTACCTGCATTACAAGCTGAACTAGATGCTCTACTGAACCAGCGAATCACCGAAGCGATTGCACAACATGAAACTAACTGTACCAATCAAGATAACGAAGCTAGAATTCAAACCCCACCAAGAGTTCAAAATCTTGCTAATGGTTGGTTATTCATAACCTTACCAAAAGAATTATCATTAATATTTATTTGCGAAAATATATATTTTTGACAATTTTTGAAAACAAACATTTCAGGATGCACGTACAAGCAATTTTGGATTGCAAGCCACTCAACTTTGACGGCACTTGTGGTGCTGTTGTATATGTATGATGGATTGAAAAGACGGACTCTCTAATCCGTATGAGCAATTGTTCTACTAATCAGAGAGTTATGTATGTTTCGGGTTTGTTCATTGACGAAGCTCTTTCATGGTGGAATCTACAAGTGAAGATACTAGGAGATGTAACCGCATATACTATTACGTGGGAAAAATTGAAGGACATGATGAGAGAAAAATATTGTTCAAGAGCTGAATTACAGAAGCTGGAAACGGAATTTTTGAACCTAATGATGATTGGATCCGATATTTATGGCTATACTCAACGCTTTCATGATCTCTCTCGAGTTTTTCCGCATATGGTAACTCCCGAATTTAAACGAAGCGAACGTTCATTTGGGGATTAGCCTTGGAAATCCGGAGTATGGTTACATCGTCACATCCGGAAACTATCATCGAATCTATAACAATTGTTGTGAGTCTTACCGTAGAGGCGGTAAGAATGAATAAGCTTTCAAGAAGAGGTGCCGAGAAGCCTAAGGAGACACATGTGGAGTCATCTTCGCATAACAACAAGAGAAAATTTTCTCATTTTAAAAAGGGATAAAAACCGAGTAACAAGAAGAAGAAAACCCCTGCAACAAGAGGAGGTAAAGCATTTGTGGCCACAACGAAAACTGGACCAAAAGGTTATGCGGGGAATGCACCAGGGTGTAACAAATGTGGATATCATCACTATGGTGGACACCACATTGAGAATTGTTGGGGAAATAACAAGGGAAACAAGAACGTAGAGAAGTGAGAAAGCAGCAGTGGAAATGGAAACCAGAATGGAAAGAACCAAGGCTACTATTGTTGTGGAGATTTGGGCCATTTTAGGAAAAATTGCCCAAAAGAAAACAAAGGTCATGGTCGAGCCTTTGAGATAGGAGCCCGAGAAGCACGCCAAGATCCTAATGTGATCACGGGTACGTTTCCTATCAACAATCACTTTGCATCTATTTTATTTGATACTGCACAAATTAAAGTTTTATATCTTTAGGGTTCAAAGATATACTTAGAGTAAATTCAAATAAATTAGACATTCCTTTCACTATCGAATTGGCAAATGGAAAAATAATTGAATCTGCAAAGATTGTTAAAGGATGCTCTTTAGAGCTTGGTGGACAAAAATTTAACATAGACTTATTACCCGTTCAATTAGGAAGTTTCGATATCGTAGTTGGTATGGGTTGGTTATCCAATAACCTAGCTAAAGTCGTGTGTTGCGATAAATTCATTCGTATTCCTCTTCCTAATAATGAAATACTTCTTGTGCATGGCGAGAAGAACAAAACACAACTACAATTTATCACTTGTATGAAAGCTTAGAAGTGCTTACGGAAAGGATGCATAGCATTCTTAGCACACGTAGTTGATAAGAAAGCTAAGGAGTCGAAACTTGGGGAGATCCCTGTTGTGAAGGAATTCCTGAAGTTTTCCCAGAAGACTTGCCGGGAGTGCCACCTGTGACAACTGTCACTTTTGGATAATTTTTGTACAATTAAACAGCAATGAATGTGATATAAATATGTGTTTTGAATGACTGAATTGCTTGAATTGCATGACATCAATCTAGAAAGTGCACTGAATATGTTATATGCTGCATATTATTGTTTAGTGGTTACCATTTAAAACTGCCTGAAACAGTGCATCGGAAACGACTAGTAGACTAGCTGCGGCAGCACAGTGTTGGTACGCAGTTAAACTGCAGATTTAGGACTTAGATGAGAGTCCAATGCAAACTGTATAATTAACCCCATGTGGGAAAGCAAGGATTAATGCTAACACTTTCCGAAAACAATGCATGCACTGAAAACTGCCGAAACTATACACTAAACAACAATTCAGCAAAATCCAGCAAATACAAGCTTAATTAATATGCAGAATTATTGTTAAACATCATGCATTTCTTAAAAGATACTGAAAGTATTGTTTGGCGCAATAACATATCATAGCACATAAGTCTTGAAAGTTAACGTTTTAACGAACCAGCAATGAAACGAACACCCGGACACAACTGAAACATCATATTAACTAGTTAACAATATTTTTACACCATATAACTAGTTAAAATCATTAAACACATTGTTTTGATTTAAAATCCCTAAATTCCATACAAGTTGCTTAAACTCCCGTTTGAGGACCTGTTAACGAACCGAGCGCCCGTTAAGCAATCGAACACGAACTAGACATAAAATATAAACTAGTTAATATTATTATACAATGTTAAACTAATACATTGCATTTTATACCTTAAAATGCATCAAAAACCCCTAATCCATCAAAACCCCTAACTAAGACCCCTAATCCTAACTAACTCCCTAACTAAGAAACTAACCAAGTTAGTCCCATAACAACAAGCATGGGGACGGCCACATGAGGGCCCCCCCTTGACTCCAACAATCTTGTCCCCTAATCATCAACATGTTTGGAGTAAGTTGGTATTACATGAGGGATCTTATGTTATTAGTAAGCATAAAGCAAGACCATGACTCATAACCTCACATATCCTTATCACAAAATCTCAAACACATCTCTTTCTTCTTCCTTGCCTACCTCACGGCCATATCCATAACCACTACACTTCCATTTTCAAGTCCAAATCAAGGTGTTCTAAAGTGATCCTAAGGTGTCTCTAGCCTAACTAAGAAAGGTGCAAGTCTTGGAAGCTCAAGGACCAACCAAGGGAGCTTTTATCCACCTAGTTTACATCATCATCTTCAAGTGTTCATCTTGCCACTTCCCTAGCCACAAGAGGTAGTAGTGAGCCTTCTAAACTTTCATTTGATATCATATTACTAGTATCTTGATAATATATAAGTTACACCATGCAAGAACATCAACTTTAAAAGATGAACATATTAACAAGTAACATAATCTAAAGGAAACAAAGCTATCTTGAAGTTGTAATAAAGATGTAGATGTTTATTTTGTGCTATGGATAATAACCATCATATGTGAACTTGTTAGATGATGATTAAAAACATGATCTAACAAGTATACACATGGATCTTACAAGATCCATGATCAAAGAAGCGATGAACATGATATATATAATAAATGGACGTTTTGAAGTGGATAAAATGGTTTGTAAGATTCTTGAAATGTTGGATGATCATATGGTTAAAAATAATAAAAAGCTTGATGAATATATTTTAACATTAAGGATGATCTTGAAAATGTCTAATAATATTTTCTAAGAATATATATAAGTAAGTTGTTAAAAATTTAACAAAGTTAGTGTATATTAGAAACTAAACCCATTTTTAAAGATGTATGAACATCTTAAACACATGGTTAAAAGACTACATGTTTTGGTAAAGTTCCATGTTTATCATGACCTAAAAATCCATATATATGTACATGGATTACTTGTTGAGAAGATTGGGAATAAATTGATGATTTTTGAAGCTTAAAACATGTTTTAAAAACATGGGAAACCTCCTAAATCTAGGGGAAACTATGGCAAAATTTTTATAAAAATTAAACACTTAGAAAAATGTATGGTTTAAAGTTCTTACAAGTAAACTTGTTTAAAAACCATAAACATAAAAACTCCCGTGTTGTTGTATAAAATATAAGTTCAAGAAGCATGATTTTTATAAAGATAAAAATGGGCACAAATACATATTTTTTGAAGAATATACATTTAGTGATCATTAGAATAACAATTTATGTGCTTGTTATTTGTATTACATATATATATAGTTAGGAACTTGAAAATAAATCATATAAATAAATACATAATAATTGACAAACAAATAATTACAAAGCATATATATGCATATCCAATACCATACACGGAAGTAAATATGGACTATTCGGACGTTTGGACTATATATGAATTATGGACTAAAAATATATAATATATCGAAGCTTGGTAAATATTATTTTCAAAACCGAACAAGTGACAAAATATATACTTTTACAAGTATATACATTATATCGTATTTTGTCGATACTAAAAACATATTATTTTCGAAGTGTGTAAAAAATATATATTTCATAAACCCCCTAAAAATATATTATTTTTGGTGGAAACTAAAATATATATTTTTCTTGAACTAATCACAAGAATATATATTATTTAGATATATACACATACCAAGAATTATAATACATATACTAATTTAAATATATCTTAGAATTATATAATTTAAGAATACACAAAAGTGAGGGGGTAATAAATACAAGAAATATACGTATTCCTATACGTACAAATACATGCCAATATATATATACCATTAATATCGGTGAAAATATCAATATACAAGTATTATACGTAGCCCTAAGAATACGAAGGTAAATACACAAATACACCCAATACAAGTATACCTATACTTGGGGGAAATACATTGGTATAATACTTAACAATTTCAATAGTTGGTCTATATATTACGAAACATGCACATGAAATAATTACATATCAATACATGTTAAAAATAGATTATTTTTAACCAACCTATCGTAAACAAAATGATATATATAAGGAGGTGCATACAAATAATACAAGTTAAGAATATAATATTGTAAGTGAAGCATTGAACTTGGAATTATATATAATTTATAAGAATTATATATGGAATATATCCGAAGATGGAGTCGTCGAGGCAAACGAGTGGAACCCGTCCATGAGATGTCATGGAACACATATGTATTACTCGTGCAAGGCACGGAGTCTAGCGGGCCGGGCCCGTGCTAGCAACACATGCGTTGCAAGGATACACATATACCTAATGAAGTATATCTATTGTCATCATACATTGAGATGTATATCCAAACAAAATCAAAACTGAACAAGTCTTAGTAAATAATTAAGACAAGAAACAAGAACAAGAGTCATTCAAAGACCGAAGTGTCTAACAAAACCTAACACGTTTGTAGGTTGTGGTACAAAACCAGAGAAAAGTATTCGAGTTAATCAGTTTAGCAAAAAGCAAAGCGTTGAGTTAATGTCCCCCTTTTCATCTTAAATGTTTTACTGTCTTACAACTATCGGGGGAAATACACAATGGTATGATAAGCTAAGGAATGAAACAACTTAGATCATGTGAGAATAGGGTGGAACTTAAGCACCATTAATCTTATTTAAGACCATGGTACAAAGGGTTAGATCTAGCGGGTGTTGGCGAGCCCCACTCTTGGTCATGGACCCACACAGAAGAGTGCATTTGTCGTCCCAGTCGAAGTTAATCGACAGAAATCGTCTAGGTTTGGATTGCTTCCCATGTCGTCACACATATTAATGTCCTTACAAAACATTAATGATCAACGATTTCATTGACGCTTTACATACCCGGTTTTGATACAAATACATTATACGTTTTATGGATTCAAATCATACAGTTAAAACACATGAACTCGCCAACTTTTGATGATTTTCAACTTAACATGTATTTCAGGTAATTAGTGGATCTTTCCAAGAAGTTCAATCAAGGAACAAGTATCAAGTCTCCCATGCCATCTTTTGAAGGATTTTCCCGGTATATCCCGCCTACTTGCGGTGATATAAAGGACAAAACCTTATTATTTTAAAATCTTGCATTTTGGTTACTTAACAATTTGACAATTTAATGGCTTGTAACAATATACTTAACTTATGTTACGATTGAACCAATTTCAGCAATGGCATATGGAGAATGTTTTATTCATATAGTTTGTTCACTTATGTTGTATGCAATGAGAACCAATCAGATCACACCGTGCGCTTCCGCCTATGAGCGGGTGTGACACCACCACAACAACAAGTCAAGTTTTGTATAGATTTGATTCCAAGAGCCGCACCTGTTTAAAAATCCCCTTACCGACTAGCTCTTACAGAAATGCAAGAGCTGTCCATGCAACTTCAAGAGTTGTTGGATAAAGGTTTCATCAGACCAAGCTTCTCACCCTAGGGAGCTCCAGTGTTACTCGTGAAAAGAAGGACGGAAGTTTTAGGATGTGCATAGACTATCGAAAATTGAATAAGCTCACGGTCAAGAATCGGTATCCATTACCGAGGATCGATGATTTATTCGATCAACGTCAAGGATCAAGTTTCTAATCAAAGATTGACTTAAGATCAGGATTCCATCAGCTTAGAGTTCAAGAAGAAAGTATTCCTAAGACGACATTCCGAACTCGCTACAATCATTACGAGTTCCTTGTTATGCCTTTTGGCTTAAAAAATGCACCAGTAGTGTTCATGTATTTAATGAACCATGTGTGCAAACCATACCTTGATCAATTCGTGATAGTGTTTATCGATGACATATTGATATATTTGCGAAACAAGGATGAACACGAACATCATCTTAGAACTAAACTTGAATTATTAAAGAAGGAGAAATTGTATGCAAAATTCTCTAAATCCGAGTTTTGGCTTTGTGAAGTTCAATTTCTCAGACATGTAGTCAATGAGAAAGGTATACATGTTGATCCTTCTAAAATAGAAGCCATTGGAATGCACCAAAGACGCCAACCGAAGTACGCCAATTTTTAGGATTGGCCAGTTATTATTGGAGATTCATAGAGAACTTTTCAAAGATCGCTTAACCTCTAGCTTCCCTCACTCAAAAAGATAAGAAGTTTGATTGGGGAGAGAAACAAGAAGCAGCTTTTCAGTTACTTAAGGACAAACTTTGTGATGCACCAATTCTATCACTTCCGGATGGCACGGACAACTTTGTAGTTTATTGCGATACATCACATCAGGGATTAGGATGCGTGTTAATGCAACGAGAGAAAGTTATTGCATATACATCATGCCAATTAAAAGTTTACGAAAAGAACTATACCGCACATAACCTAGAGTTAGGTGCAGTAGTATTTGCATTTAAAATATGGCGTCATTATCTTTACCGCACTAAGTGCACAATTTTTACTGATCACAAAAGTCTTCAACATATATTTAACCAGAAAGAGTTAAGTATGCGCCAAAGGCGTTGGCTTGAATTGTTGAATGACTATGATTGCGAAATCAAATATCATCCGGGCAAGGCGAATGTTGTTGCGGATGCCTTGAGCCGAAAAGAACGAGTAAAGCCCTTACGTGTACGATCATTAGGACTCACAATTCACAATAACCTCACCTCTCGAATTCATGAAGCCCAACAAGAAGCACTAAAGGAAGGAAACTTTAAAGCATAAATGCTTAGAGGTATGGAAAAACATCTAGAACCAAAAGAGAACGGAGCCTTGAATTTTATGAGTAGAATTTGGGTTCCTCGTTTTGGCGTTCTTAGAGAGTTAATTCTAGATGAGGCTCATAAATCCAAATACTCGATACATCCCGGAGCGGATAAAATGTATCATGATCTTAAAGAAAATTATTAGTGGCCAAATATCAAAGGTGATATTGCAACTTATGTTGGAAAGTGTCTAACATGTGCTAAAATCAAGGCCGAATGCCAAAAACTTCAGGATTGTTACAACAACCTGAAATTCCCACTTGGAAATGCGAAAAAATTTCCATGGATTTCATAACTAAATTACCTAGGACCTCTCGCGGTCATGACATGATTTGGGTAATTGTTTATTAACTAACTAAGTCAGCTCACTTCTTGCCAATACGTGAGAAAGATAAGACTGAGAAGTTAGCTGAACTCTATCTCCAGGAGATTGTGGCAAGGACGGAGTGCCTATTTCAGGTAATTAGTGGATCTTTGCAAGAAGTTCAATCAAAGAACAAGTATCAAGTCTCCCATGCCATCTTTTGAAGGATTTTCCCGGTATATCCCGCCTACTTGCGATGATATAAAGGACAAAACCTTATTATTTTAAAATCTTGCATTTTGGTTACTTAACAATTTGACAATTTAATGGATTGTAACAATATACTTAACTTATGTTACGATTGAACCAATTTCAGCAATGGCATATGGAGAATGTTTTATTCATATAGTTTGTTCACTTATGTTGTATGCAATGAGAACCAATCAGATCACACCGTGCGCTTCCGCCTATGAGCGGGTGTGACACACCACAACAAGAAGTCAAGTTTTGTATAGATTTGATTCCAAGAGCTGCACCTGTTTAAAAATCCCCTTACCGACTAGCTCCTACAGAAATGCAAGAGCTGTGCACGCAACTGCAAGAGTTGTTGGATAAAGGTTTCATCAGACCAAGCTTCTCACCCTAGGGAGCTCCAGTGTTATTCGTGAAAAGAAGGACGGAAGTTTTAGGTGTGATATGCGCATCTTCACCCTACCCCCACCATTTGTCTACATTTGGTATGTGATCATGTTTTGAGGGTAGTACCCATACCTGTTTGGTTGATGACTGAAGATTTTTGAAGATATATATATATGTCAACTTGAAGATTTTGAAGAAATGATGTGAAGAAAAATACTTACTTGTTTTATATTGTCTATGACTTGTATTGTGGAGCGATGTAAGTCTGAATTATTTTTGTTCTTCACAAAAATTATGCAACAAGTTGACAATATATATAGGGTAGGGTTCTAGAGTGAACATTAGGTTGAAAGTGAACTGTGTGAACTAATCTGAGCCATTGGATTATATTATCTAGAGATTTTTAAACAATGGCAAAATTGTAATTATAATGTTGTAACTTCCCTTTAAATTAATGACAGAAGGGTATATGAGTCTTTTGTAAATTGCATTTATTAAATAATATAATCAAAATTCCTAAAATCTTGCTGGTTTTCGTATATACAAGATACACAGTTGTTAGTGTATACACATGTGTACAGTCTCGATCGTATCAGTTTATATAAGATACACAGATGTTAGTTTATACACATGTGTACAGTCTCGCTAACTATTAATTTATACAAGATACATCACTGTTAGTTTATACACATGTGTACAGTCTCGCTAACTATCAGTTTATACAATATACACAGTTGTTAGTTTATACAAATGTGTACAGACTTTTGATACATCTCTGTATTGTGTAGTCCACGACCTAGTTCCGTTAGGAGTTTCATATACGGTTTGAATCTGAGAGGGACAGTTGGTGTCCAGTACCTAGTTCTGGTAGGAGTTTCATATACGTTATTAGCAACTGATTCTACACGAGTTTAAAATAATGGAGAAATAATTAAAAATGTGTGTGAGAGAGAGAACTAATAGATGAGAAAATTAAGGGATTTTAATTAAGAGAGAGAGAGAAAGCTAATGTCAATCTTACCATTTTAATCTAAAAAATAGTCAATGGTCAAGATTAGTTCACTTAGTTCATTTTCAAGAAGTTGTTCACAAATGATCCTAATCCTATATATATATATATGTATATATATATGTATATATATATATATATGTGAAAGTTGGTATCTTTTCTTTTATTATGCATTGATATTATTCGTTATGTTCATATTATGATGATTATCATATGGAAACCTTATGTGAAGAGATGATTCGATTTATTCGATTTTTATACATTAGTATACTTTATGATGACTTATTTATTCAGTGTTATTCGTGAAAAGAAGGACGGAAGTTTTAGGATGTGCATAGACTATCGAAAATTGAATAAGCTCACGGTCAAGAATCGGTATCCACTACCGAGGATCGATGACTTATTCGATCAACGTCAAGGATCAAGTTTCTAATCAAAGATTGACTTAAGATCAGGATTCGATCAGCTTAGAGTTCAAGAAGAAAGTATTCCTAAGACGACATTCCGAACTCGCTATAATCATTACGAGTTCCTTGTTATGCCTTTTGGCTTAACAAATGCACCAGTAGTGTTCATGTATTTAATGAACCATGTGTGCAAACCATACCTTGATAAATTCGTGATAGTGTTTATCGATGACATATTGATATATTCGCGAAACAAGGATGAACACGAACATCATCTTAGAACTAAACTTGAATTTTTAAAGAAGGAGAAATTGTATGCAAAATTCTCTAAATCCGAGTTTTGGCTTTGTGAAGTTCAATTTCTCAGACATGTAGTCAATGAGAAAGGTATACATGTTGATCCTTCTAAAATAGAAGCCATTGGAATGCACCAAAGACGCTAACCGAAGTACGCCAATTTTTAGGATTGGCCAGTTATTATTGGAGATTCATAGAGAACTTTTCAAAGATCGCTCTCTAGCTTCCCTCACTCAAAAAGATAAGAAGTTTGATTGGGGAGAGAAACAAGAAGCAGCTTTTCAGTTACTTAAGGACAAACTTTGTGATGCACCAATTCTATCACTTCCGGATGGCACGGACAACTTTGTAGTTTATTGCGATACATCACATCAGGGATTAGGATGCGTGTTAATGCAACGAGAGAAAGTTATTGCATATGCATCATGCCAATTAAAAGTTTACGAAAAGAACTATACCGCACATAACCTAGAGTTAGGTGCAGTAGTATTTGCATTAAAAATATGGCGTCATTATCTTTACCGCACTAAGTGCACAATTTTTACTGATCACAAAAGTCTTCAACATATATTTAACCAGAAAGAGTTAAGTATGTGCCAAAGGCGTTGGCTTGAATTGTTGAATGACTATGATTGCGAAATCAAATATCATCCGGGCAAGGCGAATGTTGTTGCGGATGCCTTGAGCCGAAAAGAACGAGTAAAGCCCTTACGTGTACGATCATTAGGACTCACAATTCACAATAACCTCACCTCTCGAATTCATGAAGCCCAACAAGAAGCACTAAAGGAAGGAAACTTTAAAGCATAAATGCTTAGAGGTATGGAAAAACATCTAGAACCAAAAGAGAACGGAGCCTTGAATTTTATGAGTAGAATTTGGGTTCCTCGTTTTGGCGTTCTTCGAGAGTTAATTCTAGATGAGGCTCATAAATCCAAATACTCGATATATCCCGGAGCGGATAAAATGTATCATGATCTTAAAGAAAATTATTAGTGGCCAAATATCAAAGGTGATATTGCAACTTATGTTGGAAAGTGTCTAACATGTGCTAAAATCAAGGCCGAATGCCAAAAACTTCAGGATTGTTACAACAACCTGAAATTCCCACTTGGAAATGCGAAAAAATTTCCATGGATTTCATAACTAAATTACCTAGGACCTCTCGCGGTCATGACATGATTTGGGTAATTGTTAATTAACTAACTAAGTCAGCTCACTTCTTGCCAATACGTGAGAAAGATAAGACTGAGAAGTTAGCTGAACTCTATCTCCAGGAGATTGTGGCAAGGACGGAGTGCCTATTTCGATAATCTTTGACCATGATGGTCGTTTTGTGTCAAGAATTTGGCAATCATTTCAAAAGGCTTTTGGATCTCGCTTAGATCTAAGTACAACCTTTCATCCCCCAAATTGACGGACAAAGTGAACGCACAATTCAAACTTTAGAAGATATGCTTTGTGCTTGTGTGATGGACTTAGGTGGAAATTGGGACACTCACTTGCCTTTAGTGGAGTTCTCATACAATAACAATTATCACACAAGTATTCAATCTGCTCCATTTGAAGCATTATATGGACGCAAGTGTCGATCTCCGTTATGCTGGGCAGAAATGGGAGACAAACAAATGGTAGGACCAGAGTTAGTCTAAGAGACTACTGATAAAATATTTAAAATCCGAGAACATATCAAGGCAGCCCGAGAGAGACAGAAAAGCTACGCGGATAAACACCGCAAACCATTATCTTTAGAGGTTGGAGACAAAGTGTTGTTAAAAGTCTCACCTTGGAAAGGTGTAGCTAGATTTTGGAAGCAAGGAAAGCTTAGCCCAAGACACATAGGACCTTATGAATGTGACAAATGGCAAATAACCGGTAATTCCGTATAATCTAATCACTATTTTTGGTACATAATCTCATGCATTATATCGTAATTTGATTACATAACCGAGTCGTATGTCATATCACAAGTATTAGGACAAGTAAATTAGATCATAACATATACTGGTTTCTGTTACGACGTGAAACAAATCAAACTATGCCCTAAAAGTGTTGGTAGAAAGTGTTGGGTGCACTATTCGCGGGTGGACTATTCATGTTAGCCAAACCGCTGAAACAAAAGAGAACAATGAATAACGACATGATACTGCCATAACTAAGTCCATATATACATGAAAACACTAATGTGGGAACACATCCTGCAATAATACATAACTTTTAGTACAACACCTAAATAACAAAATTGTCCGTTTCGACTAAAAAGGCGACAATTTCAATTCGTCCGCGACATTAATTCGGTATTTTTGGATAGAATTATAACAAAACAATGATAAACACCCTAAAACAATAATGAGAATATTAGAAATACATAAAAGACATCGTTTCCGGTCGTACGACAAGAAGTGCACAACTTGACCGGAAAGCGACTGATTGTCGAACCGACAAAGATTTCAATGGCCGATAGCCTCATACATTAATCTAGAGAGCGTTAAGCTTCATTTGGGATCTGAAATCCCTTCAACTATCTTGAAGTCACGGAAACACAACTCCAGGAAATGTTCGACGACAAATTATATAAGTGCCGATACCGAGCGAATAAGTAAATGGAAAGCATTTTGGCCATCCAAACTCAACATATACTCGACTAGTGAACTAGTTAATCATATTTCTATGTCGGAAGTGCCCTAAAGAAATGCCATGGCACTTATGGTGGTCGAAAACCAAAGCTTCCGGTACGAAACAAGAAAGTTCGTATATTAATCGATATCGTACCGATGAGCAAACTAGTGGTGTTTTTGCCATCCAAAACCTTAATTACTCACTAATGATACAAGGCAAATCCCTAATTACCATACTTAACCTAAACACCTAAATATCTCACATTTTAAACACATGTTATAAAAAATATTTACACTTGACCCCCCCCCCCAAGTAGGCGATTTCAAGTGGGCCCCCACCCACTTGATTTATGTAGAAAAATAAGGACTTAAGTATGGTGCAAAGATGTGAGTTTGACTAGGAAGTTTGTATAAATCATGAGCATGTCTTCTCATATCATTTCACAAAAAAATTAAAACAAGATATCCCCTTTGGTCCTTCCTCCCTCCCTCACGGCTACATATCACCACCACCATCCACCACTTTTCCACCATTAAACACCACCTTTTACTCACTTTAAAGCCCCCACAAGATCATCCAAGGAATGTGCAAGCATGGGGAATCATTAGAGCTTTCTTTAGAGCTTCATCTTCTTCTTAATCTTCACTTAATCTAGTGCAAACTTGTAAGATAATCTTTCACCAGATTTAAGCTTCTTATGATGTGTGATTTATGAAAGTACTTGTTGATCATCTTGAAAGTAAAGAAAAATCCAACCTAAAAACCCTAATATCACCTTAATAACCTACTAAATATAGTTTATTATGTCTTGATTATGCGTATTAGTGTTAACTAGTTAGCATGATTATGTTGATTATGTTAAAGTAAGATGTTTAAAGTGGATGATCTTGTATGAATAAAAATATAAATGATGATTTAAACATTGTAATGTTTAAATCTAAACAAGATCATCAACCTCATGATCCATGAAGTTTACTACAACTTAAAAATGATTTGCTACATATGTGTGACTTTTATAAAGAATAAACACCATGATTTAAGTTATGATCATCTTAAAAAGTGTAGTAAACAAAGTGGTTTAAAGTGGAAATCTTGATTTGAAGATATAACAAAAATGGTGTCTTAAATGTTTTAATAAATATGTGAGATCTCATAATTTTTAAGTAAAGTAGTTAAAATATATGTTTACAAAGGATCATGGAAACGAGGATGAAAAAGTTTATAAATGAAGCATACAAAAGTGATATGTTAACTTGAGTTGAAGATTGATCTTGATTATGGGTTTAAACATAATTTAAATACGTTTTTGAAACTAGGAAAACACCATAGTTTAGGGGAAACTATGGCGAAATTTTCTAAAAATCTAATCGCGATTAAAGTGTGATTAATGGGGTGATTAACGAGAATAAACGCGATTAGTGACCTAAACCGTCATTAAGCAGTTATAATGACAAGGGTTAAACCCTAACCTTCCAAGGGTTTAACAAGTACATATATATATTTTTACAAGTTAAAAATGAGTACTTATTACATATATATACTTGTGGAAATAAAAATATATATACATATACTTTGTCACCAAAAGTTTATGTGTAAAAGTACATGTGTATGTATGTGTATGTATCTAGAAAGTCTAGGGTATACACCACAAAATACCCAACTTATACAAAACCTCAAACACTTGAAGAATTACCAAGTGTAAATAACATGAACACATACACTTTTACAATACTCTTGGAACAATAATCGGACGAACGGAGTAATGTGGACAATGGTCAAATTTACACAATACACCGTCGCGTCGTCGATCAACCAACAAATCGCCAACATGAAGAGCTACTACGACGTTAGGCGATTTTCGACGCGAAAATATATATTAAACGACAACGATGACACGTCTAAAAATGATATATATTAGACACATAACGAATATATATATTTATCGATGATAAAATCCTGAAAGTTAAGATGTAAAAAAATTACAAAATGATTTTATAAAAGTATATAAACATACTTAAAAGTCTATACTTAGTAAAATTACCAAGTGTAAGATTATAAGCATTTGGACTCATGAAAATTAAGTTGGGCTCGGCCCATTATAAGACATGGGCAAGGCCCAATTACACAAAACATATAATTTCATGTGCTAGGCCCAAACATATAATTTCATAGGCTAGGCCCAAACAAATAAATTACATGGGCTAGGCCGAATCACATAAAGACATGGGCTAGGCCCAATGACATAAATTACATGGGCTAGGCCCAATCACATAAATTACATGCGTTAGGCCCAATCACATAAAGACATGTGCTAGCCCAATGACATAAATTACATGGGCTAGGCCCAATCACATAAAGGCATGGGCTAGGCCCAATGACATAAATTACATAGGCTAGGCCCAATCATATGAAGATATGGGCTAGGCCCAATCATATGAAGACATGGGCTACGAGACCTAGGTGTCTAATGATGTTAATACACATGTAGGTTACACACGTGTACGGACACCCGAATTCGATAAGTACGACTTACGGAACGCAAAATAGTGAGCTCATGTCCCTCCTTTCAATTATTTCAATGTTTTTGTTTTAAACCATTAATGGGGAATACATGTCATAACAAACACTATGTTAGCTATGGGTTTAGATGATAACCCGATCAAATGTGCGTAAGTAGGATGATGACAAGAGTAACCATTAATCACTTAGTGATGAAGGTGCAAAAGGTATTGATCTATTGAGTTTGAGGCGCGCTCCACTCCTGGTTGGTAAACCTTTAGGAGTGCTTTTGTGATCCCAATGATGTCAAAGTTGTCTCGGTTTGGTTGCTTACTTATGGCACATATGTCAGGATGCTCACAACACACTAATAGATCCTTAAACTCCATGAATACTAATAACACACTTAGATTTCATTACTTGATTACAAGCATGACATTTTACATAAAAAACATTAACTACATGAACTCGCAAACTTTTGTTGACTTTTTAAAACTACATGTTTTCAGGACGCAAGACTTGAGCTGGTGATACATTTCGGGATATGGGAAATGACATGACAACGGATGCCACCTTTTGTAGGATTTTCTGTTACACCCTTGTCGTAGCGAAAGCGCAAACGTTTGACTATGAGGTAATCATTGCATCCAATCATGTAGACAACTTTAAATCAACAATGATGCCATGCTTATATTAATTTGCAACCAACGTTTACAAGTTTCAAAAAGTGAAATCATGAGTTTCCAAACAGTTTCACATTGTCGTCAAAAAATGTGGTTTGAAATACATTACAACATAATAAAAGATTGTTTTCATCGTAAAAGCATGTTGAGGTTTTGACTCCTATATTCCCATACGAGGTTAGGATATAAGAGGCAAATCCTCCAAAAGGTGGCATTCGTTGTCATGTCATTCCCATTTCCCGAAGTGTACATCGGCTCAAGTCTTGCGTCCTAAAATACATGTAATTTTAAAAATTCAACATAAAGTTGGCGAGTTCATGTAGTTATTGTTTTCGTATGAGATGTCTTGTTTGTAATCCAGTAATGAAAACTTAGTATGTTTTAGCATTCATGGAGTTTAAGGATCTATCAGTGTAGCTAGCACCCTGACATATGTGCCATAAGTAAGTAACCAAACCGACACAACTCTTGACATTAATTGGGATCACAAAAGCACTCCTAAAGTTCACAAACCAGGAGTGGAGCGCGTCTCAAACTCGATAGATCTATACCTTTTGTACCTTGGTCACTAAGTGATTAATGGTTACTCTTGTCATCATCCTACTTACGCACATTGATCGTGTTATCAACTAACCCCATAGCTAACATACCGCTTGTTATGACATGTATTTCCCTCGCTAGTTTTAAAACAAAACTTTGAAATAATTGAAAGGAGGGACATGAACTCACAACTTTGCGTTCCGTACGTCGTACTTATCAAAGTTTGGTGTCCGTACACGTGTATAACCTACATGTGTATTAACTTCATTAGACACCTTGGTGTCGTTGGACCTTGTACCAGTTGTTCATCTTGAATTCTTGTTGTGTATTTATTTATCACTTCAGAACAACTTTTAATGTTATCATAGTGTTAGTAGTTTGTTTGTTCGATTAATACTTTTATGCATATATTTCTCAAATATCTATATATATATATACATATATATTGTTATTCTTAGATTGGGTGTGAACGAGCCTCGCCCTTCACATGTCCTCATGCCTTGCATGCGTGTCATTGGGCCTAGCCCATGTAATTTATGTCATTGGGTCTAGCCCATGTATTTATGTGATTGGGCCTAGCCCATAATTTATGTCATTGGGCCTAGCCCATGTCTTTATGTGATTGGGCCTAACCCAATTCATTTTCAAAAGTCCAATATTTATAAGTCTTACACTTACAAATTTTATTAAGTATAGATTTTTAAGTATATATTTATATACTTTTATAAAACCCACTTAGTAAATTCTTATACATTTGAACTTTTCGGATTTTGATATCGTTAACAAATATATATATATATATATATGTTAAGTGTCTAAAATATATTATTTTAGACATGACGTCGTTGTGGTTATATATTTTCTCGCATCGAAAATCGCCCATCGTCGTAGTAACTCTTCATGTTGACGATTTGTTCGTTGGTCGACGACGCGACGGTGTATTTGTGTACGTTCGCCCATGGTCCGCATTGCTCCGTTTTTCCGATCATTGTTTCGACGTTTTGTAAACATGTATGTGTTTTGTGTCATCTACACTTGGTAATACTTCAAGTGTTTGTAGTATATAGATATAGTTGGGTATTTTGTGGTATATACCCTAAACTTATACATACATACACATGTATATCCACATAATTTTTGGTGACAAAATATGCATATATATATGTTTTTATTTTCACAAGTATTTGTATATATATGTAAGAATTAATTATTCTTAACTTGTAAATATATATATATATATATACACACACACACACTTGATAAACACTTGGGTGTTTAGGGTTTAGCCCTTGTCATTAAAACTTCCTTAATGACGCTTTAGATCACTGTTGATGCATTATGTCTATTGCCTACGTCTAGGATGTGTCTATATTGTTTATAGAGCTTTTAATGTCGAATATATGTATGATAAATGTTATTTTATTCATTTTGTATGATTAGTACGAGCGAGATTATATGGCTCGTACGAGTGACTCTCAGTCACTCATACAGATCAGCTGCTCGTACGAAGCACATCTCTGTTATACACACACTCCAGTAGGAGTCATGTCGACCTATAAATAGAGGAGTGTTGTGTCAGAACTAGGGGTCCGTTCAGATAGTACGGCGAAGCCCTGCTAGTTTGTTTACTCGCGTCTGTACTTTTCATGTATTTGAATACAATAGAGCAGTTAAGGAGTAAGTTCTATCTTGTTTGTTTTGTCAACCTCTCTAGCAATGAATTCTGCCTCTGCTAGTTGACTGAGATCAGATCAGTTGCTCATCAGAGGAGCCCGATCCTCGTTCACAAGTGGTATCAGAGCTATGAAATCTTATCTACTGACAAACGACAAGTCATTACAGGCTATCAGCCATTTCAGACTTGGATTCATCTTCTTCTACACATTCCCGAACTGAACTGGATTTTGGATGAATTTACGGACGAAACGGACTAGGATTCCAAGAATTCACGTTAAATTGCATTCTAATCAATTCTTAACAAATTCAGACCTAAAATCGGACTTAATCATGTTGAAATCGGTAAAATTCATCCGTTTGGAGACGTAGTTGTTTTGTACGAGTAGAGAGACCACTCGCACAAACAACTTTCTTAAAATTTGAACCATTCGTATGAACAAGTTACCAGAAAGTTCCTAAAACTTACAAATTTTAAAATTTACAAGTGTGATTCACACGAACCTTACATCCGTACGAGCATCTCACTCGTACGAACGAATCTTTGTTACTCGCACGAACGAATCTTGTTCACACGAGTAACTGTTTTGTGAAAATCATCTTGTTCTTACAATTTTCTGGTTCGTACGAACGGATCTCATTCGCACGAATTGTTTGTCATCCGCACGAAGGAATTTTTCCGCAATAATTAGTTTGTTTCGAAAAGTGTGTTTTTGAATTCTAGCAGAAAAATGTCAGAAGAATTTTACAACACATTTGCTACATCGGCTGTTATGAACACAGTGACACATAACATTAATCTCGAAAACGAGATGGGGACAATGACCAAACCGCCAAAGTTAATGAATGTAGAAGATTTCGATAGCTGGAGTGAGCGGTTCATGAATTTGGTGCAGGCGAATCACTTTACTTGTTGGTTCACGATTGAAGCTAAAATATCAAGTGCCGGTTGGTGAAAATGGCCTCGAGAAGACTCTTGCTCAACTTTCAGATGTTGAAAGGGAAAGGTTCATCAACGAGAAGAAAATGATTAATATTCTGCAACAATCCATTAAAGAAGACATTCTGGAGTTACTTCAGCACGATGATGATGCTCAATGATTGTGGAATGCTCTCCGTTTAAAGTTTCAAGGAAGTGCTCAACTTCGCAAGAGTAAACGGGCGTTGCTTAGCAAAGAGTTTGATATCTTCACACTGATTATAGGTGAAACTGTGAAGCAATTGATAGAGAGATACTGTCATTTGGTGGTTCAGATGAAAAGAATGGGAATCGTGAAGACCAACGAGGAACTTGTTGATAAGTTGGCAGATTCTCTTCCACGAGGCGAATGGTCTACTTATCTGACCATACTAAAGAACGAAACTGAGTACGGTAATTTTTCATTACCGCGTTTCATTGAAAGGCTGGAGGGACATGAACTCGAAATGCAGAAAATGGCAAAGAACAAAACTGCCCAAGTATAACAAGATGTTAACCTGTACTTCAAGAACGGTTCTTTCTGCTCAAATTCAGTCACCAAAAATCCAGACAACTTTCAGCGCCTTCAGTTTGCAAAGCTCACCACCATCAAACCAGAACAGTGGCTTTCAATCCTTTCCATCAGTTGATCCTAACACACCTTCAAGCCCACAGTCATCTTTTGGTTCAAATCAACCCCAGATCAATCAGACTACTTCATCATCTCATCCTAATCAAAGAGTCTTCAAGTGCAACATTACTGTGGATTTTCAGAATGCGTAAAATTTCGATGAGAAGACCGCAAAGCAGTACATGTCTTTACTAGCTTCAGTGCTTGAGTCTTATGATAGTCTAGTCGCAGGGAAAATCAGAAACTTAGAAATGACGAGAGAATATTATGATCAGATAGATCCGGTAGAGATGGAGCTGATTGATATCAAGTGGTGTATATCATCAATCGTTCGTCGCGCACAGACATTCATGGAGATAACAGGCAAAGACACCTTTGGAGGTCTAGATGGAAAACTTGGGTTTGATAAATCCAAAGTTACTTGTTTTAAATGTCGGGGAGAAGGACACTTCAAGCGTGAATGTCCGAACAGAGAGGTTCAAGGAAACCATAACCCTTTCGCCGATGATTACTACAAGAGAGCAATCTACCATCATCCTTAGCCAAGAACAAGAATGGTGCCGATTGAAGACAAACAACCAGAGACCAAAGATAAAGCACTGGTTGTTACTCAAGAAGATGAGGGCTTCAACTGGAACAAATACATTTCTAAGGGAGAAAGCTTGGCTTTGGTTGCTGAGATTATAGAGGAACCCGAAGAAGAATCAGGGGCATCCTTTGATGAGGGTCCTGATGATGATGATTTTTACTATCACACTTCGTCAGAGGAGGAGGAGCTTTTGAACAGTCCGTTCAAACACCTTTGCCTAATGATATATTAAAAACTTTGGCAGGTTATTTTGAACCAAGTTAGCATTCATCATGTGAAGAGCAAAAGAAGCCAGCTGATGAGGAAAAAGCAAATGAAAAGATGGAGAAGTGACAGAAGACATCATCAAAGCTTGCATGTCAAATGTCAATGAGGTAAATGAGTCAAAGAGTGAGTCTGTGGTTGAAAAACTGTGTTTAAAATGTGCAGAGCCATGTAGTGATTATCTTGTAAAAGATGCACGATATGCTGAACTCCAAAGTTTAATAGACAATTTGTCTAGTGATTACAAATCCACTAAGGAAGCATATGACAAATTGAGTGTATCTGTTAAACAATATAATACAGCACTCGTAGAGAATGGCACAACACTTTTGATGCTCAAAGCTACAGTTATGGATAAATAGATGGCTATTAACATTCATTTGAGTACTATCGCTGAGCTAAAAAGTGAGCTTGAGAAAATTAGAATTGAATCTGAACGGGTTAACAAACTGTTAATCAGTTATTCAACAAGCTCGTACGTCATTGATCATATTATGCCCAAAATCGAAAATAATGATGAATCTAAGAATGGTGAAACTAAAAGTGCAAGTTACGATCGTGTTCCACCACCCATGTGGAATAGTTATGCATGCAAAAAGCCATCTGGGGTGGAAAAGGCGCTTAACCTAAAGTTGAAAACTGAACCGTCTAATGAGCTGCCTGAGGATATCGATGTAAATTACACCAAATCTGAAGGTGAATGTGACTCAGAAGTGGTAAACACAGTGGTTGAAAATGTGTTGAAAAGTGAATCTGGAAATTCTGTGTCTGAAAAATCTGACAAGTCTGAGTCTGATGATATATCAGAAGGTAGTTTAAATATTGATCCAGATGTTATAGTTTTATAAATGAAAGGTTCTGATAAACTATTTTTGGATGAGGAGTTTCTGATCCAAAATGTGAACATGGATCGTGTGGATAAAATGTTCAAGCTTATGGAGGTAAGTCATACTGATTTAGATAAACATGATGCATCTTTCTACTCTAAATCAAAAAGCAACAACCGACCATACTATCATAGAAATAGAGATTATCCTGAAAATAAAAGGGCGGGTTTAGGCTTCCAGAAGTGACATATGAACAACAGGTCCCAAAAACACAACTTTACAAAGAAAATTAACTTTGTTTTTGGGACAACAACTGAGAAAGAAAAGGAGATCATCGGAACTCAATCAAACGATGATTTTCACAAAGAAAAAGAGAAACAAAAAAAGTTTTGGATGCCTCTATTCATCAGGACAGCAGGACGTGCTATAACTGTAAGAAAGTTGGGCATATCGCACGATATTGCTCACAAACAAGTCCAAAACCTGTTTCTCATCCTAAAAAGTTCACTAAGGATGAAAAATAGAAAGCACCCATGTTTGCGCCAAAACAAATCCTAACAAGAAACAATGAATCTCACAAAAATGTTAAACCAACTATTCAACGTCAATCTAAATTTGAAATTGGTGAGACATCAAACAAATATCGTCAAGTGGATTCAAAATTTTATGTTAAAAAGGCTAAACCTCAAACGCAAAAATGGGTTGCTAAGTTAAACCATCCAAGGTTGAACCTAAACCTTCTGTTTCACACAAAACCGAGCTTAAAAAGATTGATAAAAACAAAGTGGGTCCAAAATTCGACATTCCAAACCCACCCAAGACTAAACAGGCTTGGGTTTCTTTGTTTAAATAGTCTCTTCATCATGTGTGCAGGGGCTCCAGTGTTCGATAATGTCAAAATGGATAATGGATAATGGAGCTTCTCGGCACATGATAGGAATGCTTGCGTTGCTCAACGACGTTAAAGCTATCCGTGGAGGGTACGTGGGTTTTGCTGGAACGCAGGGAGGTAGGATTGTTGGAGAAGGAATTCTCACGAATGGAGTTGTATCCTTTGACAAAGTGAACTACATCACTAAAATTGAGAACAATCTACTCAGCATTTCGCAAATTTGTGACAAAAAGTTCACGACGCATTTTAACGATAAAGAATGCTTGATCTTAAAACCCGGTTTCAAGATTCCGGAGGAATGGATCCTGATGCGTGCTCCGCGAGAGAATGATTTATATGTTCTTGATATGGGTATCGCTTCTACCACGTCAAAGAAAGTTCAATGCTTTGTATCTAAAGCTACCGAGAAAGAGTTGATTCTATGGCATTAGAAGATGGGACACATTCATCTACGAAAGATGAATTATCTTGTGCATAACGATCTAGTGGAGGGTGTAAATTTGAAGAATTTTCAACTAACTGATGATTGTCTAAGCTGCAAAAAGGGGAAGCAACATAAGAAATCACACCCGAGAAAGCTGTTGAATTCTATCAAGCTACCACTAGAAAGGCTACACATGGATCTATTTGGACCAATCAACGTCAAAAGTATCTCTGGTGATCTATACTGCCTTGTCGTTAAAGATGATTATTCACGATTCTCATGGGTTTTCTTTCTGGAGAGTAAAGACGAAACATTTGAAATTCTTATGATCCTCTTCAGAAAACTTGCAAAACCTATATCACTTGCCAATCAAGAGAATCCACAGTGATAACGGAACAGAGTTCAAGAACAAGAAGATGCTAGAATTCTGCAATGAAAAAGGGATTCTTCAAGAATTTAGCGCCCCCTATACTCCTAAAAAAATGGAGTAGCTAAACGTAAGAATCGCACACTGATCGAGATTACTAGAACAATGTTAGCCAATTCAAAATTGCCAATCAGTTTCTGGAGTGAAGCAGTCGCGTCAGCGTGTTATACCTTAAATCGTGTGTTAATAGTTAAGCCTCACAACAAAATGTGTTTCGAGTTACTGAATCAACGAAAGCCCAACCTTGCATTTTGGAACCTTTTGGATCTCTTGTACTGTATTGGACATGTATGGTAAATTTGGAGCCAAATCCTTGGAAGGATTCTTCGTCGGTTACGCTACTCCTCAGAAACGTGATTCTTGTCGAGTCTGAACCAGGTCGTTCTAGAAAAGCATGTTGATTGTCAAAGATATACGACGCCAACGCAGAAACCTGGGGATTCGTGGCTATTTAACTATGATGGATTGTGGAATTCATTTGACCTGCCAGATGTGCCATCAAATGAAGAACTTGTTATGCTCTTTCAACAACATCAAATATCTACACAAGAACAGGTCCCTAGACCATTGGTGATTTCTACATCACTTCCTGTCAACACGTCTTATGTCGGTCAAAGCTCTTCTCAATAAGTTCCTGTTCCTGCACCAAATGTCAATACTGCCGAATCATATGTCCAACCAAATGTTGATCCTGACTCTGATTGGGAACCAACTTTCGACAATGGTGGATCCAGTTTTGATGAAGGATCTGAATAGATTGAAAGCTTCTTGAACAAACAGGCTGCTCAGTCAAATGCCAGGAATGAAGCCCCTTCGTCTGTACTGGTCGTCGATGAAGTTCATACGAATTTGCAACCGCAAGTAGATGTTCCACCGAAGTGATGCTAGGACACTTTCATATCATCTGTCGGAGAACATTATAGGCAGCTTACAAACCGGAGTGCAAACTCGCAATCAGATCAACAAGGATCTAAGCTGTTTCTATACTAGTATTGCTCCACTCCAACCCGACTTCAAATAGTTGTTTTGTTTCTCAGGTTGAGCCGGGAAGCTGGAAAGACGCGTTAAAGGAAGAAAGCTGGGTGGATGCGATGCAGGAGGAATTGCTTCAATTTCAGAAACTTGGAATCTAGAAGCTTGTTGACCTACCAGATCATCACAAAAAGATAAATACTCGATGGGTCTTCAAGTGCAAACGTGATGATAGGGGAGTTGTAGTCCGAAACAAAGCTCGACTTCTGGTTCAAGGTTTTCACCGGCAGGAAGGGATAGACTATACCGAAGTCTACGCCCCAGTTGCCGGTCTTGAAGCGATTCGCATATTCTTGGCCTTTGCCTAGTGTATGTCGGCTAACCACCGGGGTTCATCGATCCAGTGCACAAACAAGGTCTACCTTATGAATAAAGCCTTATATGGTCTTCATCAAGCCCTGAGAGCTTGGTATGAACGCTATCAAGTCATCTTCTAGACAATGGTTTTATTAGAGGAATCTTAAATCTGCTTTCCTATACGGTAAAGTTAAAGAGGAAGTGTATGTCGGCCAACCACCGGGGTTCGTCGATCCAGTGCACAAAGACAAGGTCTACCTTCTGAATAAAGCCTTATATGGTCTTCATCAAGCCCCGAGAGCTTGGTATGAAACACTGTCAAGTCATCTTCTAGACAACGGTTTTATCAGAGGAATGTTAAATCTGCTTTCCTATATGGTAAAGTTAAAGAGGAAGTGTATGTCAGCCAACCACCGGGGTTCGTTGATGGAGTGCACAAAGACAAGGTCTACCTTTTGAATAAAGCCATATATGGTCTTCATCAAGCCCCGAGAGCTTGGTATGAAACACTGTCAAGTTATCTTCTAGGCAACGGTTTTATAAGAGGAACTGTAGATTCTACTCTTTTTACCAAGGAAGTGGATGGGCATTTAATCATCGTACAGATATATGTGGATGATATTATCTTTGGATCGACAAATGACAAGCTGTGTAAAGACTTTGAAGAAGTCATGAAGCGCAAATTCGAAATGAGCGCGATGGGGGAGATGAAGTTCTTTCTAGGACTTCAGGTTGATCAGTTGCCTGATGGTATCTTTATCCATCAGACGAAGTATGTTCCTGACATATTGGAGAAATTCAATATGACAGGAGCTAGGCCAACATCTACCCCGTTAGCTCCAAATCACGACATATGTCCAGATCTTATTGGAGAAAGAGTTGACGAAACTTTATATCGCTCCATAATCGGATCCTTGATGTATCTTACTGCTTCTTGACCTGGTATCATGTATCCATCGTGCCTGTGCGCCCGTTATCAGTCAAATCCAAGAGAGTCGCACCTGCTTGCTTTCAAACGCATTATGAGATATCTGAAGGGTTTTCTAAGCACCGGTTTGTGGTCCCTAGACATGATGACTTCAATCTTGTAGGATAATCGGATTCTGATTTCGGTTGATTCAAACTAAATACCAAATCTACAACGGCCGGCTGCCAGTTCTTCGGAACCCGTTTGGTAACGTGGCAGTGCAAGAAACTGACCGCGGTTGCTCTCTCTACTTGTGAAGCTGAATACGTTTCAGCATCCAGCTGTTGTGCCCAGATACTCTGGATTCAACAGCAGATGAGAGACTTCGGACTGCAATTTCTTGATATGCCAATATATGTAAATAATCAGGCCGCGATCGATATCACCAAAAACTCATGCCAACACTCACGCACGAAACATATCGAGATTCAACACCACTTTATCCATGATTGCTACGAGAAAAAGTTGGTTAGAATTGAGAAAATCCACACTGATGACCAAAAGGCAGATTCTTATACCAAAGCTTTTGATAAAACAACATTCAAAAATCTTTTAAAGTTGAATGGTTTAAAACATCTGATCAGGGGATGTTCATGAGGTGGAGTTTGAGGATGATGACGACCTGATGTAAATTTTTCATCGGTTAGACGTATTTATGTACATTCTTTCTTATAAAAATACTAAAAATCCAAAAATTTGTTTTTGATTCTAGAGGGAGAATGTTTGGGGAAAATACAAAAACATTAAAAATTCAAAAAGAGTTTTTGTGAAAGAGAGTGATCATATTATATCAAAAAGACAGTCACAGTATGCTAAAGAATTGGAATGTGAAACAAGTGATTAAACAGGTCTTACTGAGGATGTGTCAGTAGGCTTCACTCGTTCAGTAAATTATTTTCAAGATATAAACCTAAACGAAAAACTGAATAACTTGTGGGTTTACATCTCTCGAATATATGGACTTAGTACTCCGAAATTTCGTTTGAGAGAATGCAAGATTCTGCGATACAAGGTCTTTATATTTAATCGATATCTTGGGTATTATCCGAGTTCTTCTGATTTTGCGTAAGCAATGGCCTTGAACTTGATAATACTTTATGCATTATTCACCCAAGCTGCATAAAAATGATGAATATGTCATAAACTTTGTGACATTTGCAGTATAAAAGATTCCTGTATGGAACACCACCTAAAGACGAGCCTTCATCTCTTTGTCTGTATGGAAATACTAACATGATCTCTCAAGGTCTCGTACTCACCCTTTTACAGATATCAATTGGATATATTCACCTGTAAAATGAAATTCTGAGAATCTCGATACGAGAGTATATTCTGAGATGAGAAACACAGTTATTTCATGTTCATAAAAATACCTAACATATCTTGAAATAGTTGAGAAACGAGAAGAGGTTTAAAAGGACAAGTATATTGGCAATCTAAGTAAATCTGTTTAAAAGCTTAATGAGTATACCAAGATCAATGGTACCGATGATTTGTTAAATACTTGATATGGTTCTCTCAACACAACTCCCAAAAATATGTTTATTGTTTCCATAAAATTCTAAAACTCAAAAAGATTTTCAGTTTCCTTAGCTTTATAGTGTTATTTTTAGTCTACCGATGTTAAAGACACTGATGGTTGAAATCATGGCAACATTTTTGCTGAGTAAAAGCTGAAAACCATGGGTTGGGAGCTAATCTTTATCAGAATTTTACCTAAACGTCAATAAAGTTCATTAATTTGAAACTTTACATGATAAAAAAAATCTGTTTTGGTCAAAAACGGTCAACCAAGGTCATTAACTTGGACTTGGTAGGCAAATCGGATAACCAGGGTTATTAACTTGGACTTGGTTAACTGAGTGGGTTTTAAACAGATAAAATTGGATAAACATAAAAAATCACAAAAATTAAAATTTAAAAATTTAAAAAGGTTTCAGAATGCTTCGTACGAATAACACTAATTCGTATGAAGAAAGTTTGGTTACTTCGCACGAAATAATGTTTCGTACGAACAGCTCCGGACTAGTATATAAGTTCTCATACTTCGTACGAAATAACTGTATGTCTCTGTGAGAACTGTAGTGCGAGTAGAGAGAATTTTGTACGAAACACATTCTGAAATCTTCATTTCTTGACATATTTTTATTTCTATCACATTGGGGAGGTTGATTGACACACCTCTTACAATGGGCAAGGTAATTTTGTTGAAACCAAGTCGTTATAATGCCAAAATCGAACCAGTGGGACTTAAAACTTAGATTTAGGAAGTTTCGACCGGTAAAATTTAAAAATTGACCACAAAAACGTATCGGCCCTTATAACCCGTAAATCGACTATCAATTTGATAAAATCTACAAGTTTTAGGATCGAATTGAACTTGGTGTTTTGGAATGATTCATGATTCGTACGAAGAGGTCGTTCGTACGAAGCAAGGGTTTTCAATGTTTAACATTTTCATTCGTATGAATTGGCTGATTCGTACCAAGCAAAACTCTTAAAAAATAAAAATTGCAAAAATTACCCTAAGTGCTATTGATTCGTACTAAGTTGTGTTCGTATGTAGCAAGTTTGGACAAACTTTAAAATTTTTCTAACTTTGGAATCATCCGTACGAAGTAGTGATCAGTACGAATGATGTTTGTTTCAAACTTGTGAAAATTTGCTAAGTGTTTCATTCGTACAAAGTTGTGGTTCGTATGAATGATGTTATGTTTTTTGAAATGTTTGAAAATTTTCTAACGGTTTGTTGTTATCTCTGTGTACAGGTCAAGAAATCGTCCTTTTCACCGTTCCACAACATATGTTGCTTGACTGATGACACTATTCTGGAGATTGCCGCGTACCGGGACATATTAGATTTTCTTACACGAATTCCGATTACGAAGGCTCTAACTGATAGACATACCGTTTACAGATCACATGTAGAATATTTTTGGAACGCTGCTGAATATAGTATTGAATACAATGCGATTGTTTCTGCTGTAAAAATTAATGATGTTGATATTCTAGTAAAGATTGCTAAGGAGATAATTTGCATAGTTCTAGATTTCAAAGACAATGCTGATGATCCTACGGGCTTTTATGAGTATATGGTTAAAGGTTGCTTTTATCGAATGGGATATGCCGGATTAGTTAACGCTGCACCATTTAAGAAAGGGAATTTGAGCGCATCGTTTTGTTATCTTGCACATGTCGTTGCTCATGCCCTTAGTCACAGGAAAGGAGGATACGATGATCTTGTCGACTACCAGATGTGCATGATTAAAGCTTATTACTTTTCGAAAGTTATTTATACATAGATAGTACATAACATCCAGCGTGAGAAATTCTTGTAGTATATGATATTTGTACAGATGATGTTGGATTATTTACATCCGGAACCGAAGAAAAAGAAGGAGGATATTCTGAGATTGGAACATATGGACATATCTATGCTGAAGAAGATGAATTTGCATCTGAAAGCTTTTCCTAATTCCAAGCCTGTTTTCGGTGCGATCATAGATAAAGATTATATCTCTCCGGCACCTGGCAAGTGGAGAAAGGACGACAGTGGTGACGAAAGTGAGGAATTAACTGCTTTATCTAGTTTTGTTACGAAGCGAAGTCCTTGGTTTATCAAAGATGGAGGAAAAGGTGCGAAATGTAAAGCAGCTATTACTACTTCTGCACCATCACAATAGAAAAAGAAAGCTACTGCTGAGAGTTCTAGTTTGCGAGATGAACTAGACACAGAAGAAAATATTGAAGATATAGCAGCAGATATTGAACGCCAAGCGTTTGGGGAAGAAAAAGTAGCTGAAGATGTTTCATCTTCAAGCACAGATTCTGATGAAAGAAGGGCTAGTGAGAAGAAACGAGCGTAGAAGCTAGAGAAAAAGCGCCAAGACGAGTTAAAAAGAAAAGCTGAAGAACGCAAGCGTAAAGCAATAGGAAAGGACGATACTACTTATGTCCCATCAGATTTTGATCCTGATACTCCATTTCGAACTCCTGTTAAGAAGAAACAAAGAAGGCTTAACGTCTTGTTTCAAGAAGTTCTGAGTCTCCCACAGTTCGATCTAAAGAGACTGCATCAGGACAAACAGTTGAAGAAGTTATGGTTGAGCCTACACAACAAATACCAGCTTCAGCACCACAACAAGCTCCTCAATCACCGCCACAATCTACACCGCAGCAAACATCACAACAGCAACAAACACCACAACAGCAACAACCACCACATCAGCCAACCCCACGACAGCAGCCAACATCGCAACCACCACCGCGTACTTCTCAGACTTCACAACCCTATTTTGACTTTGATTTTGATTTTGGTGATATACCTGGGGGTGAAGATTTCTATTTCAATGATCCACGGGTGGACGAATTGCAAAAACAAGTTTTGTTAAACAAAGTGAGAATATCCGAGCTGTAAGAACAGATCAATGTGTTAACTGCAGAAAAACAAGAGTTGCTTGAGCAGGTCAATGTTTTATCTGAAGATAAATAGCAGCTTGAAGCTATGTTAGCAAGTATTGTCTCGGAAAATGAAAGATTGAGATTGCGTATGGCTGAGTATGAGGAAGGGAGACTTCACAGCAATAGACGCATGAGTTTATTTGAGAAGATTTTGGAAAAAAACTCGGTGTTAATATAGTGGCTGAGATTGACGAAATTGAACGTACAGAGGCTCGCGAACGTGTTGCTGAGAGAGAACATCTAGCGTAAGAAGAGTCTGACGCCCCGGGTAAAGGCAAGACTAAAGTTGTTGAGGATCCTATCATCGTACAAACTGAGCCAGAAGCTGAATCTGTGCCAGTTACATGCACAAATATCGTGGTTTATCAAGAGCCGAACAAGTTTATTCTTATTGGGAAGCCGATTGATGTTGATATCGACTTGTTAGATCTGTCTCAAAGACATGGTGAGTGGCTGTTAAAGAAAAGGCTTGAAAAAGAGATAGAGGAAGTTGTTGAGGAATTTGAAGAGGATGCAAGATTGATGATGTAGAGATTGTTGATGATGGTTCTAGTAGTTCTGATAGTGATGATGATAATGATGATAATGTAGGAGGAATAGATATACGAGTTATTGAATCGAGCGTTAATGAAGAAATTGATTTTTCTGTGTACCTTGATGTGTAACATTTGTATAAATCGGGTCTCCAAAACCCGCTCCGTTTTGTAATCAAATATCAAGTTACGAAATTTCATTAAGTATTTATGAGTATTTTGAGTTTAAACGTTGCATAATTAATATATAAACTAAACTATAAAAATTATATTTGATAAAAAGTTAAAATAAAATAAATAAAAAATATTTGGAGCTGACCGGACTCGAACCCGGGTCAACTGCCTCCAATGACTTATCTTCCCGTCTCCAAACCACTCCGCCACCAATTGTTTTCTGTTAGCATTATGAAAACAATTGAGTTTTATACGCAAACTCGGATTAACGGTTAATGATATCTGAATAACGGGAATCGGTAAGCCGAATCGCCAAATCAGTTTTGTTTCGCTTAGTTAACTTATAACCGATGAATATCGGTTTCTAATTAAAGTTCAGATTGAATGAACTTCGAGTTTTGGGTTTTTGAAACCGAAAGACATTCAAGCTTCAAATAATTCTGTTTCCAATCATTTATACGATTCAGAACTGTCTCAAATACACTCCAATCCCTTTTTCGTCGCGTTTTCAAGTCTTTTGAGCACAAGAAAACTGTTGCCGGAATTTTCTGCAATTCTCGCCGGAAAACCGTGTTCAACATAAACCAGTAAGAATTTCCTCTCTTGCTGTTTCAATCTATTGTTAGGACACTACTAACATTATTCCGTCACTCAAAGTCAGTCACAGAAGACTTTGCTGGATTTCTGGTTTCGCCGGAGAAATTCTGGAATTTGCCGGAACCACGCTAGTTGACGGTAAACACATTCAATCGTGCTAATAACCATGTACTCTGGTTCAACTTCAAATCTAATTCTTTAATTCTGTTGATTAGCCCTCCCAGCCGAAGTTCAAAAAACAGAGTTGCTGTTCTCGCCGGACTTCCTGAAGAAGACGACCTGTCCGGTATTCTTTTCCCCAAACTGTTCGGTTTGTTCATTCAAACTAGTAGGCATGATATTTAAGTAGTAGAACCATGAATCAGTTGTCTGAGTAAAAACCGGTAATCGTAATGAAGAAGACGAATCTAAAACGGGATAAGAATAAATAAAACTCGGATAATTAACGGGTTAGACACACAGTCCAGCGGTGGACTGTGTGCAAAGTTTATATACAAGTCCCGAGTTCGATCCTTACCACACATACTCTGCGTAATAAACATTCCTTTTTATTCATAAAACTAACCGGGTTAGATCGAGTAGTTGTTAAGTATATTATAATTCAAGAATATAACCGGGTTAGACACACAGTCCAGCGGTGGACTGTGTGCAAAACAAACTGCACGTCGCGCGATCGAGTCCCGTCCCAAACACCGGTTCAATGAGATTAAAACGTTTTGCAAAATAAAGGAATTTTCGGTAAAATCGAATAAGTGTATAAATATAATAAGAACTGGATTCCTAAAGGGTTAGTCACGTAGCTCAGTTGGTAGAGCTACGTGCGCGTGAACGGAAGGTCACCGGTTCGAATCCCGCTCGGCGCAAGAATTACCGCTGACCGAACCGGTCAACGGTCAACGGTCAACGGTTAAACAGTAAAAAAATATTATTTTTTTTAAATAATTATTTGTTTTATTTAAATTAAAAATCAATTAAAAATACTCAAAAATAACATTTTTAAGGATAGAAAATAGCCATAAACTCACACAAATATATCTAAAAATTCCATTAAAAATCTTTAATAAAATCCATCCGTTTAATATATTTTTCCCATTATTATTTAGGTCAGTGATTCCTCGTTAACTCGCTTCGTCTAAATCGTGCGCATCTCACCAATTCAAATCCAACGCACCCAATGTGAGTGAACCCTTCAAATTCCCCGTTTTAATCACATTTTTGGGGTGTATCATGTGTCTTGTCCATTTACTTATTATAACTAAGTTATTGTGCATATATCATATAATGACATGTGTATTAGTTGTTGCTGTTGAGTAGTTAGTATTGTTTGCAAGTTATTATTTCAGTACATGCAATTGCTGAGGCCGTAGCTCCCCATCCCTCGAGGTTGAGTTTGATCCCCATTTTATTATGCGGTTGATCAGGGCGTGCCCGCACGATCGGCTCCGTTTGATTGAGCCTTGATCGGTCATTTATTCTCATTTCAGTACATGCAATACGCTCGGCTCCGTTTGATTGAGCCTTGAGTGCACAGATTTATTTACATTTTCAGTTCATGCAATACGATCGGCTCCGTTTGATTGAGCCTTGATCTCACAGTTCATTTATGTTAATTATCATATGATGTTGGTATGTTCATGTATGTTATCGATTGTTAATGTATGTTATCGATTGTTAATGTATGTTATAATTGTAATCGATGTTGCCATTGCTTGATTTCATACATATGCTCTTTTATGATTATGCACAATATTTTATTGATAAACTAACCAGAAAATCATTATTAAATGTTTATCTATAAGGTTCACTCGCCAACTTATGTTGACCCAAAAACCTCCCATTTTACACATGATACAGGTGAACCGGCAGCAGCTAGGAACACGTAGGACCTGGATTAGAAGAAATAAAACGATTAGTGTTTGGATTATTATGTTTGGTTATTTTCCTTTGTAATGAATGAACATGTTTGAAGGTTTGAGAAATGTAACTTTGACTTCATTTAATTATGAAACATAATAGTAAATGTCATGTGCTTTGGTGATAACCCAATTATGCCCCGACTCTTATTTCCGCTGCGGGTCGGGGTGTGACATGATGACTATATTAATCAGGCTACGTAGGAAGGAGGAAATTATAGAGTTGATGAATCTGTTGATGCTCAGCAGACAGGAATCTTTCCAGAGATAGACTTATCTTCCGTTCCTGTCATGCAGAAACCTAAAGTATTTTATCTTGAGCATGATGTGGAAGAGGGCGAATTTGTTCATTGTTATACTAAGGAAGAGATAGCTAGATGTTGGGAGTAAGTGAAGAAAATTTCGAATTTGATTTTGAAAATTAGTTGAATGAGATAGACACATTTGAGCCAAATGAGTACGTGTTTGAAAATGTTGAAGACACAAATGATTACGATAGAGTTGTCGTGGAAGATGATTCTGATGACAATGCAAATCTAGCTGATAAGAGTACAGATAATTCCCCAACTTTCGCTGAGTTATTTGCAGCTGAGAATTCTGATATGTTGAAAAGAAAGGTTGCTGAAGCTGCAAAAGAAGGAAGAATTCCTCACCAAATGTCTAGTGCTGAAATTGCTGAAGAGAGAAAGAAATGGTTTCGAAATGTACCAGTCGAGCGAAAGTTTAAACGTCCCCTAGCATTTTTCACACGTGATGCTGACATATCTTTAGGGGATATTATTAGCTGGGGTTGGATTGAAGAATTGAATGTATATGCAGTGAAGAGGGAGTTTGGAATTCAATATTTCAGATATCTACCCGACATTAAGTCCTTGTCGTTCTGGGATATCAAAGAATTGGTTCAGACAAAGATGATAAATCTAAAGATGAAGTTTCAGGACCAGCGGCTATGGAAATTGATTAACCTAGAGGCTCAACATGGTTTTGCTCATTGGAAACCTCACTTTCCTCAACGTATCGTAAAGACTGATCCAATAACAAAAGAGAAGGATATAACGCTCGTCGTCAAAAGGCCCAAAGTAATTAAAAACATGCCATGATACGAAGGGAGCAAGATTTTTATACAATCTTCAAGTGGTGGCATTACGACTCTAACACAGGAGAGGTTGTCATCTGCATACACCCTGAAGATTCGGGGAATATGGCTGAAGAGCTGATGGAAGCTGTTATAGCCCACAAACTTATACATGGGTTATGGCGTGGCATTCGAGTGCTAGACCCTATGTGGCTAGTCAACTGTACTAAGAAGGATATTGAATGTTTATTCTATAGGAAGATAAGCTTTGAGGAGAAGGATAAGGAACAAGCTCTCCAATTCCAGAAGATCGTTAATGTCTACTTTGCCAATGATATTCATTCTGGATCGACATGGAACACTTCATGGAGGAAGCTTGAGGAGATAGAGAAGAAAAAGAAGGAGAAGAATGAAGCTCGGATTGCAGAGCGTGCTCGTATAGCATCGCTTAGGAGCTTTCGGTTTGGCAATACAACGAAACGACCTCCTCCAACAGACCAAACGCCGATTGCATCAGAGGAGCGTCGCAAGCCACCGAAGAGATTATTTGGACATTAGAGTCAAATCAGTTGAAGATTTTTTGAAGACCATCCAGATTGCGGCAACATCCAAGGGGGAGTTTGTTGATGCATTATGTCTACTGCCTACGTTTAGGATGTGTCTGTATTGTTTACAGAGCTTTTAATGTCGAATGTATATACGATAAATGTTATTTTATTCATTTTGTATGATTCGTACAAGCGAGATTGTATGGCTCGTATGAGTGACTCTCAGTCACTCATACGGATCAACTGCTCGTACGAACCACATCTCTGTGATACACACACTCCAGTACGAGTTATGCTCGTACAGTCGCGTCTGTACTTTGCACGTCTTTGAATACAACAGAGCAGTTAAACAGTAAGTTCTATCTTGTTTGTTTTTTCAACCTCTCTAGCAATGAATTCCGCCTCTGCTAGTTGAGTGAGATCAGATCAGTTGCTCATCGGAGGAGCCCGATCCTCGTTCACAATCACTAAACGCGTTTAGTTTCGTTAATTACCCCGTTAATCATGCTTTAATCGCGACAGATTTTTAGAAAATTTCGTCATAGTTTCCCCTAAACTATGGCGTTTTCCACGTTTTAAAAACGTATTTAAACCATGTTTAAACCCATAATCAAGATCAACTGTGAATTTAAGATCACATACTATCTTGTTTACAACTTATGCACCTCATCTTCCATGATTTTTATAATTATATTCTTGCTAGTTTTCTAAAAAATAATAAGATCTCAATACTTTTGTTATATCTTTAAATCAAGTCTTTCATTCTAAACCCCCTTTGTTTACTACACTTTTTAAGATGATCACATCTTAAATCATGGTGTTTATTCATTATAAAAATTATTCATATTTAGTAAATCACTTTTAAGTTGTAGTAATCTTCATGGATGATGAGGTTGATGATCTTGTTTAGATTTAAACATCACCATGTTTCAATCATCATTTATATTATTATTCATACAAGATCAGCTACTTTAAATACCTTACTTAATCATAATCGATATCATCATGCTAACTAGTTAAAAATAAGCACATAATCAACACATAATTAACTATATTTAGTGTTATTATTAAGGTGAGGTTTAGGGTTTTTAAGTTATATTTTCTTTACTTTCGAGATGAATAACTTGTACCTCTTTAAACTAGACTTTGTAAGAAGCTTAAATATGAAGAAATTTATCTTACAGAGTTTGCACAAGATTAGTGAAGATTTAGGAAGAATATGAAGCTCCAAGAAAGCCCTAATGATCCTCCATCATTGCAAGCACCTTGGATGATCTTGAAATGGCTTCAAAGTATATGAAATGAGGTGTTTAATGGTGGATATGTGGTGGTGTAATGGTGGTGCTTGGAGCCGTGGGGTAAGAGAGAGAGATAGGAGGTTGTTTAATTTTTTTTGAAGTAAAAATGATGGAAGACATGGTGATGGTTTATATAAATTAAGTCAAGATCACATCTTTCCTCCATGCCTAAATCTTCATTTTCAACATAATCAAGTGGGTGGGCGGCCCACATGGGGGGGGGGGGTTAAGTGTAAATATTATCTATAAACATGTGTGAAAAATAGATATTTAGGTGTTTAGGTTAAGTATGGTGATTAGGGGTTGATCTTGTATCCTTAGTAAGTAATTAGGGTTTAGGGTGTTAATCAATGTTAATTAGTCCTCTTGACTAATTGGTATTAGTTTCGGATAACGAAAACATCACTAGTTCACTCATCGGTACGATATCGGCTAATATGCAAATTTTATTATTTCGTACCGGGAGCTTTGGTTTTCGACCACCATAAGTGCCATGGCGTCTATTTGGAGCACTTTCGACATTGATATATATGATTAACTAGTTCACTAGTCGAGTATATGTTGAGTTTGGATGGCCGAAACGCTTCCCATTGAATTATTCGCTCAATATCAGCACTTATATATTTTGCCGTCGAACATTCCCGGGAGTTGTATTTCCGTGACCTCAAGATAGTTGATGGGATTTCGGATCCCAAATGGAGCTTTAAAAGCTCTCTAGGTTATGTAAAAGGCTATCGGCCATTGAAATCTTTGTCGGTTCGATAATCGTTCGCTTTCCGGTCAAGTTGTGTGTGAACGGGGGATCGGCTCCTCCGATGAGCAATCGATCTGATCTAACTCAACTAGCAGAGGCGGAATTCACTGCTAGAGAGGATAACAAACAAAAAAGAAAGATCTTACTGTTTAACTGCTCTGAATTGTATTAATTGACGTGCAAGTACAGACGCGAGTAACAAATCAGCAAGGCTTCGCCGTACCAACTGAACTATCACTTCTAGCTCTGACACAACACTCCTCTATTTATAGGTCGACATGACTCGCACTGAAGTGTGTGTTAAACAGAGACCTGGGTCGTACGAGTGGTTGCTTCGTGCGAGTGACTGTGAGTCACTCGTACGAGCCATCCAATCTCGCTCGTACGAGCCATTACAAAACATATAAAATAAACATTAACATTTATATATTCGACTCTTAAGCCCTATATACAATACAAACATATCCTAGACGTAGGCAATATACATAATGAACCAACAAACTCCCCCTTGGATGTTGCCGCAGTCTGGATAGTCTTCAAAATATCTTCACCAGATTTGACACTAACGCCCAAAAATCTCTTCGTTGGCTTGCGACGCTCCTCAAATGCTATTGGCGTTTGATCTGTTGGAGGAGGTCAGTTTACTGTATTGCCAAACCGAAAGATTTGTAGCGATGCTATACGAGCACGCTCAGTAATCCGATTTTCTTTCTTCTCTTTTCTTTTCTGCTCAGTCTCCTCAAGCTTCCTCCATGAACTGTTCCATGTCGATCCTGAATGAATATCATTTGCAAAGCAGACATTAACAATCTTCTGGAATTGGAGAGTTTGTTCTTTATCCTTCTCCTCGAAACTGATCTTGCTATAAAATAAACATTCAATATCCTTCTTTGTGTAGTTGACTAGCCACATAGGGTCTAGTACTCGAATGCCACGCCATAGCCCGTATATGCGTTTGTGAGCTATGACGGCTTCGGTTAGCTCCTCTGCAATCTTCCACGAATCTTTGTCAGGATGCACGCATATAACAGCCTCTCCTGTATTCGAATCGTAATGCCACCACTTGAAGATCGTATAAAAATCCTGCTCCATTCGTAACATAGGCATATTTTTCATCACTTTCGGCCTCTTTACGACGAGCGTCACATTCTTCTCCTTTGTCACTGGATCTATCTTTGTGATGAGTCTAGGAAAGTGTGGTTTCTAGTGTGTAAAACCGTGTAAAGTGTAACATTTGTAAAAATCGGGTCTCCAAAACCCGCTCCGTTTTGTAATCAAGTACCAGATTATAAAAGTTACATTAAATATTTATGATTATTTTGAGTTAAAACGATATATAATTAATAAATAAACTAAACTATAAAAATTATATTTGATAAAAAGTTAAAATAAAATAAATAAAAAAATAATGAAGCTGCCGGGAGTCGAACCCGGGTCAGCCAAGACTCTTTAACAACTTAACATTCATTCCCTAAACCACTCCGCCACAATGTGTTTTCTGTTAACTCTAGGAAAACAAATGAAATTTATACACAAACTCAGTTTAACCGATGGCGCCATCTGTGAAACGCTAATCGGCAAACCAAGCGTCAAAACGATTTTTACCTCACATATTCAGTTTATAACCGATGCACGACGGTTTTTAATCAATCGGAAATTGATTAAACTTAAAGACTTATCATTGTTGATTTTAAAACCGAAAAAGAACATCAAGTTCTGAATAACTCAAACTCCAGACACTCTCGCGATTCAGAGATATCATACCAACACTCTATTTCCTTTTCGTCGCATTTTCAGACCATCAGAGCGCCTAAAACAGCTCGCCGGAATTCTCTGCAAAAGTCGCCGGAAAACCGTATTCAACTCAAACCGGTAAAATACTTCTACTTTACGGTTTCAATCTATTGTTAGAACCTTACTAACATTAACCCATCGCTCAGAATCAATCACAGACGACATTGCTGGACTTTCTGTGTTCGCCGGAAAACTTCTGGAATTGCCGGAAACTTGTTAATTACCGGTATGCACATTCCAACGTACTGATAATCCATACTCATTAGTTCAATTTCATATCTAATCCCTTAAACCTGTTAATTGTTTCTCACAGCCGAAGGTTTCAAAAACACAGCCGACAAGTTTCGCCGGACTCTCTGAAGAAGACAACCTGTTCGGTATCTTCTTTCCCCAAACTTTTCGGATCAATGCATTCAAACTAGACATCATGTTTATTAACTAATTTAATCACGAATCGGATTGTTGATTGATGTCTGCGTTCGTAATGAAGAAGACGAGTTCAGTAAAGACTTAAGATTAATTAAAATCGGAATTATAAACGGGTTAGACACACAGTCCAGCGGTGGACTGTGTGCAAACAAAAACTATACACGTCCCGAGTTCGATCCCTGCTACACGCACACCTTGTGTAATAAAATGCCTTTTTGATCAAGAACTAAACCGGGTTAAATCAGATAGTTGTTAAGTATAATAAAAACCGAGATAATAACCGGGTTAGACACACAGTCCAGCGGTGGACTGTGTGCAACATGAACTACACGTCGCGCGTTCGAAACCCGTCACGAGCACCGGTCAGATTGAATTAAAATGTTTTTGAAAATAAAGGAAATTCGGTTAAATCGAATAAGTGTATAAATATAATTAAAAACGAGATTAGTTCAGGTTAGACACGTAGCTCAGTTGGTAGAGCCGCGTGCACGCGAACGGGAGGTCGCCGGTTCGAATCCCACCCGGCGCAGATTTATTCGCTGACCGAACCGGTCAACGGTCAACGCTAAAAAAAAATAATATTTTTTTATATTTTTATTTATTTAATTTAATTTAAAAATCAATTAAAAATACTTAAAAATAACATTTTTAAAGATAGAAAATAGCCATAAACTCACAAAAATATATTTAAAAATTTCATTAAAATCCTTAATAAAATCCATCCATTTAATATATTTTTCCATTATTATTTAGGTTAGTATTCCTCGTCGATCCGCTCATCTAAATCGTGCGCATCTCACCATCTCCAATCCAACGCACCCAATGTGAGTGAATCTTACAAATTCCCCGTTTTTAATCACGTTTTTGGGGTGTATCATGTGTCTTTGTTTATATACATATTATAACTAAACCATTGTGCATACATCATATCATGAACATGTGTATTTAGTTTGTTGCTGTTAAGTAGTTATTATTGGATGCAATTTATTATTTCAGTACATGCAATTTCAGAGGCCGCCGCTCCCCATTTATGAGTGTTGAGCATGTTCCCCATTTTATTATGCGGTTGAACCTGGCGTGCCCACATACGATCGGCTCCGTTTGATTGAGCCTTGATCGCAGAGTTCATTTTACATTTTCAGTACATGCAATACGATCGGCTCCGTTTGATTGAGCCTTGATCGCATAGTTCATTTTACATTTTCAGTACATGCAATACGATCGGCTCCGTTTGATTGAGCCTTGATCGCACAGTTCATTTATGTTATTTATCGTATGATGTTGGTATGTTCATGTATGCTATCAAGTGTGATTGTATGTTATAACTGCTATTTGCCATTGCTTGATTACTTACATTTGCTCATTTATGATTATGCACAATTTTTCTTTGATAAACTAACCATTAATTCACTAATAAATGTTTATCTAATAAGGTTCACTCGCCAACTTATGTTGACCCAAAAAAACTCCCATTTTACACATGATACAGGTGAACCAGCAGTAGCTAGGAACACATAGGACCTGGATTAGAAGAATAAAACAATTTAGTATTGGGATTGTTATGTTTGGGTTATTTCCTTTGTATTGAATGAACATGTTTGGATATTTGAAAATGTAATTTTGACTTTATTTAGTATGAAACATAATAGTAAATGTCATGTGCTTTGGTGATAACCCAATTATGCCCCGACTCTTATTTCCGCTGCGGGTCGGGGTGTGACAAATTGGTATCAAAGCCATGTCTATAGGGATATAGGATAGGTTATTAGACCCTTAGAGCCTATACTATAGTCGATTAGAAACTTATAAGAATTTTGTGTGTTATATGCCAAATTTCATGATGTTTATATGTTTTATGTTAAATGTTACATTTGATATTGTGCAAGCATGTTCATAAGTATGTATTATCATATAATGCCTATCATGAAATCATATGCTCATAACATATCACATCCATGAAAGCACACACCACATCATGATTGTTTTTACAATGATTTTAGTGTTTTCAAATCTCATCAAAGTGAGTTCTCATGACGGGCATGTAGTAACTGGAAGGGTACCAGTACCGGTAGTCGGAACGTCCTGTCTAGGCTGGCATTAGTATAAATCCAAAATAAAGGACCAGTTTACCTACCTGGGGACTAACGATGAGAGTACGAAGTACCTATTAGGCCAAAGCATGCTATACCAAACGTCGTGTGAGCTAATCCCACTTTGAGTTGTCATTGTGTCTACACCTGGACACGTTCCGACCAAACATCTCATGAACATATTTTGTGGTTTGCATTCGGGGGATGCGAGTGTTAAATTGCCAATACTAATGTGAATCCTACCAAGCCAATAGCCATGGGGGCCCACATGACTATGTAGGTGAAGGTATGGGGGACATTTGAGGCCCAACATGAGCGAACCCAAGACATCCTATGGATGTAGTTGCATTATTGAATTTTATGTTATTTTCATTTTCTTAAAGACACATGACACCTAAAAAGACACCATAAACTCACAATCTTCTCATTTTATGATCCTGTAGATGTCGTCTAGACAGCATCGAAGGGGTAAAAGATCGGGAAGGTCTCAGGAACGTTTGGCCACTCATATCGCGAAACAAATGGCCACGATATTGCCTGACATCGTAGTACAAGTACAACAAGCCCTTGCTACAAATCCTACTAACCCTCCTCAACAACAGGACCAGAACATCGACAACCCTCCTACCAACAAGTGCTCTTACAAACATTTTAAGGCCTGTGATCCTCCAAAATTCGAAGGGACCGAGGGTGTCACTGCTCTCCTACATTGGTTCGAGGAGATGGAAAACACCTTCCTAAACTGCGATTGTCCTGAGGATCGCAAGGTTCGTTACGCCACCGGGAGACTACTTGGTGTAGCTCTTACTTGGTGGAATACTGAGAAAGGGAAGAGGGGAACTGAAGATGCGATGGCCTTAACTTGGGAGGAGTTAAGGGAAATCATGACTAGGCGTTTCTGTCCTAGAACTGAAATTAAGAAGTTAGAGGATGAATTTCATGCTCTAAAGCAAAAAGAGGGTGATCACTCTACTTACAACAAGAGGTTTTTGGAGTTGAACCAAATGGTTCCAAATCTGTTCACACAAACCTATCGTCTGATCGAGCATTATATTCGAGGACTTCCCTCGAAAATCCAAGATTCAGTTCTCAGCGTTTCACCGGTAACACTTGAAGCTGCCATGGAGTTGGCAACTGAACTGACCGAAAACCGAATTCGCAATGGGAAGTTCAAAGAAGAGAAGAAGAAAGCCCCTGTTGAGGGACAAACTTCAAACCACCCCATTCCTTCCTCTAAGTTTGCTAACAAGAGGAAGCGTAACACCAGGAATTTTGCAGTTACCCAAACCAACACCCCTATTCCTGCTGCACCCATCACTCAAGTCACTCCTTCACCCGCACCATACAGAAGACCCTACACAGGCCCATTACCAAAATATAACCGTTGTCAGTATCACCACTCCCCTGATCATCCTTGCCAATACTGCACCGGCTGCGGTCGCGCAGGACATACTGTTAAAAACTGCCGCATGCCTCAACGAACAAACCGCCACCAACCTTTATCCCAAACCCACCAACAGTTAATGGGTCAAGCACAACAACAACTACCATTTCCACCCACCCAACATTTAGCCCAAACATACTATCAACCCAATTATCCTATGGGCCAACCTATGCGGGCTTGCTTCAATTGCGGCGACCCAAGTCATTTCAGAAACACATGTCCAAGGCTGGTTAATATTATTCATGCTCAGGCCCAAGCCAACCCAGTGAACCAAGCGAACCAAGCTCCTCCACCTGCAAGAGGAAGAGCATTCAATATTAACGCGAACCAGGCCAGAGCTGACGGCAATGTGGTCAATGGTACGTTCCTTATAAATGGTAGATATGCCTCTATGTTATTTGATACTGGTGCGGATAGAAGTTTTGTGTCATTAGAATTTGAACCTATCTTAAGCAAAAATCGGGATAAGCTCACGGAATCCATAACGGTAGAAGTTGCGGACGGGAAACCAGTTTCATTAGACTCTATATTACGCAACTGTACACTCACCTTAAACGACCACGATTTCTCAGTTGACCTTATTCCTATGAAGCTGGGAAGTTTCGAAATCATAATCGGTATAGATTGGCTCAGTCAACATCAGGCGGAAGTTGTATGTCGTGAAAAATTTATTCGTATTCCTCTTTCAAACGGTCAGACTCTTCGAATCATTGGAGAAACCTCGTCGAAGGGGCTCAGCTTAATGTCTTGTCTTCAAGCTCAAAAATATCTTCGCAAGAATTATGTCGCGTTTTTAGCCCATATCATCAAGAAGGGGACCGCAGAGAAGAAACTTGAAGATATTCCTGTAGTAAAAGACTTTCCACAAGTTATTCCTGACGACATTTCAGGACTTCCTCCAGTTAGAGACGTCGAATTCCGTATTGATCTTATACCTGGTGCTACACCAGTTGCAAAGTCTCCATATAGGTTAGCCCCCTCTGAAATGCAAGAGCTAGCCAGTCAATTGCATGAGCTGACTGACAAGGGATTCATACGTCCTAGCTCATCGCCTTGGGGTGCACCTGTCCTTTTTGTAAAGAAGAAAGATGGATCTTTTCGTATGTGCATCGACTACAGAGAGCTCAACAAGTTAACCATCAAAAATCGCTATCCTTTACCTCGCATTGATGATCTTCTTGACCAACTACAAGGTGCCAGCTGCTTTTCGAAAATCGATCTTCGATCTGGCTATCATCAGCTTAGAGTGCATGAAGAAGACGTCCCTAAGACTGCTTTTCGAACTCGTTATGGCCACTATGAATTCATGGTTATGCCGTTTGGATTAACCAACGCACCAGCTGTCTTCATGGACCTAATGAACAGAGTCTGCAAACCTTATCTTGATCGATTTGTTATAGTCTTCATCAACGATATTCTTATTTATTCAAAATCTAAAGCTGATCATGAGCGTCATCTTCGCCTCGTTCTTGCACTTCTAGAAAAGGAAAAACTTTATGCCAAGTTCTCTAAATGTGAATTCTGGTTAAAAGAGGTGCAATTCCTCGGGCATGTAGTCAATGACAAAGGAATACATGTTGACCCTTCAAAGATCAAAGCAGTTCAAGAATGGCAAGCTCCACGTACACCAACTGAAGTAAGATCTTTTCTTGGACTAGCTGGCTATTATCGTCGGTTCATTTCAGACTTCTCGCGCATTGCTGTGCCACTCACGGCTTTAACCCATAAGGGAAAACCTTTCGTATGGGGACCCAAGCAAGAAGAAGCTTTTCAAACTCTTAAACAAAAACTTTGTGATGCACCAATCCTCACTCTTCCCGAAGGTTGTGATGATTTCATAGTCTATTGCGACGCGTCAGGGCAAGGATTAGGTTGCATTCTCATGCAAAGAGGAAAAGTCATAGCTTATGCCTCGAGACAACTCAAGACGCATGAAAAGAACTACACCACTCATGACCTAGAACTTGTAGCCGTTGTATTCGCTCTTAAGATATGGAGACATTATCTCTATGGTACTAAGTGTGAAATATACACTGACCACAAGAGTCTTCAACATATCTTCAATCAAAAAGAGTTAAATATGAGGCAACGAAGATGGGTCGAACTCCTGAATGATTACGACTGTGAAATTAGATACCACCCTGGTAAAGCAAATGTGGTGGCTGATGCACTTAGTCAAAAGGATTATGCGAACTCCATTCATCTTCTATGTTCGCAAATTATAACCGACATTAAAGATCAAATTCGAGAAGCTCAACACGTTTCAATAAGAGAAGAAGATGTACGAAAGGAGATGTCCTGTGGAGCCGAGCTGAAACTTGAAACTAAATCAGACGGTATTCTGTATTACCTAGATCGTATCTGGATCCCTAACCACAACAATCTTCGTGAAACTCTTATGAATGAAGCCCACAAAACGCGATATTCTATACACCCAGGAGCCGATAAGATGTATCAAGACCTACGATACACCTATTGGTGGCCTGGAATGAAGAAGGATATTGCCGTTTTTGTTTCCAAGTGTCTCACATGTTCCAAGGTGAAGGCTGAACACCAAAGACCCTCAGGACTTCTAGTCCAACCGGAAATACCTGTATGGAAGTGGGAAAATATAACCATGGATTTCATTACCGAGTTACCTCGCACTTCTGGTGGGTATGACACTATATGGGTGATTATAGACCGACTTACAAAATCAGCTCACTTTATTCCTATCCGCGAAGATTTCAAGAACGAAAAGCTTGCACGTATTTATATCAACGAAATCGTGAGCCGGCATGGGTACCATTAAGTATTATTTCTGATCGTGATGGTCGTTTCACCTCACGAACATGGCAAGCAGTACAATCCGCTATGGGCACACGATTAGATCTCAGTACCGCCTATCATCCTCAAACTGATGGACAGTCTGAGCGCACCATTCAAACTCTTGAGGATATGCTTAGAGCAAGTGTCATAGACTTCAAGGGAAACTGGGACGCCCACCTACCATTAGTTGAATTTTCGTACAACAACAGCTATCATTCGAGCATCGGCATGGCACTTTTGAAGCCTTATATGGTCGAAAGTGCCGATCTCCTGTGTGTTGGCACGAAATTGGGGAAGCACTAATTACTGGTCCAGAATTGATCCAAGAAACCACAGATAAGATCCATCAAATTCGAAACAATCTTCTAGCGGCTCAAAGTCGTCAAAAGAGTTATTTAGATAAACGACGGAAGCCCTTAGAGTTTAACATTGGTGATCATGTGCTTTTAAAAGTATCACCGTGGAAGGGAGTAGTTCCTTTTGGTCAAAAGGGGAAGCTAGCACCACGTTACGTAGGACCTTTCAAGATACTCGAAAGAGTAGGTCCTGTAGCATACAAGCTTGACCTACCATAAGAACTCAACAGGATTCATCCCACATTCCACGTGTCGAACTTGAAGAAGTGCCTCGCTGATGAGAATCTCCATATTCCGCTGGAAGATATTCAGATTGATGAATCCATGCATTTTATTGAAAGACCAGTGGAGATCATGGACTACGGGGAGAAGCGTCTTCGTCGAAGTCGCATTCCAATTGTTAGGGTACGCTGGGAGTCGAAACGAGGACCTGAGTTTACTTGGGAACGTGAAGACTCAATGCGTGAAAAATACCCGCATCTTTTTCCTACTACTTCAACTACTTAAATTTCGGGACGAAATTCCTAAAAGTAGGGGATACTGTAACATTTGTAAAAATCGGGTCTCCAAAACCCGCTCCGTTTTGTAATCAAGTACCAGATTATAAAAGTTACATTAAATATTTATGATTATTTTGAGTTAAAACGATACATAATTAATAAATAAACTAAACTATAAAAATTATATTTGATAAAAAGTTAAAATAAAATAAATAAAAAAATAATGAAGCTGCCGGGAGTCGAACCCGGGTCAGCCAAGACTCTTTAACAACTTAACATTCATTCCCTAAACCACTCTGCCACAATGTGTTTTCTGTTAACTCTAGGAAAACAAATGAAATTTATACACAAACTCAGTTTAACCGATGGTGCCATCTGTGAAACGGTAATCAGCAAACCAAGCGTCAAAACGATTGTTTACCTCACACATTCAGTTTATAACCGATGCACGACGGTTTTTAATCAATCGGAAATTGATTAAACTTAAAGACTTATCATTGTTGATTTTAAAACCGAAAAAGAACATCAAGTTCTGAATAACTCAAACTCCAGACACTCTCGCGATTCAGAGATATCATACCAATACTCTATTTCCTTTTCGTCGCATTTTCAGACCATCAGAGTGCCTCAAACAGCTCGCCGGAATTCTCTGCAAAAGTCGCCGGAAAACCGTATTCAACTCAAATCGGTAAAATACTTCTACTTTACGGTTTCAATCTATTGTTAGAACCTTACTAACATTAACCCATCGCTCAAAATCAATCACAGACGACATTGCTGAACTTTTTGTGTTCGCCGGAAAAATTCTGAAATTGCCGGAAACTTGTTAATTACCGGTATGCACATTCCAACGTACTGATAATCCATACTCATTAGTTCAATTTCATATCTAATCTCTTAAACCTGTTAATTGATTCTCACAGCCGAAGGTTTCAAAAACAGAGCCGACAAGTTTCGCCGGACTCTCTGAAGAAGACAACCTGTTCGGTATCTTCTTTCCCCAAACTTTTCGGATCAATGCATTCAAACTAGACATCATGTTTATTAACTAATTTAATCACGAATCGGATTGTTGATTGATGTCTGCGTTCGTAATGAAGAAGACGAGTTCAGTAATGACTTAAGATTAATTAAAATCGGAATTATAAACGGGTTAGACACACAGTCCAGCGGTGGACTGTGTGCAAACAAAAACTATACACGTCCCGAGTTCGATCCCTGCTACACGCACACCTTGTGTAATAAAATGCCTTTTTGATCAAGAACTAAACCGGGTTAAATCAGATAGTTGTTAAGTATAATAAAAACCAAGATAATAACCGGGTTAGACACACAGTCCAGCGGTGGACTGTGTGCAACATGAACTACACGTCGCGCGTTCGAAACCCGTCACGAGCACCGGTCCGATTGAATTAAAATGTTTTTGAAAATAAAGGAAATTCGGTTAAATCGAATAAGTGTATAAATATAATTAAAAACGAGATTAGTTCGGGTTAGACACGTAGCTCAGTTGGTAGAGCCGCGTGCACGCGAACGGGAGGTCGCCGGTTCGAATCCCACCCGGCACAGATTTATTCGCTGACCGAACCGGTCAACGGTCAACGCTAAAAAAAATAATATTTTTTTTATATTTTTATTTATTTAATTTAATTTAAAAATCAATTAAAAATACTTAAAAATAACATTTTTAAAGATAGAAAATAGCCATAAACTCACAAAAATATATCTAAAAATTTCATTAAAATCCTTAATAAAATCCATCCATTTAATATATTTTTCCATTATTATTTAGGTTAGTATTCCTCGTCGATCCGCTCATCTAAATTGTGCGCATCTCACCATCTCCAATCCAACGCACCCAATGTGAGTGAATCTTACAAATTCCCCGTTTTTAATCACGTTTTTGGGGTGTATCATGTGTCTTTGTTTATATACATATTATAACTAAACCATTGTGCATACATCATATCATGAACATGTGTATTTAGTTTGTTGCTGTTAAGTAGTTATTATTGGATGCAATTTATTATTTCAGTACATGCAATTTCAGAGGCCGCCGCTCCCTATTTATGAGCGTTGAGCATGTTCCCCATTTTATTATGCGGTTGAACCTGGCGTGCCCACATACGATCGGCTCCGTTTGATTGAGCCTTGATCGCAGAGTTCATTTTACATTTTCAGTACATGCAATACGATCGGCTCCGTTTGATTGAGCCTTGATCGCACAGTTCATTTTACATTTTCAGTACATACAATACGATCGGCTCCGTTTGATTGAGCCTTGATCGCACAGTTCATTTATGTTATTTATCGTATGATGTTGGTATGTTCATGTATGCTATCAAGTGTGATTGTATGTTATAACTGCTATTTGCCATTGCTTGATTACTTACATTTGCTCATTTATGATTATGCACAATTTTTCTTTGATAAACTAACCATTAATTCATTAATAAATGTTTATCTAATAAGGTTCACTCGCCAACTTATGTTGACCCAAAAAAACTCCCATTTTACACATGATACAGGTGAACCAGCAGCAGCTAGGAACACATAGGACCTAGATTAGAAGAATAAAACAATTTAGTATTGGGATTGTTATGTTTGGGTTATTTCCTTTGTATTGAATGAACATGTTTGGATATTTGAAAATGTAATTTTGACTTTATTTAATATGAAACATAATAGTAAATGTCATGTACTTTGGTGATAACCCAATTATGCCCCGACTCTTATTTCCGCTGCGGGTCGGGGTGTGACATAAAGCCTCCAACTTGATCAACTTCAAAAGCCTCTGGTCATGAAACTTCATCTTGAGATTTATCATCTTAGTTTACACCAACTCTTTAATATCCCAGTAAGGCAAGGACTTGATGTCGCTTAGATATCGGAAATACTGAATACCAAACTCCCTTTTGATCGCATAGACATTCAGCTCTTCAATCCAACCCAGCTAATGATGTCCCCTAGTGATATATAAGCATCTCGAGTAAAGAATGCTAAGGGACACTTGAATTTACTCCCGGCTAGTGCATTCCTAAACCATTTCTTCCTCATTTCAGCAATTTCAGCACTGTGTAATTGTTGAGGAATATTACCTTCCTTTGCAGCTTCTTCAACTTTACGGTTTAACACATTTGCATTTTCGACTGCAAATAATTAGAAAAAATTTGGGGAGTCCTTTGTACCCTGATCGGCAATATTCGCATCATTATCAGAATCATCCTCCACGACAACTCTATCGTACTCGTTCGCTTCTTCAATATTTTCAAACACATAATCATTCGGCTCGAACGCGTTTATCTCATTCGGTTCATCTTCAAAATCAAACTCAAAGTTTTCTGCATTCACACCTAACATTTCTACTATTTCCTCCTTAGAGCAACTATGAATGAATTCTCCTTCTTCAACATCATGCTCAAGATAAAAAATGTTTGGTTCTTGCACGATAGGAACGGTAGATAAGTCAATCACCGAGAAGATTCCTGCCTGCTGAGCATCTACAGACTCTTCAGTTCTTTCTTTAACCCCTTATTCAGTAGTCTGATTTGCAGAATCGTCAAGGTACACTGAATAAGAAATTTCTTCATTAGCTCCTGAATCAGTTACACGCACACCCGAACCTCCTACGTTATCATCATCATCATTACTACTATCAGAATCACTAGACAAAACATCATCTAACTCTTCGTCATCTTTCTCAGCCTCCTCTTCAAACTCTTTAACAGCTTCTTCAATCTCCTTTTCCAACCTTTTCTTCAATAACCAATCACGGTGCCTTTCAGAAAGATATAATCAATCTCCACATATTTTGGTTTCCCAATAAACACAAACTTGTGGCACGTGATACAACACAATATCTGTACAAGTAACTGGCACAGACTCAGCTTTTGGCTCAGTTTGAACAATCACAGGATCCTCAACAACCTTCTCTTTGCCCTTTCCTTGTGCATCTGATTGCTCTTTGCGAGACGTTCCCTCTCAGCGACACGTTCTCGAGCTTCAGCACGTTCGATCTCGTCAATTTCGGCAGCAATATTCACTCCTAGCTTCTTTGTCAGGATTTTCTCAAACATACTCATCCTCCTATCATTCCGAAGCCTTTCCTCCTCATACTCTGCCATTCGAAGATGTAGACGTTCATTTTCAGACATAATACTCGCAAGCATGGCCTCTAGCTGCTGTTTATCTTCAGACAAAACACTAATCTTCTTATTCATCTCTTGTTTTTCTTCTTTTAACACATTAATCTGTTCTTGCAGCTCAGCTATCTTCACTGTATTTAACAAAACCTACTTTTGCAACTCATCATCACGTGGATCATTAAATGAAAAATCTTCACCCCCAGGTATATCACCAAAGTCAAAATCAAAATCGAATTGTGACTAGGACTGTGAAGTTTGTGGTGGCTGCTGCGGTGTAGCTTGATGTTGTGTTGGCTGCGGTGTTTGCTGTGACGTTGATTGTGGTGGCGATTGTGGATCAGCCTGTCGAGGTGGCAAAACTGGAATTTGTTGAGCTGGTTCGACCACAACCTCTTCTTCAACTGTTTGTTCTGGCATAGTCTATTTTGATCTGACAGTCGGAGACTCAGAACTTCTTGCTGCTGGACGCTTTAACCTTCTTGTCTTTTTCTTTACAGGTGTGTGCATAGGACTATCCGGATCAGAACCCGAAGGAACATATGTGGTATCATCCTCACCTGTAGCCTTACGCTTTTGCTCCTCAGCCTTTTTCTTTAACTCAGCTTGATGCTTTTTCTCTATCTTCTGAGCTCTTTTCTTTTCACCTGCACGTCTTTCATCTGAATTTATGCTTGAAGACAATGCGTCTTCAGCTGCTTTACCTTCACCAAAATCTTGACATTCGATATCCGCAATAATATCCTCAACATTCTCTTCAACGTCTGGTTCATCTCGTCACCCAGAACTTTCTGCTGTGGCCTTTTTCTTTGGCTATGCTGATGCAGAAGCTGTAGCTTTTCTTTTAACACTCTTTACACCATCTTTTACAAACCATGGACTACGCTTGGCTACAAAACTATCTAACGCAGTTAATTCTTTACTCTCATCGCCACTATCATCTTTCCTACATTTTCCAGGTCTTGGAGAAATATAATCTTTTTCTACTACCGCACCAAAAACCGGTTTAGTGTTCGGAAATGCCTTCAAATGTAGATTCATCTTTTTGAGAGTAGACACATCCATATGTTCAATTTTAAGCACATCCTCCTTCTTCTTCTTCTTCTTCAGATTTGGATGTAAATGATCTAACAACATTTGAACGAACCGAGGATACTGTAAAAATTTCTCCCGTCGTATGTTTTGCACCATCTGAGTAAATATAACTTTAGAGAAGTTATATGGCAACTTTAGGACAAGTGCTGTGATCCTACACATTTGGTAGTTAACCAAATCGTCAAAACCTCCTTTCCGATGGCTTAGAGCGTGAGCTACAACATGCGCAATATAACAGAAAGGTGCGCTAAGATTTCCCTTCTTAAATGGCGCTGCATTCATGAAGCCAGCATATACCATCATGTAAAAGCATCCTTTCACCATGTATTCAGAAGAACCAGATGGATCATCTTTGTTATCCTTAAAATCCAATACTGTTCGAATCAACTCTTCGGTTATCTTCACTGGAATATCCGCGTCATCAATCTTTACTGCGGATACTATCGCGTTATCTTCAGCACTGAACTCTGTGGCGTTCCAAAAATATTCAACGTGAGATTTATAGACTGTGTGACGATCAGTGAGTGCTTTCATGATTGGGATACGACTCAGAAAATCTAGCACGTCTCGATAAGCCGCTTTCTCCGGTATAGCCTTGTCCACCAAACAACATATGTTGTGAAATGGCGAAAATGACGTTTTCTTGACCTGTACACACAGAAACAAACCGTTAGAAAGTTTTTCAAACATTTCAACTTCATAACATCATTCGTACGAGCCACATATCTGTATGAATCAACACTTAGACATTTTTTACAAGTTTGAAAAAACTATCATTCGTACGGATCACTACTTTGTACGGATGAATTAAGACTTAGAAATTTTTAAGTTCTTCAAACTTGCTTCGTACGAACACAGCTTCGTACGAATCATCAGCACTTAAGATAATTTTGAAATTTTTAACATTTAGGATTTTGCTTCGTACGAATTAGTTCATTCGTATGAATGAAAAGGAATATGACTTTTTAAAATCTTGCTTCGTACAAACGACTTCTTCGTATAAATGATGAACCGTTCCAATAACACCAAGTTTAATCCGAACCTAAAACATGTTGTTTTTAACAAATTGATAGTCGATTTATAAGCTATTAGGGCCGATTTTAACGTTTTTATGGTCAATTCTAAGTTTTATCGGCCAATCTCCGTAAATCTATGTTTCAAGTCTGTTTGGTTCAAATATGGCATTATAACGGCTAGGATTGAGCAAAATTACCTTTCCCATTGTAAGAGGTCTGCAGATCAACCTCCCCAATGTAATAGTACTCAAAATTTTTCAAGAAATGTGAAGTTCAGAAAGTATTCGCACATAGTTCTCTCAGTTCGCACAGTAACATTAACTTTGATTCGTGCAAAGTAAGTGAGCTTTTATACTAGTGAGGGTTCGTCCGTACGAACCAATGGTTCGTGTGAATGAAACACCAAACCTTGTTCATACGAATTACTGTGATTCGTACGAATCAGTTCTGACTCTTTTAAATTTTTGGATTATTTTATTTATTATGCAAATTTTATCTGTTTAATACCTACTTAGTTAACCAAGTCCAAGTTAATGACCCTGGTTACCTGATTTGCCTACCAAGTCCAAGTTGGTGACCTTGGTTGACTGATTTGGCTACCAAGACCAAGTTAATGACCTTGGTTGACCATTTTTTACCAAAACAAATTTATTTTAAATTGTAAAGTTTCAAATTAATGAACTTTATTGACGTTCCAGAATTTTTTTCGATTAAGATTAGCACCCAACCCATGGTCTTTAGGTTCCTTTCAGCAAGATGTAGCCATGACTTCAACTATCAGTGTTTACATCATCGGTAGACTTAAAACAAAAACTAAAAAGCTAAGGAAACTGAAAATCTTTTTGGGTTTTGGAAGTTTTACGAAAAGAAATAGCAAGTAAACATACATATTTTTGTGAGTATTATGTTTGAAGAAGATCATATCAAGTGTTTAATAAATCACCAGTGCCGTTGATCTTGGTATACTCATTAAGTTTTTAACCAGATTTACCTAGATTGCCAATATAGTTATCCACTTAAACCTGTTCTCGTTTCTCAACTGTTTCAAGATATGTTAGGTAATATTAGGAACATTAAATAACTGTGTCCCATCTCAGAATATACTCCCGTATCGAGATTCCCAGAATTTCATTTCACATGTGAATATATCTAACTGATATCTGTAAATAGGTGAATTGCGAAACCTTGAGAGCTCAGGTTAGTACTACCGTACAGACAAAGAGATGAAGGCTCGTCTTTAGGTGGTGTTCCTTAAAGGAATCTTTTGAACTGCAGATGTCACAAAGGTTGTGACATAATCATTTTTATGCAGCTTTTTAGGCGAATAATGCGTAAAGTATTATACAAGTTCTAGGCCACTGCTTAGGCAAAATCAGAAGAACTCGGATAATACCCCAGATATCGATTAAATATAAAGACCTAGTATCGCAGATTCTGGCATTCTCTCAAACGAAATTTCGGAGTACTAAGTCCATATATCTGAGAGATGTTAACCCACAAGTTATTCAGTTTTTCATTTAGGTTTATATCTTGAAAACAATTTACTGAACGAGTAAAGCCTATTGGCACATCCTCAGTAAGATCTGTTTAATTACTTGTTTTATCATTCCAATTCTTTAGCATATTGTGACTGCCATATTGATATAATATAATCTCCCTTTTTCACAAAAACTCTTTTTGACTTTTATAATGTCTTTGTATTTTCCCAAAATTTCTCCCCCTAAAATCAAAAAACTTATTTTGGATTTTTAGAGTTTTTAAGAAAGAATATACATAAAATTCGTCAAACCGATGAGTATTCACGTCAAGTCATCGTCATCCTCAAACTCAACCTCATGTATATCCCCTGATGTCAGATTTCTTAACCCATTTAATTTTAAAAGAGTTTTAAATCTTGTTCGATCAAAGACTTTGGTATAAAAATCAGCTTTGGTTGTGGATTTTTTCAATTCTAACCAACTTTTTCTCATAGCAATCACGGATAAAGTGGTGTCGAATCTCAATATGTTTGGTTCGAGAATGTTGACATGAGTTTTTCGTGATTTCGATCGCATCCTAGTTATCTACATATATAGGCGTATCAAGAAATTGCAGTCCGAAGTCTCTCATCTGCTGTTGAATCCAGAGAATCTGGGCACAACAGCTGGATGCTGAAACATATTCAGCCTCACAGGTAGAGAGAGGCGACCGCAGTCTATTTCTTGCATTGCCATGTTACCAAAGGGTTCTAAAGAACTGGCAACCAGCCATCATAGATTTGGTGTTGACTTTGCAGCAACAGAAATCAGAATCCGAGTAACCCACAAGATTGAAGTCGTCATGTCTAGGGTACCACAAGCCGGTGCTTGAAAATCCCTTTAGAGATCTCATGATACGTCTGACGGCGAGCAAGTGCGAATCTCTTGGATTAAACTGATAACGGGCGCACATGCATGTTGGATACATGGTATCTGGTCGAGAAGCAGTGAGATACATCAAGGATCCGATCATGGAGCTATATAAAGTTTCTTCAACTTTGACTCTAGTAAGATCAGGACAAATGCCGTGATTAGGAGCTAATGGGGTTGATGCTGGTTTAGCTCCTGCCATATCGAATTTCTCCAATATGTCATAAACATACTTCGTCTGATGGATAAAGATACCATCAGGCAACTGATCGACCTGAAGTCCTAGAAAGAACTTCATCTCCCCCATCGCGCTCATTTCAAATTTACGCTTCATGACTTCTTCGAAGTCTTTACACAGCTTGTCATTTGTCGATCCAAAGATAATATCATCCACATATATCTGTACGATAATCAAATGCCCATCCACTTCCTTCGTAAAGAGGGTAGAACCTACTGTTCCTCTGATAAAGTCGTTGTCTGTAAGATGACTTGACAGTGTTTCATACCAAGCTCTCGGGGCTTGATGCAGACCATATAAGGCTTTGTTAAGAAGGTAGACCTTGTCTTTGTGCAGTGGATCGACGAACCCTGGTGGTTGGCCGACATACACCTCCTCTTTTACTTTTCCGTATAGGAAAGCAGATTTGACATCTAACTGGTACACCTTGAACCCTTTTCACGAGGCAAAGGCCAAGAATATGCGGATTGCTTCAAGACGGGTGACCGGGGCATAGACTTCGGTGTAATCTATCCCTTCCTGCTAATGGAAACCCTGAACCACAAGTCAAGCTTTATTGCGCACTACAATCCCCCTATCATCACATTTGCACTTGAACACCCATCTAGTGTTTATCTTTTTGTGATGATCGGGCAGGTCAACAAGCTTCCAGACTCCAAGTTTCTGGAATTGAAGCAACTCTTCTTGCATCGCGTCCACCCAGCTTTCTTCCTTTAACGCGTCTTTCCAGCTTCCCCGTTCAACCTGAGAAACAAAACAACTATTAGACAGTCTGGTTTGAAGTGGAGCAATACGAGTATAGAAACAACTTAGATCCTTCTTGATCTGATTGCGAGTTTGCACTCCTAATTGTAAGCTGCCTATAATATTCTCCGAAGGATGATATGAAAGCGTCCTCGGCATCACTTCATTCGGAACATCCACTTGCGTTTGCAAATTTGTGATGACTTCATCCATAACTGGTACATACGAAGAAGCTTCATTCCTGATGTTATACTAATCAACCTGTGTGTTCAAGAAGCTTTCAATCTGTTCAGATCCTTCATCTGAACTGGATCCACCATCGTTGAAAGTCGGTTCCCGATCAGAGCCAGCATTTGGCGGTTGCTGGGCAGATGATTCGGCAGTGTTGATAATGGGTACAGGGACAAAGTCTTGAAGAGAAGTGCTCAGACCTACATTAGATTTGGTAGACACAGGAAGTGACGGGGAAATCACTAACGGTCTGGTAACTTGCTCTTGGTTAGATATTTGATGCTATTGAAAGAGCATAACAAGTTCTTCTTCTGATGGCACATCTGGCAGGTCGAAAGAATTCCACAAACCATCGTAGTTAAATAGCCACAGATCCCCAGGTTTCTGTGTTGGCATAGAATATCTTTGACAATCCACATGCTGCGCAAGAATAACCTGGTTCAGACTCGACAAGAAGACATGTTTATGAGGAGTAGCATAACCCACCAAGAATCCTTCCAAGGATTTGGCACCAAATTTACTAGCCGGGTCCAATACAGTACATAGTGTACCAAATGGCTCTAGAAATGCAAGGTTAGGTTTTCGCTGATTAAGAAACTCAAAGCACGTCTTGTTGTGAGGCTTAACTGTTAACACACAATTCAAGGTATAACACGCTGACGCGACTGCTTCACTCTAGAAACTGATTGGCAATTGAGTCGACTAGCATAGTTCTAGCAGTCTTGATTAGTGTGTGATTCTTTCGTTCAGCAACTCCATTTTGCTATGGAGTATAAGGAGCACTGAATTCATGAAGAATCCCCTACTCATTGCAGAATTTGAGCATCCGCTTGTTCTTGAACTCTATACCATTGGCACTGCGGATTCTCTTGATTGGCAAGTGATGCAGGTTTTTGAGTTTTCTGAAGAGAATCATTAGAGTTTCAAATGTTTCGTCTTTGCTATCTAGAAAGAAAACCCATGAGAATCTTGAATAATCATCTGTAACGACAAGACAATATAGATCACCAGAAATGGATTTGACATTTACTGATCCAAAAAGATCCATATGTAGCCTCTCTAGTGGTAGCTTGATAGAATTTAGCAGCTTCCGTGGGTGCGATTTCTTGTGCTGCTTCCCCTTTTTACAGCTCAAGGAATCATCTGATAATTGAAAATTCTTCAAATTAACACCCTCCACTAGGTCGTTATGCACAAGATAATTTATCTTTCGCAAATGAATGTGGCCCATGTTTCTATGCCAAAGGATCGACTTTTTCTCAGTAGCTTTGGAAACAAAGCATTGAACTTTCTTCGATGTTGTTGATGCAACACTCTTATCAAGAATATACAAGTCATTTTCTCTTAGTGCCCGCATCAGAATCCATTCCTCCAGAATCTTGAAACCCGGTTTTAAGATCAAGCATTCTTTATCATTGAAACGTGTTGTGAATTTCTTGTCACAAATCTGCGAAACACTGAGTAGATTGTTCTCGAGTTTCGTGATTTAGTTCACTTTATCAAACGATACAACTCCGTTCGTGAGAATTCCTTCACCGACAATTCTTCCTCCTTGCGTTCCGGCAAAACCTACATATCCTCCGCGGATAGCTTTAACGTTGTGTAAGAACGTAAGCATCCTTGTCATGTGCCTGGAGGCTCCACTATCCATTATCCATTTAGACATTATCGTACCTGGGAGTCCTTACACACAAACGGAAGAAACTATTTAAACAAAGAAACCCAAGCCATCTTGGTCTTGGGGGATTCGGAATGTCAAATTTCGGACCTACTTTGTTTTTAGCGTTATTTTTAAGTTCAGTTTTGAATGGAACAGAAGGTTTGGTTCTACCTTGGACGGTTTCACTTTTGCGACCCATTTTTTGCGTTTTCAGATTTGCCTTTTTAGCATAAAATTTAGAATCCATTTGGCGATGTTTAGTTGATGTTTCACCAATTTAAAATTTTGAATGACGTTGTATAATTGGTTTAACATTTTTGAAGGATTCATTTGTTCTTTTCAAGATTTGCTTTGGCGCAATCATAGGTGCTTTCTGTTTCTCGTCCTTGGTGTACTTTTTAGACTGAGAAACATGTTTTGGAATTTCTTGTGAGGAATATCTTGCAATGTTCCCAACATTTTGACATTTGAAACATATTCTACTGTCCTTTCGAACAGAAGATTCCAAAACGTGTTTCCTTTTCTCTTCTCTTTCTTGAAATCATCATTCGATTGTGTTCCGATGATTTCTTTTTCCTTCTATGTTGTTGTCCCAAAAACAAAGTTGATTTTCTTGGTAAAATTAAGTTTTTGAGACTTGTTGTTCATTCGTGGCTTTTGGAAACCCAACCTTGCCCTCTTATTTTCAGAATAATCTCTATTTTTATGATAGTAGGGTCGGTTGTCACTTTTTGATTTAGAGTAGAAAGATGCATCATGTTTATCTAAATCAACATAAGTTACCTCCATAAGCTTGAACATTTTATCAACACGATCCAGATTCACGATCTGGATGGGAAAATCTTCATCAGAAAATAGTTTATTTGATCCTTTCATTTTATAAACTATGACATTTGGATCATTGCTCAAACTATTTTCCGATAGTTCAGCATCAGACTCAAACTTTTCGGACTTTTTAGATTCACTTTTTAAAACATTTTCTACCACTGTTTTAACTACCTCAGAGTCACAATCACTATCGGAAGTTGTGTAAGTTACGTCGACGTTTGTAGGCAACTCATTTGATTATTCAGTTTTCAGTTTTAGATTAAGTGCCTTCTCCACCCCTGCTGGCTTTTTTACAAGCATAAGTATTCCACATAGGGGGTGGAACTCGATCGTAACTCGCACTTTTGCTTTTAAACTTTTCTGATTCTTCTTTGTTTTCAATTTTAGGTAAAATGTGATCAACGACGTAAGAGCTTGTTGAATAACTGACAAACAGTTTGTTAACCCGTTCAGTTTCAATTCTTACCTTCTCAAGCTCACTCTTTAGCTCGGCGATAGTGTTTAAGTGAATATTAATGGCCATTTACTTGTCCATTACTGTCGCTTTGAGCATCAAAAGTGTTGCGTCACTTTCTCTGGGTGCTTTTGTGTACTGTTTAACAGAGTTACTTAATTTGTCGTATGCTTCTTTAGTTGATTTGTAATCACTGGACAATTTATCTATTATCTGTTAAACTTTGGAGCTCAGTATATTGTGTGTCTTTTATAACACATCCATTACACGGCTCAGCACAATTCAGACACGGTTTTTCAACCATAGACTCACTCTTGGACTCATTTACCTCATCGATGTTTTCCATGCATGCCTTGCTGATGTCATCCGACAACTTCACCATCTTTTCATCAATTTTCTCTTGAGTATCAGGCATCTTTTGTTCTGAGCAAGATGATTGTTAGACTTGGTGCAAAGTAGCCTGCAAAAGTTTTCAACATATCGTTAGGCAGGAGGTGTTTAAATGCACTGTTCCAAAGTTCCTCATCTTCTGATGATGTATGATAATAGTAATCATCATTTGGTGCTTCATCAAAAGCTGCCTCTGATCTTCTTCAGGTTCTTCCATTATCTCAGCAACCAAAGCCAAACTTTCATTCTTGGAGATATATTTGTTCCAGTTAAATCCCTCATCTTCCTGAGTAACCACTTGCACTTTGTCTTTGGTCTCCGTCTGTTTATCCTCGATCTGCACCATTCGAGTTCTTGGTTGAGGACGATGGTAAATAGCCTTCTTGTAATAGTCATCGGCGAATGGGTTCTGGTTCCCTTGAGCTTCCCTATTTGGGCATTCACGCTTAAAGTGACCCTTTCCCGACACTTAAAACAAGTAACTTTGGATTCATCAAATCTCAGTTTTCCATCCAAACCTCCCAAGTTCTCTTTTCCCGTAATTTCCATGAAGCGTTGTGCACGTCGAACGATAGATGCCATGCACCACTTGATGTTAATTAACTCCATTTCAACTAGATCTATCTGGTCATAGTCCTCCCTGGTCATTTCAGAATTTCCAATCTTTCCTGCTATAAGACTATCATAGGATTCGAGAACCAATGCTAGTAGAGACATGTGTTGCTTCGTGGTTTTATCATCGAAGTTGTGTGTTCTGGAAATCCACTACGATATTGCACTAAAGAACCCTTTGAGTAGGATTTGGCTGACTGTTCTGGTTGACTTGAGGAGTGTTTGATCCATGTGACGACTGTGGGCTTTCAGACGAGTGAGGATTAACTATAGCAAATGATTGAAAGCCACTGTTTTGGTTCGATGGTGAGCTTGGCGTGCTGTACACGCTGAAGGCGGTCTGGATCTTTGGAGACTGAATTTGAGTTGCAGAACTGTTCTTGAAGTACAGATTAACATCTTGTTGAACTTGGACGGTCTTGTTCTTCGCCATCTTTTGCATTTCAAGTTCATGTCCATCCAGTCTTCTAATGAAATGTGGTAATGAAAAATTACCATACTCGGTTCCATTCTTCAAGATGATCGAATACGTGGACCATTCGCCTTGCGGTAGAGAATCAGCCAACTTATCAACAAGTTCTTCGTTGGTTTTGATGATTCCCATTCTTTTCATTTGCACCACCAAATGACAATATCTTTCGATCAATTGTTTCACAGTTTCTCCTTTAATCAACATAAAGATATCAAACTCTTTACTCAACAATTCTCGTTTACTTTTTCGAAGCTGAGCACTTCCCTGAAACTTCAAACGAAGAGCATTCCACAATAATTGAGCATCATCATCATGTTGTAGTAACGCCTGAATATCTTCTTTGATAGATTGTTGTGGAATGTTCATCATTTTCTTTTCGTTTATAAACATTTCCCTTTCAACATCCGAGAGTTGAGCTAGAGTCTTTTCGAGGCCATTTTCACCTACAGGAGCTTGATATTTATTTAACTTCGATAGCAAACCAGCAAGTAAAGTGATTTGCCTGGACCCAATTCATGAACCGTTCAGTCCAGCTGTCGAAATCTTCTAGGTTCATTAACTTCGGCGGTTTGGTCATGGTACCCATCTCGTTCTGGAGATTCATGTTTTGAGCTGCTGTGGTCGTGACTACCGATGTAGCGAATGCGTTGTAAAATTCGTCTGACATTTTTCTGTAAAAATTCAAAAACACACTTTCGAACAAACTGATTAGTGCGGAAAAATTCTTTCGTGCGGATATAAAAAACAACTCGTTTGACTAAGATCCGTTCGTACGAACCAGAAATTTGAATGGACAAGATGGTAAACACAAGTAACTCGTGCGAACAAGAAATTGCTCGTACGGATGAACTTTCGCTTCGTACGAATGAGATGCTCGTACAAGTGTCTAATTTGTGCAAATCACACTTGTAAATTTTGAAACTTGTAAATTTTTAAGAAATTCTAATTACTTGTTCGTACGAATGGTCTAAAGTTGTCCATGCGAGTGGTCTCTCTACTCGTCCGAAACAACTAAGTCTCCAAACGGATGAATTTTACCGATTTTAACATGATTAAGCTCGATTTTAGATCTGAAATTGTTAAGGATTGTTTAGAATTGATTTTAACGGAATATCCTAGAATCCTAGTCTAATTTGTCCATGATTTCGTCCAAATCCAAGATCAGTTTGGGAGAAATGTAGAAGTAGAAAGCTGCAACAGTGAATCTGATCTGAAACAGTTTGTAACATGCAGAACTTGATATTTGTCAGCAGATCAGGCCTCAAGGCTCTGATACCACTTATGAACGAGGGATCGGCTCCTCCGAAGAGCAACCGGTATAATCTGACTCAACTAGCACAAGCGGAATTCATTGCTAGAGAGGATGACAAACAAACAAGAAAGATCTTACTGTTTAACTGCTCTAAATTATATTAATTGACGTGCAAGTATAGACACGAGTAAACAAATCAGTAGGGCTTCGCCGTACCAACTGAACTATCACTTCTACCTCTGACACAACACTCCTCTATTTATAGGTCGACATGACTCGCACCAGAGTGTGTGTTAAACAGAGACCTGGGTCGTACGAGTGGTTGATTCATACGAGTGACTGTGAGTCACTCGTACGAGCCATTACAAAACATATAAAATAAACATTAACATTTATACATTCGACTCTTAAGCCCTATATACAATACAGACATATCCTAGACGTAAATGCACCAACATTGTGCACTGCTTGTCGTACGACCGGAAACAATGTCTTTTAAGTATTTCTGATATTCTCATATTGTTTTAGGGTGTGTATCATTGTTCTGTTATAATTTTGGAATCCAGAAATACTGAATTAATGGTGCGGACGAATTGAAATTGTCACCTTTTTAGTCGAAACGGAAAATTTTTGTAATTTAGGCATTGTACCGGAAAGTTATGTATAATTGCATATGTGTTCCCACATTAGTGTTTTCATGTATATATTCACTCATTTATGACATTAGCATGCCATAATTCATTGTTCTATTTCGTTTTAGCGGTTTTGCTGACATGAATAGTGCAATCGCAAATAGTGTGCCCAACACTTTCTACCAACACTTTTAGGGCGTAGTTGATTTGTTTCGCATCGTAACAAAAATCAATGTATGTTATGGCATGATTCACTTGTCCTATGCTTATGATATGACGTACGACTCAGTTACGTAATGAAATTACCATATAACTCATGAGATTATCTACTAAAAGTAGTGATTAGATTGTACGGAATTACGGGTTATTTGCCATTTGTCACATTTGCCTCTTATATCCCAGCCTCGTATGGGTATAGAGGACTCAAAACCTCATCATGCTTTTACGATGAAAACAATATCTTATTTTGAAGTAATGTATTTCAAACTATGTTTTTGATGATAATGTGAAACCATTGGAAACTATGATGTTACTTTTGGAAACTTGTAAATGTTGATTGCAAATTAATATCAGCATGCATCGTTGTTGATTTATACTTGTATACTTGATTGGATGCAATGATTACCACACGTTTCTGCTTTCGCTATGACCAGGGTGTGACAGATTGGTATCAGAACACCGATTGTAGTGAACTGGTGAAAAACTTTTATTAAAGTTCGGTCTACAATCACTAACGACTCTCACATGAACACAAAGTTTAAAACATAACATAAATGTTTTTGGAATTATGACAAAAATGACAAAAGGTTTTCATTGTGTCACAATAACATGAAGATCTTCATAGGAGCTCAACTATAAGTAACGAACAAGGATCCATACATGATTAGTCTATAATAAATGGACACGAAACATTAAGATTACATGTGAAACCAAAGAACAAATTTTGCATGACGAGTGGTGATTAATATAAAATATATCATAAGTAATAATAAATTACTAACATGTATATATATACATTGTACGGATTATTTGCCAGGACTATGTCTTCTTCGTTAAGCTATGAGGAGGATCCAATGGAGTACGTGTCCGATGATGGATACGGCTCTAACGCTGAGGCTAGACCCCATGAGGACGGAGCCGACCATGAGGTCCCTGACGACAAGGACCTTGACGATTTTCAGCCTCTTGCCCTTCTTGACCCTGTGGCAGACGATGCCCCACAAGGAGATGATGTGTTGGCCATCTCGCAGCCTCCACATGACGTGATTGTTTATGTCACCCAGAGGGAGAGCATGCGGTAGTACACTTATCCATACCTCTAGCCATGTCCCTCCCGTTATCGACCTAGATGATGATGATGATGACATCCCTGTATTCCACGTCGACCATAAGAGGACGAGCTCGGACGACGAGGTTTTTGACGACATAGCCATACTTGAGATACCATCCCCTGTTATATCAGTTGTCGGTATCTCATCATCCTCAGCCGATACCGAGAGTGAGCATGTGGCAGATGATGCCTCTTCTGCCGCCCCAGCTTCACCCATATTGATGCACTCACCCCCTGCAGCCTCACTTGTCCGTGTTATCTCCTTACCTGCTAGTACCCCTATTCCTGGACCCGCTCCACATACTGGACCCACTCCATATACTAGACCCGCATGACACTACTCTTTGAGCGGTACCCCACATTTCCCTGAGCAGCTACCCATGTTTTGCCCTGAGAGGTCCACTTATCATCCTATATACGATCCATTTGCAACTGGACCCTCTCACATGGATGGACCTTCATTCTCAGTTGGACCACATCCCATGTATACCACCCGTCCCATATCACCTACTGCCGGTATGCCTACCCTTATACCCCCACCGGGCATGAGCCTGTCCGACCCATACCATCCCTCACGCCTCCTTCCAACTCCTATGGAGGAGAGGGTGACGTCACAGGATCTTGAGCTCTCCGTGATTTTTCGGAGGATCTGGGAACTGGAGACCCAATGTGCTGCTCATACTATTGCCAGAGCCACACCCCCATTACCATCATCACCACTACCACCCCCACCATCACCACCACTAGTACCACTATCACCACCACCGACCCCACCATTCCACTGTCCATTTCACCACTCGTCCTGCCCATCCGAGGTGCGAGTGCGTGAGTTGGAGCACTTCAAGACTATCGCCACTAGGCGTATTTCTGGCCTAGAGGAGGAGTAGGCCTACCATCGCGGATTGTTCCACCGATCACCATCGCGGATTGACCCACTTTTTACGATCTAGCTCTTGATGACCCAGCTGTGAAGATCCTGACTTTTGGAAACAACTTCAAGACATGAAGAAACAACGTAGAAGAAAATCTTACTTTTGTATTGTAAAACTTGTATTGAATAGGGATATGTATCCCTAAGTCCTTTTGATCTTCATGAACAAAATGTTACAGGTTGTTAGTATATATAAAAGTGTATTTCTCTATTTCACATTGTATCTCTTTTATGTTGTGGTTGTTATTATTTTGATGTGGTGATATTACGGTTGACATAATGATGATGTGGTGATATTACGATTGATATCTTATGATGTGGTGATTATCTACACATTGAGTTACACGATTATTGTGATGATTGGTGTGTTTACGTAATATACATATATTTTTCTTATTTATCATTATACTCGACGTGTTTATATGTATAATAATATATTTAAATATTCGGCTAATTGTGAGCGACATTTTATAATAGAAGACGATGCCACCCTGCCGAAGGAGTGCCAACACTAATGCGCTACCGACGACTCAAGAAGAGTTAAACGAACGCATTTCTCAGGCAATCGTGCAGTACGAAGCCAACCACTCCGAAAATAGTGGTGGCACCGGAGGTTCAACCGAAGGAAACCCTCCAACTGGTAATACTCAGTTATTCGTAAAATCGCACGATACTCATTTATTCTATCCGTGCTTTTGGTTTACTCATACCTAACTAGTGCATAGTATGATTTCATGATGCACTTATAAGCAGTTCCTTGACTACAAACTTCTGAATTTTGACAGTATTGGAGGTGCCGTTGCCTTTGTATGTTGGACTTAGAAGACTGACTTGATCGTTCAGATGAGCAAGTGCCCTGTTGAACAAAGAGTCACTTATGTTACTGGACTCTTCATGGATGGAGCATTATCTTGGTGGAACCTCCAGGTCCAAACTGAAGGCGAGGATGCTACATATGCTCTGACCTAGGAGGAACTTAAAGAACTGATGAGGAAATAGTATTGTTCAAGGTGAGAAATTCAGAAGTTGGAAATGGCGTTCTGGAATTTAAAGATGGTTGGTTCAGCTATCGCTGGTACACGCAACGATTTCATGATTTGTCTCGAGTGGTGCCATACTTGGTGGAACCTCAATTTAAGAGGATTGAGAGGTACATCTGGGGACTTGCACCTGAAATTCTAAGTTTGGTTACCTTCTCAAAACCCACTAAATTGGAGAAGCAATTGATTTAGCTGTCAGCCTTATTGAGGAGGCTGTACGTCAAGGAAAGTTACCTAAGTGTGGGGTGAACAAAAAGCAAACTACTGTGGAGACTGCGGACTCCAATAAAAGGAAATTCATCCATTTCAAGGAAGGTTCACGAGGTAGTAATAACAACAGTAGCAAAAAGCAAGCCATGGAGGAAGTCAATGAAATGAAGGCATATGTTACCACTACTACAAACAATGCTGTCTTATACTAGGGGACGCACCAAAATGCCCCAAATGCCCCTTCCACCACCATGGGGAATGCCGAGGCCCCAAGTGTGGCAAATGTGGTAGGTTTAGGAATCGCAATGATGCGTGCTGGGGAACAAATGCTAAAGATCAAGGTTATTTTGGAAGTGGAGACAAAGGGCATTTCAAGAAAGATTGCCTGAAAGAAAACCATGCTCGGGGAAGAGCTTTCGTGATTGGAGCTAAGGATGCTCGCCAGGACCCGAATGTGGTCACTGGTACATTTCCTATCAACGATCACTTTTCATCTTTTCTTTTTGATACCAGGGCAGATTTTAGGTTTTATTTCTAAAGAATTTAGAGATATACTTGGGGTAGAATCGAGTAAATTAGATGTTCCATACTCGATTGAACCAGCTAACGGGAAATTGGTAGAGTCGGGGGAAATTATAAAGAAGTTTACGTTAGAACTGGGTGAACGGAATTTCGATATAGATTTGTTACTAGTTCAACTAGGTAGTTTCAATGTCGTTATTAGTATGGATTGGTTATCCGATAATCGAGTCGAATTCATATGTCATGAGAAAATCATTCGCATTCCCCTACCCGACGGAGAACATTTGATGGTTCACGGTGAGAAACATGACACGCCACTACGAGTTATTAATTGCATGAAGGCTCAAAAATGTCTGAGGAAAGGATGCATCACCTTTCTTGCCCACGTGGTTGACATGAAGGCCGAGGAGCGCAAGGTGGAGGACATACCTATAGTAAAGGAGTACCCCGAGGTCTTTCCAGAAGACTTGCCAGGTCTACCTCCACAACGATAGGTCGAGTTCGGTATTGACCTAGTGCAAGGAGCGGCACCTATGGCAAAAGCCCCATATCGTCTAGCGTCCTCGGAGATGCAGGAATTAGCTACTCAGCTTCAGGAGTTGCTTGATAAAAGATTCATAAGACTGAGTTTCTCGCCTTGGGGAGCTCCGGTACTGCTTGTGAGAAAAGAAGGATGGAACCTTTGAATGTGAATTGACTACCGGGAACTAAACAAGTTAACCATCAAGAATCGGTACCCGTTACCGAGGATTAAAGATCTATTCAATCAATTACAAGGGTCGAGTTTTTATTCAAAGATTGATTTAAGATCCGGGTATCATCAGTTAAGAATCCAAGAGGAAAGTATTCCTAAGACGGCGTTTTGGACTCGCTACGGTCATTACTTCCTTGTTATGACTTTTGGTCTAATAAAAGCCCCTGTAGGATTTATGGATTTGATGAACCGGGTATGCAAGCCATACTCGACAAGTTCATGATAGTATTTATCGATGACATATTAATATACTCGCGAACCGAGGAAGAACACGAACAACACTGGACAACTATATTGGAGTTTCTAAAGAAGGAACAATTATATACCAAGTTCTTGAAATGCAAATTTTGGATTCACAACGAGAACGGGAGACACGTTGACCCCTCAAAGATCGAGGCTATAAAGAATTGGACCGCGCCAAGAAACCCCACAGAAATACGACAATTTCTAGGTTTAGCGGGATATTACAGGAGATTTCTTGAGAACTTCTCAAAAGTTGCTCAGCCGCTAACCTCGCTTACACAAAAGGATAGAAAGTTCGAATGGGGAGAAAAACAAGAATCGGCATTTCAATTATTAAAGAAAAATTATGTAAGGCACCAATATTATCACTTCTGGATGGTACCAATGACTTTGTGGTGTATTGTGATGCATCGCATCAAATCTTGGGTTACGTGTTAATGCAACGTGAAAATGTCGTCGCGTACGCATCACGTCAGTTGAAAGTTGACGAAAAGAATTATACCACTCATGACCTAGAACTAGGCGCAGTGGTATTTGCTTTAAAAATCTGGCGTCATTATTTATATGGCACTACGTGTACCCTATTCACAGATCATAAAAGTCTTCAACATATATTTAACAAAAAGGAACTGAATATGCGCCAATGACATTGGGTGGAATTGTTGAATGATTATGACTGTGAGATCAAGTATCACCCGGGCAAGGCATATGTAGTGGTAGATGCTTTGAGCCAGATGTAACGAGTCAAAACTTCACGAGTACGAGCTTTAGAAATGACGATCCAGACGAACTTTACAACTCGAGTGCATGATGCACAACAAGAAGAATCATTACGGGGAATGTAGAAACAATTGGAACCAAACAAGGATGGAACTTTATATTTCATGGGTAGGATCTGGATTCCCTATTTTGGCGATCTGCAAGACTTGGTGCTGGATGAAGCACACAAGTCCAAATACTCGATACACCCAGGATCTGATAAAATGTATCAAGATTTAAAGGAGTATTATTGGTGGCCTAATCTCAAGGGAGATGTTGCGACCTATGTTGGGAAATTCTAAACTTGTGTAAAGGTCAAGGCTGAATACCAAAAACCATCTGGTCTATTACAACAACCTGAGATCCCTGTTTGGAAGTGGGAACAAATCTCAATGGATTTAATTACAAAACTACCACAGACCTCTCGAGGTCATGACATGATCTGGGTTATCATTGATCGGTTAACCAAATCAGCTCACTTCTTACCCATCTGTGAGAAAGACGGTACAGAGAAGTTAGGTGAACTATATCTTAAGGAAATCATGGCACGTCATGGAGTGCCAATCTTGATAATCTTAGATAGAGATGGTCACTTTGTGTTTCGGATTTGGCAAACATTTCAAGCTTCGTTTGGTTCTCGCTTAGATCCAAGCACAACTTTCCATCCGCAGACCGATGGTCAAAGCAATCGAACCATCCAAATGTTGGAAGACATGCTTCACGCCTGTGTCAATTGGGCGGAAACTTGGATACTCATTTACCATTGGTAGAGATTTCTTACAATAACGATTATCACACCAGTATCACTTTATAGATGAAGCACTTTACGGACGAAAGTGTCGATCTCCGTTATGTTAGGCGAAAGTTAGTGACAAACAATTCATTGGCCCCAAACTAGTCCAAAAGACCACAGACAAAATATTCAAAATCCGCGAGCGTATGAAAACGACCCGGGATAGACAAAAGAGCTATGCAGATCGGAGACGCAAACCATTATCCTTTGAGGTCGAAGACAAAGTGTTACTAAAAGTCTCGCCTTGGAAGTGCATAGCAAGCTTTGGGAAGCGTGAAAAACTAAACCCGAGATACATTGGGCCTTTTGAAATTCTGGCAAAGGTTGGTATAGTGGCTTACAAGCTAAAACTGCCAGAAGAACTCAACAATGTACACGACACATTTCATGTGTCCAATCTAAAGAAACCCGACTAATGACACGGTTATCATCCTAATGGATGAATTCACATTGATGACAAGCTCTAGTTTACCGAGGAACCTGTTGAGGTTATAGACAAGAAAGTTCAAAAGACAAAGAGAAGTCGAATCAAACTAGTAAAATTTTGCTGGAACTCACGTCACGGACCTGAGTATACGTGGGAACGTGAAGATCAAATCAAGATAAAGTACCCCGACCTGTTCAAGGAGACTCCCTTAGAGGATGCCTCAAGGTGAACTTCGGGACGAGATTCTTTTTAACAGGGGGAGTATGTGATAAATGGCAATTAATCGGTAATTCCGTACAATCTAATCACTATTTTTAGTACATAATCTCATGCATTAAATCGTAATTTGGTTACGTAACTGAGTCATACGCCATATCACAAGTATTAGGATAAGTAAATCAGATCATAACATATATTGGTTTCCGTTACGACGTAAAACAAATCAAACTATCCCCTAAAAGTGTTGGTAGAAAGTGTTGGGCGCACTATTCGCGCGTGCACTATTCATGTCAGCAAAATTGCTGAAGCAAAACAGAACAATGAATAATAGCAGGCTAATGCCATAATTGAGTCCATAGATACATCTAAACACTAATGTGGGAACACGTCTTGCAATAATACATAACTTTCTGGTACAAACGCCTAAATTACAAAATTGCGTGTTTCGACTAACTCGGTATTTTCTGGATTTAAGAATTATAACAGAACAATGATAAACACATATCATAATTACATAAAAGACATCGTTTCCGGTCGTAGGACAAGTAGTGCACAACTTCACCGGAAAGCGACCGATTGTCGAACCCACAAAGATTTCAATGGCCGATAGCCTCATACATTAATCTAGAGAGCTATTTAAGCTTCATTTGGGACCAAAAATCCCTTCAACTATCCTTAGTTCATGGAAACAAAACTCCTAGAAATGTTCGACGGCAAAATATATAAGTGCCGATATCGAGCGAATAAGTAAACGGGACTCGTTTTGGCCATCCAAACTCAACATATACTTGACTAGTGAACTAGTTAATCATATTTCTATGTCGTAAGTGCCCTAAATAAACGCCATGGCACTTATGGTGGTCGAAAACCAAAGCTTCTGGTACGAAACAAGAAAGTTCATATATTAATCGATATCGTACCGATGAGCAAACTAGTGGTGTTTTTGCCATCCAAAACTAATACCAATTAGTAAAGGGGACTAATTCATATTGATTAACACCCTAAACCCTAATTACTCACTAATGATACAGACAAATCCCTAATTACCATACTTAACCTAAACACCTAAATATCTCACATTTTAAACACATGTTATAAAAAATATTTACCCTTGAGCCCCCCTCTCAAGTAGGCGATTTCAAGTGGGCCCCCACACTTGATTTATGTTGAAAAATAAGGATTTAAGTATGGTGCAAAGATGTGAGTTTGACTAGGACGTTTGTATAAATCATGAGCATGTCTTCTCATACCATTTCACAAAAAAATTAAAACAAGAAATCCCCTTTGGTCCTCCCTCCTTCACGGCTACATATCACCACCACCATCCACCACTTTTCTACCATTAAAACCACCTTTTACTCACTTTAAAGCCCCCACAAGATCATCCAAGGAGTTTGCAAGCATGGGGAATCATTAGAGCTTTCTTTGGAGCTTCATCTTCTTCTTAATCTTCACTTAATCTTGTGCAAACTTGTAAGATAATCTTTCACCATATTTAAGCTTCTTATGATGTGTGATTTACGAAAGTACTTGTTGATCATCTTGAAAGTAAAGAAAAATCCAACCTAAAAACCCTAATCTTGCATTAATAACCTACTAAATATAGTTTATTATGTCTTGATTATGTGTATTAGTGTTAACTAGTTAGCATGATTATGTTGATTATGTTAAAGTAAGATGTTTAAAGTGGATGATCTTGTATGAATAACAATATATCTGATTTAAACATCGTTTAAATCTAAACAAGATCATCAACCTCATGATCCATGAAGTTTACTACAACTTAAAAATGATTTGCTACATATGTGTGACTTTTATAAAGAATAAACACCATGATTTAAGTTATGATCATCTTAAAAAGTGTAGTAAACAAAGTGGTTTAAAGTGGAAATCTTGATTTGAAGATATAACAAAAATGGTGTCTTAAATGTTTTAATAAACATGTGATATCTCATCATTTTTAAGTAAAGTAGTTAAAATATATGTTTACATCGATCATGGAAATAAGGATGAAAAAGTTTATAAATGAAGCACACACCAAGTGATATGTTAACTTGAGTTGAAGATTGATCTTGATTATGGGTTTAAACATGATTTAAATACGTTTTTGAAACGTGGAAAACGCCATAGTTTAGGGTTAACTATGGCAAAATTTTCTAAAAATCTAATCGCGATTAAAGTGTGATTAACAGGACTTAACATGATTAGTGACCTAAAATGTCATTAAGGAAGTTCTAATGACAAGGGTTAAACCCTAACTTTCCAAGGGGTTAACTAGTACATATATATATTTTTACAAGTTAAAAATGAGTATTTATTACATATATATACTTGTGGGAATAAAATTATATATGCATATATTTTGTCACCAAAAGTTTATGTGTAAAAATACATGTGTATGTATGTGTATGTATCTAGAAAGTCTAGGGTATACACCATAAAATACCCAAATTATACAATACCTCAAACACTTGAAGAATTACCAACTGTAAATAACATGAACACATACACTTTTACAATACTCTTGAAAAAATAATCAGACAAACGGAGTAATGCAGACTATGGTCGAATTTACACAATGCATCGTCGCGTCGTCGATCAACGAACAAATCGCCAACATGAAGAGCTACTACGACGTTAGGGGATTTTCGACGCAAATATATATATTAAACGACAACGACGACACGTCTAAAAATGATATATTTCAGACACACACTTAACGAATATATATATTTATCTATGACAAAATCCGAAAAGTTAAGATGTATAAAAATTACTAAGTGATTTTATAAAAGTATATAAACATACTTAAAAGTCTATACTTAGTAAAATTACCAAGTGTAAGATTATAAGCATTTGGGCTCATGAAAATTAAGTTGGGCTAGGTCCATTATATAAAAGACAAGGGCAAGGCCCAATTACACAAAATATATAATTTCATAGGCTGGCCCAAACACATAAAGACATAGGCTAGGCCTAATGACATAAATTACATGGGCTAGGCTTATCACATAAATTACATGGGCTAGGCCCAATCACATAAAAACATGGGCTCGGCCCAATGACATAAATTACATGGGCTAGGCCCAATCATATGAAGACATGGGCTAGGCCCAATGGCATACAAGACATGGGCTAGGCCCAATGACACGCGTGCAAGGCACGAGGACATGTGAAGGGTGAGGCTCGTTCACACACAATCTAAGAATAACAAATATATATATATATATATATATATATATTATTATATATAAAAATATTAATGAAACAAACGAACGACCAACACTATAATAACAATAAAGTTGTTTTAATGTGATAAATATATCCACAAGAAGAATTCAAGATGAACAACTGGTACGAGGTCCTACGAGACCTAGGTGTCTAATGATGTTAATACACATGTTGGTTACACACGTGTACGGACACCCGAATTCGATAAGTACGACTTACAGAATGCAAAACAGTGAGTTCATGTCCCTCCTTTCAAATATTTCAAAGTTTATGTTTTAAACCATTGAGGGGGAATACATGTCATAACAAACGGTATGTTAGCTATGGGTTAGATGATAACACGATCAAATGTGCGTAAGTAGGATGATGACAAGAGTAACCATTAATCACTTAGTGACCAAGGTGCAAAAGGTATAGATCTATTAAGTTTGAGGCGTGCTCCACTCCTGGTTGGTAAACCTTTAGGAGTGCTTTTGTGATCCCAATGATATCAATGTTGTCTTAGTTTGGTTGCTTACTTATGGCACATATGTCAGGGTGCTCGCGACACACTGATAGATCCTTAAACTCCATGAATGCTAATAACATACTCAGATTTCATTACTAGATTACAAGCATGACATTTTACAAGAAAACATTAACTAACATGAACTCGCCAACTTTTGTTGACTTTTTAAAATTTTACATGTATTTAAGGACGCAAGACTTGAGCTGGTGATATATTTCGGGATACGGGAAACGACATGACAACAAATGCCAACTTTTGGAGGATTTGCCTCTTATATCCCAACCTTGTGTGGGTATATAGGAGTCAAAACCTCATCATGCTTTTACGATGAAAACAATAGTTTATTTTGAAGTAATGTATTTCAAACTATGTTTTTGATGATGATGTGAAACCATTGGAAACTATGATGTTACTTTTGGAAACTTGTAAATGTCGATTGCAAATTATATGAGTATGGAAGCGTTGTTGATTTATACTTGTTTACTTGATTGTATGCAATGATTAGCTCATAGTCACACATTTACGCTTCCGCTATGACCATGGTGTGACAATGAAATTTTGGAAAAAAGTTGGAACTGTTGCTTACAAGTTAAGATTACCAGAAACTCTTAACAACGTCCACGACACCTTTCACGTGTCAAACCTTAAAAAAGTGTCTTTCGGACGAACCATTTATTATTCCCCGAGATGAAATTATTATAGACGACAAACTCCATTTCATCAAAGAACCTGTCGAGGTTTTGGATTTAAAAACTCAGAAAATGAGGATGAGTCATATCATACTAATCAAAGTCCATTGGAACTCGAAGCACGAACCCGAGTTCAGTTGGGAACGAGAAGATGAAATGAAAAGAAAGTACCGTCACCTGTTCAAGGAAATCCCTACAATGGATAATGCAACTTGAATTTAGGGACAAAATTTTCTTGAACAGGGGGAGAATGTGACATACGACAAAATACCAGTAAATCCGTACAGCTTAAACAACTATTACATTAGTTATTTTCGACTTGATTTTATTTAATTGAGTCTTAAAGGTCTAGGAAAATACAAAATCATAGCTTAGTATGATGATAAACTCTCCACAATTAGAAACATATAAAATTATATCTTAAACTGGTGGTAGAAATGCAAACACACTGTACATGTCAGGACTAGTCGCGTACAGTTTTGACACGGCAAAAACGAGAAATATGTCACACCCCGATTTTTGACGTAGCAGAAGCGTGCGAGAGGTGTGGCTAGGCGGCAATCGTTGCATTCAACCAAGTAAACTACAATAGTAATATGTTACAAGATGTTCATCCGTACTTTTTATTTAACACATAACTTACATACCAACTTTCGTTTTGAAACATACCATAAGTTTAACAACTTTGTTTAAATTCAAACACGACTTTACAAACACAATAACAAAAGACTAAATGAAACATAACATCTTGACTTAACAACATACGAACATGTTTTTCCTCGAAGTTCATCCACTAGTTTCATGTAATACATGTTAGTTTTGAAAACGTCGTCAACAAAAGCTGGTAAATTCATGTTATAAATTTTTTTATCAAATGAATCTTCAAAAACATTTGAAATAATAAATTCGTTTAATATAGCTTAATGAAACTTGTAAGATCATTAGTGTGTTGCAAGGACACTAATTAGTATGCCGAAAAAGGTGGCAACCAACCCTTGACGATTTATTGCGTCTGAGACACTTGTTTTAGACACAAAAGCACTATAATACGATCTGTTATTATTTCCGTAATAGAGTGGGGCTCGCCCATATCCAATAGATCTATCCCCTTGTTCCTCGGTACTTGTTATTCATTAATGGTCCCAATGCTTGAGCCTTATTCACATGTGATCTAAATATTTTCATTTCCCGGCTATATTAAATGTACCATGTATACATCCCCACACGTTTAAAAAACCATAAAACGTTAAAATAAAAGGGGAAACATGAACTCACTGCTTTGCGTTCAGTGCAAATCTCTATTCGATTCTTGATACTTTGTTCGTTTCTCGACCTACAAGTGTTCTAATCTATTAGACACTTAGGCTATCTTTTGATTTTTGTACAAGTATTTTATCTTCAATTTCATAGTTGTAATTGTTGGTTTTTTTTTGTTTATATAATATTTTATATATATATATATATATATTTCATAAATATATTCTAGATTGATAACATGTAAATGGACCTAGTCCATAATTTAATTGTAAAAATTCAATCTAAAAGTTTATTACATATGGGCCTAGCCCAATAGGTTTTTTGTAAGTATGGGACTAGCCCAATTTGCTTACTATGTGTAGGCCTAGCCCAATTTGTTTCATATGGGCCTAGCCCAATTCATTTCATTTATGTGGGCCTAGCCCAACATAATTTTATTTAAAGTGGGTTAAGCCCATTTGGTTTGTAAAAGCCCAAGTTAAAAATGATAGATTGGGCCTAGCCCAAAATAGTTTATAAAAATTGGATTAGCCCAAGTTTAGTTTTATCAAAGTGGGCTTAGCCCAAAGTTAGTTTTAAAGAAATGGATTAGCCCAATTTATTTCTTTATAAAAGTGGGCTTGGTACAAAGTTAACTTTTATATAAGTGGGTTTAGCTGATGTAACTTTTTCTAAAAGTGGGCTTATCCCAAAGTTTGATTTTTATACAAGTGGGCCTAATCCAAACCTATTTATATAAATGGGCTTGTCCATTATTTTTATAAAAATAGTTTTAGCGTAATATATTTTTTTTTATAAAAATAGGCTTAGTTCAAACAATTAGTTTAGTTTGGCTTAATCCAAGTTTTTAAGATATTTACTAGTAAATGTTATAACTTATAAAAAATTATTTGTAAAAACTATTAGTTATAAGTTAAATTTTTATAAATCCGAGTAAATATAAAGTGTAACGGTTGATTTGTTCGTTTTGAACGTTATGTTCGCGTCGACTATCTTATTCGTTTCGTCTTTGTAGTTTGTTTAGTTTATACCGTATACTTTGTTTTGTCTGAATAGTCCGAAACGATATATTATTTTATCAAAATTTGAACACTTATATATTTCTATTTGATTTAACATGATAAAAGATATAGTTTTTATACAAAAAAAATATATATGTATACATATTAGGTGATTTTAAAGTATATATTTTTATCAAGAATATATATATATATATATTTCTCCCTTTTAGTTTAAGAAAACATAAGTAATCATATTCTTATCTTTTTCATCCAAACCTTTATTTAAACAAGATTAGAGTTTCAAATCACAAAAGCTTTAGTTTAATCACATCTTAATCAAGATTAATTTTTATAAAACTTTTACCATAGCTTCCTTTAAAATATAAGCTTTCCCATGTTTATATAAAGATGTTTTAAACAATTTTTCTAACTCAATTCATCATCAATCACATATATTATACAAATGTATTAACAAAAATGTCATGAACTTCTTATAGTTCTAAACTTTCTTAAAAGGGAAAACTTTATTATCACTTTTAAACAAAATTTTTAATTCATAACTTATATGATCATCTTTAAAATATAAAATCATGTTCATTACTATTTTTGTTAATAACATGCATGTGTTTAGATCATCTTTTTTATTCATAAATTTGCAAGATTCAAGTTTACTAGTTTATAACAATTTCAAGATCATCCATAATCATCAAGAAAACCACATAATTATATTAGTGATCACAGATTTATTAGTTTTTTTAAGTGGGTTTTTATATATGTTTCAAGATGATCTTGTGTATTTTTATAAAATATAAAGTATGAGAAGAGGTTTAAAGATCTTACTACTAGCACAAGGCTAGGGTTGATCTAAATGATGGTAAAAGATGAAGAAAATATGTTGATCCAGAGTTCCAATCTTCAAAGTGAGCCTCCTAATCTTTGTAAGCTCCTTAGATCTTCATGCAAGCTTGAGGTTCTTGTGTTTGATTTTAAAAAAAAATTGAAGGTGATGATGATGGTGCTTGGCCGATTTCAATGGGGAAAAAGGAAGGAGAAGTGTTGTTGTTTTAGTGAATGAGAAATGAAGTGAATGGAAATGAGTTTGGTTTGTGTTGGTTTAATTCTTACACTACATGAGCCACTAAACTAATCCACAATGTGCCAACACACAAATAAAAGATTAGTGGCATGGGGAAAGCCCCATGTAGCCGTGAGGGGTGTGTGTGTGGGAGGGGGGGGGGTTGGTTTTATTTTGTTTTTTTATAAATAATATGTAGTTTTGTAGACTTTTATAAACTTTAATAATTTTATATATAAGTTTTTATAAAAACTAATACCCCAACACTTTAAAGTGATGTTATAATATGCCTAAATAACTCTCTAGTCTTATTGTTTAGTTGTTCGGTTGATAAAGTTGGTTCGGGTCTTGTATCGGATAAAATACTGACATATGGTGTTACTTATAAATTTTATTTATACAATAGTTCTAGTATAATATTTATTGTCCCGTTAATTAATCTAGCTCTTCAGACTAATAAATTTGTCATTTTGAGTTCAGTTCATGTGCTGGCTTTGTTGTCAGGTTTTTACTGAACAAGCTGTATAACTTTAAACAACTGGATTTATATACAGGTTTTATACTATGTTTAACACCGTTATTATTCTTAACAAAAAATATTTATTTTTGGGTTTTCCCATATTTGTTGTTTTGCGCTGCGGAATACTGTATTTTGTTGCAGATTTGGACGAATTTGGTGTTTTAAATAAAGTTTTATGGTATAACAGTGTAGACATATCTTATGTCTTAATTTTGTAATATCAGACTATACCGTAACCAGTACTGATATTTATTTCGTGTTCGCGTCTTGTCATCCGTCTAGGATATGGTGTTATATGTTCGTAATTGTAATGAATTCATTATCATATCAAACTATGATTTTGTTGAATCCCTAGACTTTTAACGCTTAAAACTTATCATTTAAGTCAAATTGTGCATTAAATAGAAAATGTAATAGTTGTTCAAGTTGTACAAAATTACCGGAATTTTGCCAATTGTCAAAGAAAATTTCGATCCGAAATTTAAGTTGTGTCATCCTTTGCGTAGAATTTCTCGAACAGGTGGGGGTACTTTCTTTTGATTTTGTCTTCCCATTCCCAAGTGAACTCAGGTCCGCGCTTTGAGTTCCAATGGACTTTGACTAGTTTGATACGACTTCTCCTTGTTTTCTAAACTTTCGAATCTAAAACTTCGACAGGTTCTTCGATGAAATGGAGTTTGCCGTCTATATGAATTTCGTCCGTGGGAATGATTAGTGATTCTTCTGATGTAACACCCCTGACCGCGTAAAACAACGAACCGTAGCAGAAACGTCGGGGAGTCATGTCACAGAACTGTTGTTTCACAACTCATGGAATTTAAAATTTTGTTTTATTAAGTTAAATGTTTACATTATCTTGGGATAAACAGAAACAACATATAAAGAAATTGTCTTTCATGTTTTAAGTCACTAAGGCCCGCATCCATTCCTACGTGAAGCATGCATCATATTATCAAGCACTGACTCCTCAAACATATGTGAAAAGAGAGTCAGCATAAAAATGCCGGCGAGTACATAGGTTTTGTGAATGCGTCAAATTCGTTGCTTTGTATACATATTGCAACACCTCGTCCAACTACAAGAGTCATTAAGTGAAAACCTCGTATAAAAATTATTTGATATTGTAATACAATTAACCAACTAAAACAAGTTGGTTAGAGTTATGAAAACCTTATAGCCATGAATCTTGACTAAAATGTTTCTTTTGTAAAAACCTTGTAACAGATTGATTCAAAAGAAAACTTCGTATGGTTTATATCTTTAAGTTAAAATCATTGCATGACATTGTTCAAAACCATTTTTCGTGTTATAAACCATTTGTCCGTGTTATAAACCAATCGTCCGTGTCATAAACCAATTGTCCATGTCATAAACAAATCTTCCATGTTTTTAATTGTAAAACTTTTGACTGTTCATTAATGAACACATTCAAACATGTGTTGACTATTCCACCAAAGGGTATCTTTAATAGTCCACCGAAGGGTCTCTTTAACTAGACTAACAAATCAACAAATGATTTGTTAATTAGAAACAGTTTCTGTCATTACCCAAACTTCCACCATATCTAGTGAACAGTCCGATAATGGGATTGTTAGTCCCATGGTACCATAACATACTACTAGTCGGCTCGGCCAAAGCTAATGAATGTTATTCGTGTTATGGATAACACATCAACAAGTTGTTCACATTATTGAAATTGTATTGTTTTATATATAAACCATAGACATTGTTTTTGAAAACTTGAAAATGATTTAGCACATATGAGTCACCCTAAAACATTTGCAAAACGTAAAAGATGGGAACTATGTACTCACTTTGAAAATCATTTTGTATATATAAACCATGTATATTGTTTTGAAATCTTGAAAATAATTATAGGCACATATGAATCACCCCAAAACGTTTAGAAAATGTAAAAGAGGGGAACTATTGTTGGTGTGTTATGTCTATTGCCTATGTCTAGGATATGTCGTTATTGTATATAGGGCTTAACGTTAAATTGTAAATGTTATTGTTTGTTTTATGTATTTTGTAGTAGGCTCGTACGAGTGAGTCAGATGACTCGTACGAGTGACTCTCTGTCACTCATACGAGGCAGACACTCGCACGAGTCATAGTCTCTGTTTCACACACTCCAATACGAGTCATGTCGACCTATAAATAGAGAGTGTTGTGTTAGAGCTAGCGAGTGTTAGTCTAGTTGGTACGGTGAAGCCCTGCTGAATTGTTTACTTGTGTTGTACTTTGCACGTCAATCAATACATTCAAAATAGTTAAACATTAGATCTCACTTGTTCATTTGTCAACCTCACTAACAATGAATTCCGCCTCTGTTAGTTGAGTTCGATCAGTCCGGTTGCTCATCGGAGGAGCCGATCCCCCATTCACAAGTAGCATCAATCTGAATCATGGTCTGAAAATTCTGAACATTCTTTAATCACACATTCCAAATGTATAGTCTATTTCATGAACAGACTTAAACGTTATCTCATCTCTAACAAATCTTTGATCCTCTGTGTTTCCTAGATAATCTGTAGTCTGAACCACCTGGATACTATTGCAGCGTCACGAATTTCAAATATGTCGGAATTTTTAAATATACGTGAAAATTTTTATTCCCCCTCATTTTTGCAAATTCTGACTCTTGATTTCTTATGGAAATGAAGATTATGGCACGACTGCAGCATATGGTACCAAAATTTTGCGGAAAACTTCTAAAAAATTGCAGTTTTGATCAAATGCTGACTTAACATTAAGGCTCATTAATAGTCACTACACCAGTTGATAAATGTTTTGTGAAGATATCAGTGACTACCCCAAAATCTTCATCCTTTTGTGATCGTATCATCAAATCTATACTTTGAAGCTCTAGACGGTGTCTCCGAACAGGCCGAATTAGACGTTAAAATCTCGAAAAAATTTGTAATCACCAATTTTTTCTGGACACTCGTCTCGTCAATACGATCAAAAAATGCCTTTTTTTGTCACCACTTCGTACGAGCTGGGCTTCGTGCGAGGGATGCTTCGTACGAGTGATGCTCCATACGAGTGACACTCTGTCACTCGTACGAGCGAGAATCTTACTCGTACGGACGAAACATATTACATTTTTTGATCCATGATCTTCATTCTTCGAATTTTGACATGATTTTTGCACAGATCTGGTCGAAATAGACATGTAGGCACAGAATCAACGGAAGATTTTTTATTCATTCATTCATAACAAAGTTACTCGTGTAAAGCATATAGTCACTCGTACAAGCCAGTACTCATTCGCACTAGAGTCGTGTGTTCGTATTTAACCTTTACAATATTCAATACACGCTATTTCTAGCCTATTCGCACAGTGACGGCCATAAAGTGCATCAACAACTATGTACTCACTTAGAATTGCGAAAGTGCTCTTGATCAACGGAATAAACAAAGCTCAAACGTGTCCTCATGTGTCAGATAAATATGTTAACGTGTCGAGACTACAAATGGGAGATCGAATAGAATGAAGTCTTAAAAACCAAATGAGTGTTGGAACTCATGTGATATGGTTTAACAAACTTAACATTCTGATTTGGAAAGGATCCTAAGTGCTTTTGACCCATTATGACTCGTTAAGGTAGTTTATGCTACTTTAACGGGTCATTAGTGTAAACGCGTGATTGTCCTATGATAAGTCTTAAATCCAAGCATGTTTGAAAATGTTATAACATCAGTTTATATGTCAAAAAATTGGTTACATATGTTTAAAATGGATTTATGTGCAAAAGGGCATTTTGGTCATGATTTTTTGTAAGAACATAGAAGTAACTTATCATAACACTAACCAAACAACATGCCCATAAGGTATAACCTTAGTAGGTTATTCCCTATACAACTATGGTCACAAATATGTGTTTGGCCGGATCCTAAGATCGACCAAACTGGTCGGATTCAAAAGTCAAAGCGGTGGTTAAGACCGCTCGACTTGCCACCCTAAATAAGCATTAAACTAGAAGTGACAAGTTAGACATGTCAAAATATATCTAACTAAGTTTATAAAACTGATTTGGTATCAAAACTTGGTGTTTTGATACCCGAAAAATAGTTCCGTCGAAAAATGCACCTCATGCACATTTTTGACCGAAACTTTGAAACTTTGACTGGTCACTTTGACTAGTAAACGTGGTAATAAGAAGGTTAAATCGTTAGGGATTATAACCTTTGTGATTATGATCATGTTGCAAAGTTCAATTGAACTTTGACTTGACCAAATATGGTCAGAACTAAAAGTCAACCAGGAAGCCAAACTGTTCGACTTTTAGCTCAAAATAGCTAAAATAATGAAAGAATTAGGAAGAGTACTTACTCGTGTTGAAGAACACTTTCGGAACTCAAGATAGGAGGCTTCCAAAGACTGAAAACAAGCTCCAAGAAGGATAGAAAGAAGAACTTCACACTTTGCTTTGAAGTGTTTTGAAGTGGTGTGAAAAAAAATGGAAGAATCATGGGGTATTTATAGTATTTTAGGATTAAGGAGGGGTGATGACAAGTGTCCTCAAGTGTAGATTAGTGTCCTAACATGTGTCAACACCAAATTAAGTGTGGCAAAATGAGTGCTAGGCGTTAAAAAGTTGAGATAGGTGACAAACATGGTGAAGAAGTGAAAATCATTATTATTTTTTTTGACATTTTTGGCCCTTGGACTTGTATTTTCACTTGTTTGTCATTTTTACCCCTTTAACCTAATATTTAGGTTAAATAAAGGTGTTAAGACATGTGTAACTTGGATTATTCCCGAAAATGTCGTGGATGTCGGTTCATATGGTTGTACGGTTATGCGTTTCGCAAAAATGTGTATAACACTTTAACGAACACGAAAATGATCGAAATTGTGCAATGATTGACATTTTTGCATTCTCATCAATAAAATACAAGATTTTATTGATACAAAAATATTTGGATTGATACACATGGTTTGTATCCTTAATACAGACCAACAGACTTTCGCAGTTTGACGAAAATAGTCCCTGGACTTGTATAAGCGTGTTTTTGTCATATCCAACCCTTCAAAACTTTTATCTAAGTTATGTAAAGGGTATTTAGGGTATGTGTAGCTTATGTACTTTTTTTAGAGTCTACGTCGTATTAAACTGATTGCGTTTGAGTGTCAGTTAACGAATTACTTCCACAAAAAATTTTGAGGGTTCGAAATTGTACAAGAAATTGAAATTGTGCAAATGTCTTAGATAATTATACAAATTTCAGAAATAAAACTTAGGGTTTCTTTGAATATGAAATAGTTTGTAATTGTGCAATGATTGAAAAGGCACAAATGTCAAAGTCTCCCCTAATTTTGGAAATTTTGTCCCGCAACTTAATTAGAGGAAACTTTGTGAAAATAGTTGTGGATATTTCGCTTTCATCTGATCCTCTCGTTCCCAAGTAAATTCTGGGCCATGTTTAGATTCCCAACAAACTTTAACTATCGGTATACGTCTACGCTTGAGTTTCTTGACTTCATGGTCCAATATCTCCACAGGTTTCTTGACAAAGTGCATAGTGTTATCAACATGAATTTCATTGAGGGGAATGTAGAGGTTTGTATCGGCTAAACACTTTTTCAGATTGAACACGTGAAATGTTGGGTGAATATTCTGAAGTTCAGGAGGTAGCTCAAGTCGGTAGGCCACCTTCCCGATTTTCTCAACGATCTTGAATGGTCCAATATATCGTGGTGCAAGTTTTCCTTTCTTTCCAAATCTAATCACACCTTTCCAAGGGAATACCTTAACAAGGACGTGATCACCAACTTGGAATTCCAAGGGCTTGCGTCATTTGTCCGCATAACTCTTTTGACGGCTTCTAGCTGTCAGAAGGTTATCACGAATTTTCTTGACTTTGTCTGTTGGTGTCATGAATGAGTTCAGGTCGAGTGAGTTGAGCTTCACCGAACCTCATTCCAGCAGACAAGTGAACGACGTTTTCCACCGTATACAGCTTCGAAAGGTGCCATATTGATGCTAGCGTGATAACTATTGTTGTAGGAGAATTCGACCAATGGTAGATGCGAATCCCAACTACCACAAAAGTCGATCACACATGCTCTGAGCATATCCTCCAGTGTTTGAATTGTCCTTTCAGATTGTCCATCCGTTTGAGGATGATAAGCAGTGCTTAGATTGAGTTTGGTTCCCGTGGCAGATTGCAAGATCTTCTAAAAGTGAGATGAGAATTGAGCATCTCGATTGGGTATGATGTTCAAAGGAACACCATGACGAGATAAAATCTCATCACCATTGATCTTGGCGAGTTTGTCAACAGATAGATCCTCACGAATTGCCAAAAAGTGTGCTGACTTTGTTAGACGATCGATGATTACCCAAATGGCGTCCTGACCTCTAGGTGTGTGCTGTAGTTTAGTAATGAGATCCATCGCAATGTTCTCCCACTTCCATACTAGTATTTCTGGTTACTCAAGTAACATAGATGGGCGTTGATGTTCTGCCTTAACTTTAAGACAAGTTAGGCATTTAGACACAAACAAGGCAATGTCCTTCTCTGGCCATTAATACTGGGTAAAGAGATCCTTATATATTTTGTTTGCCCCAGGATGGATTGAATAACGACTAAGCGTATCAGCCACAACATTAGCTTTACTAGGATGGTAGCGAATCACGCAGTCATAGTCGTTTAGAAGTTCGAGTCAGCATCGTTGTCTCATGTTTAGCTCCTTTTGATTGAATATGTGTTGGAGACTTTTGTGGTCAGTGAAGATCACACATTTCGTAGCATAAAGGTAGTGTCTCCAAATTTTGAGAGCAAAAACTACAGCTCCTAACTCAAGATCATGAGTTGTGTAGTTCTTCTCGTGGATTTTCAATTGTCTTGACGCATAGGCTATGACTTTGACCAAGGCCTAGGTTTGATGCGTCACAATAGATAACAAAATCGCCGTTCCCGTCGGGTAAAGATAAAACAAGAGCATTACAGCATTTTTGTTTCAGTGTTTGAACGGCTTCCTCTTGTTTGGGTCCCCATTCGAAAGGTTTATTATTCTGAGTCAAAGTCGTGAGGAGAACCGCGATCTTTGAAAAGTTCGCGATGAATCATCGATAGTATCCAGCAAGACCAAGAAATGAACAAACTTCGATAGGAGTAGTAGGTGTACTCCAATCCCTAATCGCACTAATTTTGGCGGGATCTACATGTATACCTTGTTCGTTAACAATGTGTCCTAAAAATGAACTTCTTTTAGCCAAAATTCACACTTGGAGAAGTTGTTCTTTCTTGAGGAGTTCCATCGTTAGACGGAGATGTTGTTTGTGATCTGCTCGAGACCTAGAATAAATGAGGATGTCGTCGATGAAAACAATGATGAACTTGTCTAAATAAGGTTTCAAACCCTATTCATAAAGTCCATGAAGACGACATGATCATTCGTCAAACCAAAAGGCATGACAATGAACTCGTAATGGCCGTATCGAGTGCAAAAAGAAGTCTTGGAATATCTTCTTCAAGTACAAGAAGTTGATGATACCCAGAACACAGATCAATCTTTGAAAAGCATGTCGCACCTTGTAGCTGATCAAAGAGATCATCAATGCGAGGTAGGGGATATCGATTTTTGATTGTGAGTTTGTTAAGCTATACATACGGAAGCATCCATCCTTCTTTTTCACGAATAGGACAGAAGCGCCCCAAGGTGAAAAGCTAGGATGAATGAATCCCTTGTCTGAAAGTTCTTGGAGTTGTTAACAACTCTTGCATTTCAGACGATGCAAGACGGTAATAAGATTTGGCAATTGGGTTGGCACCAGGTACAAGGTCAATACGAAACTTAACTTGACGAATTGGGGGTAAACCAGGTAGCTCTTCAGGAAACACCTCAGGATATTCTCTAACAACGGGGATGTCCTGAACAGTTTTGCCCTTGCCCTTTTCCTCTATGATATGTGCCAAGAAGGCTACATAATTCTTTCGTAGGTATTTTTGGGCCTGGGTACATGTCATGAGTTTTAGGCTACTAGAGGGTTTCTCTCCGTGAACTTCTAAGGTTTCGCCAGATGAAAGAGGTATACGAACAACCTTGTCGAAACAGATCACCTCAGCATGGTGTTTGGTTAACCAATCCATTCCTATGATGATGTCAAAACTCCCAAGTTGCATTGGGTGAGGTCAATGGGAAAAAGGTGGTTATCCAAGTTCAATTGGCAACTACGAATGATATAATCGAGCACAAGGGGTTCACCAATAGCTATTTCCATTGTTAAGGGTTTTCCTAGTTTAGTTCTAGGCATCGAAAGGCAAAGGTTCAAAGGCTAGTGATATAAAGCTTTTGTCGGCACCCGAATCGAAAAGAATAAAAGAAGGATGATTGTTAACAAGGAACATACCGTTAATGACTTCGTTATCAGCACGAGCCTCGTTGGCATTGATGTTGAATGCGCGTCCATGGGCTGGATTTGCATTCGCGTTCACCAATTTTGGGAAGTTGTTTCTAAAGTGACCCATCTCGCCACAGTTGTAGTAAGAACCAGGTGGGAACAAAGGTCTAGCAAGGTTGGCTTAGGGTTTAATAGGGTTCAGAACAACTTGTTTTGGGGCCGAATGACACACGGTGACTAATCAAAGTAAATGGGTCTTTATAATGTATCGCGAAGACATGCTTTAGCCTATAAGTGGACACTCACCCCAAGAGTTCCTAGGTAAGAGTGACTGGTCGGATATTGCGGATTTGTACGAACACTCTAGCCTTAGACAGAAAACTCAGGGTACAGGCATCCTTGCACATGTTCACATTAATAAAACCCAAACTTTGACGGGATTTTGAAAACTTAAAAGGCTTTAAGCCAAAACAAATCATCTAAGAATAGATAATTGATTTTCAAAACGAATTTGTAACTTGTGTATTTGTTTTGGTAGTCACCTAAGGATAGGCGATGGTATTGTTTTAAGAATCTAAATGCAGGATAACTCGCGTTAGGGTCCTAGGAAGGTTATAGTCTAGGTCAAAGAATTACTAATAACCTAATTCCCTATAACTATAAGCTCTGATACCAATCTTTCTGTAACACCCCGACCGCGTTAAAACAACGAACCGCGGCGGAAACATCTGGGAGTCATGTCACAAAACTATTGTTTCACAACTCATGGAATTTAAAATTTTGTTTTATTAAGTTAAATGTGTACATTGTCTTGGGATAAACAGAAACAACACATAAATAAATTATCTTTCATGTTTTAAGTTACTAAGGCCCGCGTCCATTCCTACGTGAAGCATGCATCATAGTATCAAGCACTGACTCCTAAAACATATGTGAAAACAAAGTCAGCATAAAAATGCCAGCGAGTACATAGATTTTGTGAGTGTGTCAAATTCGTTGCTTTGTATACATATTGTAACACCTCGTCCGACTACAAGAGTCGTTAAGTGAAAACCTCGTATCAAAAATGTTTGATATTGCAATACAATTAACCAACTAAAACAAGTTGGTTACAGTTATGAAAACCTTATAGCCATGAATCTTGAGTAAAACATTTCTTTGGTAAAAACCTTGTAACAGATTGATTCAAAAGAAAACTTCGTATGGTTTATATCTTTAAGTGAAAATCATTGTGTCACATTGTTCAAAACCATTTTTCCGTGTTATAAACCATTTGTTCGTGTTATAAACCATTCGTTCGTGTTATAAATCAATCGTCCATGTCATAAACCAATTATCCATGTCATAAACAAATCTTCCGTGTTTTTAATAGTGAAAACTTTTGATCGTTCTTTAATGAACACATTCAAACCTGTGTTGACTATACCACCAAAGGGTATCTTTAATAGACCTCCAAAGGGTCTCTTTAACTAGACTAACAAATCAACAAATGATTTGTTAATCAGAAATAGTTTCTGTCATTACCCAACTTCCACCAAATCCAGTGAATAGTCCGATACTGGAATTGACAGTCCTTTGGTACCATAACATACTACTGGTCGGCTCGACCAAAGCTAATGAATGTCATTCGTGTTATGGATAATGCATCAACAAGTTGTTCACATTATTGAAATCGTATTGTTTTATATATAAACCATAGACATTGCTTTTGAAAACTTGAAATTGATTTAGCAAATATGAGTCACCCCAAAACATTTGCAAAACGTAAAAGAGGGGAACTATGTACTCACTTTGAAAATCATTTTGTATATATAAACCATGTATATTGTTTTGAAATCTTAAAAGTAATTATAGGCACATATGAATCACCCAAAACATTTAGAAAATGTAAAACAGGGGAACTCAGCGGAATAAACAAAGCTCAAACGTGTCCTAATGCGTCAGATATATATGTTAGCATGTCGGGACTACAAACGGGAGATCGGAGACAATGAAGTCTTATAAACCAAAGGAGTGTTGGAACTCATGTGATATGGTTTAACAAACTTAACATTCTGATTTGGAAAGGATCCTAAGTGCTTTTGACCCTCCTTCAGAGGGTTTATGCTACTTTAACGGGTCATTAGCGTAAACGCGTGATCGTCCTATGATAAGTCTTAAATGCTCAAACATGTTTTATATGTCAAAAATTTGGTTACATGTGTTTAAAATGGATTTATATGCAAAAGGGCATTTTGGTCATCAATTTTTGTAAGAACATAGAAGTAACTTCTCATTACACTAACCAAACGACGTGACCATAAGGTATAACCTCAGTAGGTTATTCCCTATACAACTATGGTCCCAAATATGTGTTTTGTTGGATCCCAAGATCGACCAAACGGGCCGAATTTGAAAGTAAAGCGATGGTCAAGACCGCTCGACTTACGACCCTAAATAAGCACTAAACTAGATGTGACGAGTTAGACATGTCAAAATATGTCCAACTAAGTTTATAAAACTGATTTGGTATCAAAACTTGGTGTTTTGATACCCAAAATAGTTTCGTCGTAAAATGTACATCATGCGCATTTTTGACCGAAACTTTGACTCGTCACTTCGACTAGTAAACTTGGTAATCAGAAGGTGAAATCGCTAGGGATTATAACCTTCGTGATTATGATCACATTGCAAAGTTCAATTAAACTTTAACTTGACCAAATATGGACAGAACCAAAAGTCAATCAGGAAGCCTAACAGTTTGACTTTTAGCTCAAAATAGTTAAACTAATGAACGAACTAGGAAGAGTACTTACTCGTGTTGAAGTACACTTTCCAAACTCAAGATAGGAGGCTTCCAAAGGCTGGAAACAAGCTCCAAGAAGGATAGAGAGAAGAACTTCACACTTTGCTTTGAAGTGTTTTGAAGTGGTGTGAAAAAAATGGAATAATCATGGGGTATTTATAGTATTTTAGGATTAAGGAGGGGTGATGACAAGTGTCCTCAAGTGTAGATTAGTGTCCTAACATGTGTCAACACCAAATCAAGTGCGGCAAAATGAGTGCTAATCATTTACAATCTTAATCATACAAGATCACACACATTAAACAACTTACTTTAACATAATCAACATAATCATGTTAACTAGTTAACACTAATACACATAATCAACACATAATAAACTATATTTAGTAGATTATTAAGGTGAGGTTAGGGTTTTTAAGTTGGATTTTTCTTTACTTTCAAGATGATCAACAAGTACTTTCATAAACAATATATCATAAGGAGCTTAAATATGGTAAAAGGATTAGCTTACAAGTTTGCACAAGATTAAATGAAGATTAAGAAGAAGATGAAGCTCCAAAGACTCTAATGCTCCCCCATGCTTGTAAACTCCATAGATGATCTTTTGAGGGCTTGGAAGGGATAAAAGGTGGTGTTTAGTGGTGGAAAAGGGTAGATTGTGGTGGTAGGATGTAGCCGTGGATGAGGGGGAGTTCAAGGAGGTTTCTTATATATATATATATATATATATATATATACATGTGTGTGTGTGTGAAATGAAGTAATGAAGCATGATGATGATTTATATATAAACTTTCAAACCAAGTCAAGAATACATCTTTCTACCATGCCTAAATCTTCACTTTAAACATAAATCAAGTGGGTAGGGGCCCACATGGGGGGGTTTAAGTTGTAAATTACTTTATAACATGTGATAATTTATTAGATATTTAGGTGTTTAAATTAAGTATGATAATTAGGGGTTGGTCTGGCATCATTAGAGAGTAATTAGGGTTTAGGACGTTAAGTATGTTAATTAGTTCCCTTGACTAGTTGGTATTAGTTTTTGGATGGTAAATATACCACTAGTTCGCTCATCGGTGCGATACCGGTTGGTATACGAAAGTTATTGTTTCATACCAGAAGCTTTGGTTTTTGTTTACCATAAGTGCTATGACGTTTATTTAGGACACTTCTGACATCAAAATATGGTTAACTACTTCACTAGTCGAGCAGACGTTGAGTTTCGGTGGCTGAAACGTTTTCCGTGTTTCATTATTCGCTCAATATTGACACTTATATATTTTATAGCCGAATATTTCCGGACGTTGTATTTCTGTAACCTCAAGATAGTTGAAGGGATTTTGGATCCTAAATGAAGCTTAACTAGCTCTCTGGCTCAATGTATGAGCCTATCAGCAATTGAAATCTATGTCGGTTCGACAATCGGTTGCTTTCGGGTCAAGTTGTGCACTGCTTGTCGTACGAACGGAAACAATGTCTTTTATGTATTTTTTATATCCTCATGTTGTTTTAAGGTGTTTGTCACTATTCTGTTATAATTATGTAATCCAGAAAATACCAAATTAATGTTGCGGACGAATTGAAATTGTCACCTTTTTAGTTGAAACAGACAATTTTGTAACTTAGTCGTTGCACCGGAAAGTTATGTATTATTGCAAGATGTGTTCACACATTAGTGTTTTCATGTATATATGGACTCAGTTATGTCATTGGTATACCGTTATTCATTGTTTTATTTCGTTTCAGCGGTTTTGCTAAAATGAATAGTGCAACCGCGAATAGTGCGCCCAACACTTTCTACCAACACTTTTAGGGCATAGTTTGGTTTGTTTCACATCGTAACGAAAACCAATATATGTTATGGTCTGATTTACTTGTCCTAATACTTGTGATATGACGTACGACTCAGTTACGTAATCAAATTACGATAAAATGCATGAGATTATGTACCAAAAATAGTGATTAGTTTGTACGAAATTACTAGTTATTTTCCATTTGTCACATACTCCCCCTGTTAAAAAGAATTTCGTCTTTAAATTCACTTTGAGGCATCCTCTGAAGGAGTCTTCTTGAACAGGTGGGGGTATTTTATCTTGATTTGATCTTCACGTTCCCACGTATACTCGAGTTCGTGACATGAGTTACAGCGAACTTTGACTAGTTTGATTCGGCTTTTCCTTGTCTTTTGAACTTTCCAGACCATAACCTCAACGGGTTCCTCAGTAAACTGGATTTTTTCATCAATATGAATTTCATCTGCTGGGATGATAACCGTGTCATTAGTCGGGCTTTTCTTAGGTCAGACACATGAAATGTGTCGTGTAGTTTGTTGAGTTCTTCTAGCAGGTTTTAGCTTGTAAGCCACTGTACCAACCTTTGCTAGAATTTCAAAAGCCCAATGTATCTTGGATTTAGCTTTCAAGGCTTACCGAATCTAGCTATGCCCTTCCAAGGCGAAACTTTTCGTAACACTTTGTCTCCAACCTCGAAGGATAATGGTTTGTGTCTCCGATCTCCATAGCTCTTTTGTCTATGTCGGGCTGCTTTGATACGCTCATGGATCTTGAATATTTTGTCTGTGGTATCTTGGACTAGTTCGGGACCAATGAGTTGTTTGTCACCGACTTCCAACCAGCATAGCGGAGATCGGCACTTTCGTCCGTAAAGTGCTTCGAATGGTGCGACCTTGATACTGGTGTGATAAGTATTATTGTAGGAAAAATCTACCAAGGGTAAATGAGTAGCCCAGTTTCCGCCCAAATCCATCACACAGGCCCGAAGCATGTCTTCTGTCACATCCGCTCATAGGCAGAAGCGCGCGATGTGATCTGATTGATTCTCATTGAATACAACATAAGTGAACATACTATTGAATAAAACAAACTCCAAATGCCATTACTGATATAGTTTCAAAATGCAACATGGATTAAGTATATTGTTTACAAACCATAAAATGAGATTAAGTTGTCGAGGTATTACATAACCGAAATGCAAGTTTTTAAAATAGTAATGCTTTGACCCTTATATCACCGCAAAGAGGCGGTATATAACGGGCGAACCCTTCAAAAGATGGCAACGGAGACTTGATACTTGTTTTCTTGACTGAAACTCCTTGCATAGATCCACTAATTACCTGAAATACATGGTAAGTTGAAAATCAACAAAAGTTTGCGAGTTCATATGTTTTAACTGTATAAGTTGGATCCATAAAATGTAAGTAGTATTTTGTATCACAAAAACCCGGTATGTAAAGCGTCAATGAAATCGTGATCATTAATGTTTTTCAAGGACATTAATATGTGTGACGACATAGGAAGGATCCAAACCTAGACGAGTTATGTCGATTAAACTCGACTGGGACAACAAATGCACTCTTTCGTGTGGGTCCATGACCAAGAGTGGGGCTCGCCAACACCCACTAGATCTAACCTTTGTACCGTGGTCTTAAACAAGATTAATGGTACTTACACCCACCCTATTCGCACATGATCTAGTTATTTCATTACCTAGCTTATCATACCATAGACATGTATTTCCCCCCCCCCCCGATCGTTGTAAAACTGTAAATCATTTAAGATGAAAAGGGGGACATGAACTCACTGGATTGTTTTCTGCTTTCTCTATTAAACTCGAGTATTTCCCTCGATTCGTATCACAACCTACAACGCGTTAGGTTTTAGTTAGACACTTCGGTCTTTGTAATGATTCATGTTCTTGTTTCTTGTCTTAAGTATTTGTTAAGACTTGTTCAGTGTTTTGTTTCGCTTAGATGTACTTTCGATGTATGACGCCAATAGATATACATAATCAAGTATATATGTATTCTTGCAACGCATGTGTTGCTAGCACGGGCCTAGCCCGCTAGACTTCGTGCCTCGCACGAGTAAAATGTATATGTTTCATTACTCCTCATAGACGGATCCCACCCGTTTGCCTCGACGATACCATCGTCGGATATGTTCCATATATTATTCTTCTTGATTATATATAATTATTCATGCACATGGGTTTATGGTTTGCATGACCAAATGTTGTATTTGTTAGGTATTATAGCTATGCATTTTCCCAAGTATAGATATACTTGCATGTTTGTATTTCCTTGGTTGTGTATAATACTTGTATAATGGTATTTCACTAAATGTTAGTGGTATATGTTGGCATGTATTTGTACGTATAGGAATACGCATTTTTCTTGTATTTATTACCCACACTTTTGTGTATACCTAAAATATATAGTTTTTAAGATATATCCAAATTAGTATATGTGTTATTATGCTTGGTAAGTGTATGTATTCCAAAATAATATATATTTTTAAGATTAGTTCTAGAAAATATATATTTTTAGTTTCCACCAAAACAATGTATTTTTAGGAGGTTTATGAAATATATATTTTTATACACTTCAAAAATAATATATTTTTAGCATCGACGAAATATGATATATTTTATATATTTGTAAAAATACATATTTTGTCACTTGTACGGTTTTGAAAGTAATATTTACCAAGCTTCAATATATTATATATTTTGAGTTCGTAATTCCTTGTATCGTCTGATCGTCCAATATGTCCATATTTGTCTCCATGTATGGTTATGGATATGTATATATATATATATTTTTGTAATTCTTTGTTTGCCATGTATTATTGCATTTGTTGGTGTGTATTATTTTTCAAGTTCCTAACTTTATATATATATCTAATACAAACAATATACACATAACTTGTGATTCTTATGATCACTAAATATATATTTTTCTAAAAATATATATTTATATCCATTTTTATTTTTAGAAAAACCATGACTTCTTAGAGTTATATTTTATACAAAAATATGGGGATTTTTATGTTTACGGCCTTTAAACAAGCTTACTTGTAAGAACTTGGTAAACATACATTTTTGTAGGTGTTTAAATTTTATAAAAATTTTATGATGAACTTGAAAGTTTACCAAAACATGTAGTCTTTTAACTTTGTGTTTAACATGTTCATACATCTTTAAAATGTGTTTGTTACTAATATTTACTAACTTTGTTAAAAATCATTTTTAACAACTTGTTTACATATATTTTTAGAAAACATCACAAATCACTTTACTCATTTTTACATGTTCATCAAGACTTTTGTCATTTTTAAACCACTTGTTCAGACAACATCTTAAGAATATGATAAATCATGTTATCCACTTTAAAGAGTCCATTTATTATGTATAACAAGTTCATCAATTCCTTGATCATGGATCTTCTAAGATCCAGGTGTATACTTGTTAGATTTATACTTCTAGCAAGTACACTTATGATGGATATCATCCATAGCACAAAATAAACATTCACATCTTCATTATATGATCATATTCTTTAGATCAGCTTACTAGTTCATGTGTTCATCTTTTAAAGGTGATACGTTTTGGTGATATAACTTGTATACTAACAATATACTAGTAACAAGACATTAAATGAAAGATTAGGAGGCTAACTACTAGCTCTTGTGTCTAGGGAGTGGCAAGATGAACTAGTTGAAGAAGATGATGCAAAGATGGTGGATAAAAGCTCCTTAGAGTGGTCCTTCAACTCCCAAGGCTTGATCCGTCCTTAGATATGCTTGAGACACCTTAGAGTATAACTGGATTAGCTTGCAAGTGACTTGAAAATGGAGGTGAAGTAGGGGTGTTTGGAGCCATGAAGTTCAAGGGGGAAGGAGGTGAAGGTGTTCTTGTTGTTGATTTTTGGTGGAAGAATAAGATCTAGTTCACTTGTTTATTTATGTTGGTCAAGGAGCACATTACCCTCCATGCAACTTCAAGTCATTTCCAACAAGGGCACAAAGGGGGACAAGAATGTGGGGGGCTTGTGGGCCCTCACTTTGGCCGTCCAAGATAATGATGATGTTGGTTAACTTGGTTAAATTTTTATGTTAAGTATTTAGTTATGTTTAGGGATTTAGTTAGGGGGTTTAGTGTATTAGGGATTTTTGATGCATTTTAAGACACAAGATGCCATACACTAGTTTAACATTGTTAAACAATGTTAACTAGTTTATATTTTATGTCTAGTTCGTGTTCGGTTGCTTGACGGGTTCTAGGTTCGTTAACGGGTCCTTAAACAGAGGTCTAAGTAACTTGTAGGGATTTAAGGATTTACAATCAAAACAATGTGTTTAATGATTTTAACTAGTCGTATGATGTTAAAATATTGTTAACTAGTTCATGTGGTGTTCCAGATTGTGTCCGGGTGTTTGTTTCGTTGTCGGTTCGTTAAAACGTTAACTTTCAAGACTTGTATGATTTTATGTGTTTTGGTTCCAAATAATACTTCCAATATCTTTTAAGTAGTGTATGATGTTTAACACTATTTCTTCATATTACATAAGCTTGTGCATGCTGTATTTTGCTGAATTGTTGTTTAGTGTATATTTCGGACAGTTTTCAGTGCATGTATAGTTTCCGCAAAGTGTTAGCATTAATCCTTGCTTTCCCACATGGGGTTTAATATGCAGTTTATGTTGGACTCTCGTCTAAGTCCTAAATCTGCTGTTTAACTGCGTACTAACACTGTGCTGCTACAACTAGTCTACTAGTTGTTTCCGACGCACTGTTTTAAACTGTTTTTTTTTAATGGTAACCACTAAACAAATAATATGCATCATGTAATATATTCAATGAGCTTTCTAGGTGTATGCAATGCATTTCATGCAGTTTAGTTGTTCAGACCACATAATTGTATCATATAATTCACTGTTTTAATGTAAGGTATTTACCCGAAAGTGATAGTTGTCAAATACTCCCCCCGTTAAGAAGAATTTGTCCTGAAATTCATGCTGAGTCATCCATTGCAGGAGTCTTCTCAAACAGGTGAGGGTATTTGGCCTTGATTTGATCCTCATGTTCTCAAGTAAACTCGGGTCCATGCTTTGAGTTCCAATGAACTTTGACTAACTTGATATGACTTCTCCTAGTTTTATGGATTTTCCGGTCCATAACCTGAATAGGTTCTTCAGTAAATTGGAGTTTATCATCTATATGAATCTCATCCATAGGGATGATCACTGTTTCTTGCGTTGGGCTCTTCTTGAGGTTTGACACATGGAATGTGTCATGTACACTACTAAGTTCATCTGGTAGTTTCAACTTGTAGGTAACGGTACCAACCTTTGACAAAATTTCAAATGGTCTGATGTACTGCGGGTTAAGCTTCCCGCACTTACCAAATCTTGCTACGCCTTTCCAAGGTGAGACTTTTAACAAAACCTTGCCTCCGACCTCAAAGGATAATGGTTTTCTTCTCTTGTCCGCGTAGCTCTTTTGTCGATTACGAGCTGCCTTTATACGGTCTCGTATTTGAAATATCTTAACGGTAGTCTCTTGGACTAATTCAGGACCAATTAATTGTTTGTCGCTAACTTCCGCCCAACGTAGCGGAGAATGACACTTTTGACCATATAGAGCTTCGAACGGTGCGACTTGTATACTTGTATGGTAACTATTGTTATAGGAGAACTCCACCAAAGGTAGGTGAGTATCCCAATTGCCGCCTAGATCCATCACACATGCATGAAGCATGTCTTCAAGCGTTTGGATAGTCCGTTCACTCTGGCCGTCGGTTTGTGGATGGAAAGTCGTGCTTAGATCTAGTCGAGATCCAAAGGCCTTTTGAAAAGATTGCTAAATTCTTGACACAAAACGACCGTCTCGGTCTGAGATGATAGAAACAGGCACTCCATGACGAGCCACTATTTCTCTAAGATATAGCTCGGCTAACTTCTCTGTGCTGTCTTTCTCGCGAATTGGCAGAAAATGTGCGGACTTTGTCAATCTATCCACTATTACCCAAATCATGTCGTGACCTCTTGAGGTTCAGAGTAATTTTGTAACAAAGTCCATGGATATTTGCTCCCATTTACATACGGGAATCTCGGGTTGTTGTAACAATCTCGAAGGTTTCTGATATTCGGCCTTTTAACTTTCATGCAGGTTAAACATTTACCGACATAAGTTGCGATGTCGCTTTTGAGGTTAGGCCACCAATAATATTCCTTCAAATCTTGATACATTTTATCTGATCCGGGATGGATTGAGTACTTAGACTTATGTGCTTCATCCAACACTACTTCCTGAAGACCGCCAAAAATTGGATCCCAAATTCGACCCATAAGGTATAAAGTCCCATCTTCTTTTGGCACTAACTACTTCTCCATGTGTCGGAGAAATTCCGCTTGAATATGTTCTTCCTTGAGTGCCTCAACTTGCGCGTCATGAATCTGAGTGGTAAGGTTCGTTTGAATTGTCATTTCTAGTGCTCGAACCCTTAAGGTTTTAACACGTTCCTTATGACTCAAGGCATCTGCTACAACGTTTGCCTTGCCCGAATGGTACTTGATCTCGCAATCATAGTCGTTCAACTGTTCAACCCAACGTCGTTGGCGCATATTTAATTATTTCTGATTAAATATATGTTGCATTTTGTGATCCGCGAATATAGTACACTGAGTACCATATAAGTAATGTCGCCATATCTTCAAAGCGATTACCACCGCACCTAACTCAAGATCGTGCGTGGTGTAGTTCTTCTCATGCACCTTTAGTTGGCGTGATGCATATGAATGACTTTTACCCGTTGCATAGGCACGCAACCTAATCCTTGATGCAAAGCATCACAGTATACCACGAAGTCATCGGTACCTTCAGGGAGTGAAAGGATCGGTGCATCACATAATTTATCCTTTAGGAGTTGAAACACCTCTTCTTGTCTCTCTCCCCAATCGAACTTCTTGTCTTTCTATGTGAGTGAGGTTAGTAGTTGAGCAACTTTGGAAAAGTTCTCAATAAATCCCCAATAATAGCCCGCTAGTCCCAAAAATTGTCGAACTTCCATTGGTATTTTTCGTGCTTCCCAATTCTTGATTGCTTCAATCTTTGATGGGTCCACATGAATACCATTCTCATTTACCACATGCCCGAGAAATTGCACTTCCTGAATCCAAAACTCACATTTAGACAACTTCGTGTAAAGCTTCTCTTTCTTCAATAACTCCAAAATGGCTCTCAATTGTTGCTCATGCTCGTCCTTCGACCGTGAATATATTAATATATCGTCAATAAATACTATCACAAATTTGTGGACGTAAGGCTTGCACCCTCGATTCATCAAATCCATAAAAACTACGGGTGCGTTTGTTAAGCCAAAAGGCATAACGAGAAACTCGTAGTGACCATAACAAGTTCTAAACACCGTCTTTGGTATGATCTCTTCTTGTATCCGCAACTGGTGATATCCAGACCTTAAGTCTATCTTGGAGTAGAAGCACAATCCTTGCAATTGGTCGAACAAGTCATCAATTCTCGGTAGTGGTACCGATTCTTGATAGTGAGCTTATTCAACTCTTGGTAATCTATGCACATTCTGAATGTTCCGTCCTTTTTCTTCACAAAAAAACTGGAGCTCCCCAAGGCGAAAGCTTGGTCGGATGGATCCCTTATCCAACAACTCTTGAAGTTGTGTGGATAACTCCTGCATCTCTGAAGGTGCTAGATGATATGGAGATTTGGCTACGGGTGCAGCTCTTGGTACCAAGTCGATGTGAAACTCGACTTGTCGTTGTGGTGGTAATCCTGGCAAGTCCTTAGGGAAGACTTCAGGGTATTCGTTCACCACACGCATATCTTCAAGCTTAGGCTCCTCGGCCTTCTTGTCAACCACATGTGCTAGGAAGGCTACGCAACCTTTCCATAGACACTTTTGAGTTTTCATACAATTAATAATCCGCAAGGGTATGTCGCGTTTCTCCCCATGAATAACAATGGTCTCCTCATTTGGCAGCGTTA
>CAMTDV010000020.1:57145114-57337614 GCA_947069175.1 Scalesia atractyloides
TCATCAAGTATATATGTATTCTTGCAACGCATGTGTTGCTAGCACGGGCCTAGCCCGCTAGACTCCGTACCTCGCACGAGTAAAATGTATATGTTTCATTACTCCTCATAGACGGGTCCCACCTGTTTGCCTCAACGTTACCATCGTTGGATATGTTCCATATATAATTCTTCTTAATTATATATATTTATTCATGTGCATGGGTTTATAGTTTACATGACCAAATGTTGTATTTGTTAGGTATACTTGTGTGTTTGTATTTCCATGGTCGTGTATAGTACTTGTATAATGGTATTTTCACTAAATGTTAGTGGTATTTGTTGGCATGTATTTGTACGTATAGGAATATGTATTTTTCTTGTATTTATTACCCACACTTTTGTGTATACCTAAAATATATAGTTTTTAAGATATATCCAAATTAGTATATGTATTATTATGCTTGGTAACTGTATGTATCCCAAAATTAAATATATTTTTAAGATTAGTTCTAGAAAATATATATTTTTATGCACTTCAAAAATAATATATTTTTAGCATTGACGAAATATGATATATTTTATATACTTGCAAAATATATATTTTGTCACTTGTTCAGTTTTGAAAGTAATATTTACCAAGTTTCGATATATTATATATTTCTAGTCCGTAATTTCTTATATCGTCCGATCGTCCAATATGTCCATATTTGTCTTCATGTATGGTTATGGATACGTATATATATATTTTTTAATTCTTTGATTGCCACTTATTATTGTATTTGTTGGTGTGTATTATTTTTCAAGTTCCTAACTTTATATATATATCTAATACAAACAATATACACGTAACTTGTGATTCTTATGATCACTAAATATATATTTTTCCATAAATATATATTTTTATCCATTTTTATTTTTAGAAAAACGATGACGTCTTGGACTTATATTTTATACAAAAATATGGGGATTTTTATGTTTATGGCCTTTAAACAAGTTTACTTGTAAGAACTTGGCAAACATACATTTTTGTAAGTGTTTAAATTTTATAAAAAAATTGCCATAGTCCCCCCTATATTTAGGAGGTTTCCCATGTTTTAAAACATGTGTTTAAGCTTTCAAAACTCATTAATTTATTCACCTCAATTTCAACAAGTATAACACACACACACACACACACATATATATATATATATATGCAGTTTTAGGTTATGATGAACTTGAAAGTTTACCAAAACATGTAGTCTTTTAACTTTTTGTTTAAGATGTTCATACATCTTTAAAAATGAGTTTGGTTACTAATATTTACTAACTTTGTTAAAAATCATATTTAACAACTTGTTTACATATATTTTTAGAAAACATGACAAATCACTTTAATCACTTTTACATGTTCATCAAGACTTTTGTCATTTTTAAACCACTTGTTCATACAACATCTTAAGAACATGATAAATCATCTTTCCACTTTAACAAGTCCATTTATTATGTATAACAAGTTCATCAATTCCTTGATCATGGATCTTCTAAGATCCATGTGTAAACATGTTAGATTTATACTTGTAGCAAGTATACATTTGATGGATATCATCCATAGCACAAAATAAACATTTACATCTTCATTACATCTTCATTATATGTTCATATTCTTTAGATCAAGTTACTAGTTCATGTGTTCATCTTTTAAAGGTGATACTTTTGGTGACATAACTTATATATTAACAATATACTAGTAACAAGACATCAAATGAAAAATTAGGAGTCTCACTACTAGCTCTTGTGGCTAGGGAAGTGGCAAGATGAACTAGTTAAGGAAGATGATGCAAGATGGTGGATAAAAGCTCCTTATAGTGGTCCCCAACTCCCAAGGCTTGATCCTTCCTTAGATATGCTTGAGACACCTTAGAGTATACTTGGATTAGCTTGCAAGTGACTTGAAAATAGAGGTGAAGTAGGGGTGTCTGGAACCGTGAGGTTCAAGGGGGAAGGAGGTGAAGGTGTTCTTGTTGTAGATTTTTGGTGAAAGAATAAGATCTAGTTCACTTGCTCATTTATGTTGGTCATGGAGCACATTACCGACCATGAAACTTCAAGTCATTTCCAACAAGGGGACAAGAATGTGGGTGGCTTGTGGGCCCCCACTTTGGCCGTCCAAGATGATGATGATGTTGGTTAATTTGGTTAAATTTTATGTTAAGTTTAGGGGTTTAGTTAGGGGGTTTAGTGTATTAGGGATTTTTGATGCATTTTAACTAGTTTATATTTTATGTCTAGTTCATGTTCGGTTGCTTAACGGGTGCTAGATTCGTTAACGGGTCCTTAAACGGAGGTCAAGTAACTTGTAGGGATTTTAGAGATTTTCAATCAAAACAATGTGTTTAATGATTCTAACTAGTGTATAATGTTAAAATATTGTTAACTAGTTCATATGATTTGCCAGATTGTGTCCGGGTGTTTGTTTCGTTGTCGGTTCGTTAAAACGTTAACTTTCAAGACTTGTATGATTTGATGTGTTTTGGTGCCAAATAATACTTCCAATATCTTTTAAGTAGTGTATGACGTTTAACACTATTTCTGCATATTACATAAGTTTGTGAATGCTTTATTTTGCTGAATTACTGTTTAGTATATTTCAGACAATTTTCAGTGCATGTATAGTTTTCGGAAAGTGTTAGCATTAATCCTTGCTTTCCCACAGGGGGTTTAATATGCATTTTATGTTGGACTCTCATCTAAGTCCTAAATCTGGTGTTTAACTACGTACTGACACTGTGCTGCCACAGCTAGTCTACTAGTTGTTTTCGACGCACTGTTTTAAACTGTTTTTAAGGTAACCACTAAACAAATAATATGCATCATGTAATATATTCAATGAGCTTTCTAGGTGTATGCCATGCAATTCATGCAGTTTAGTTGTTCAAATTATATAACTGTGTCATATAATTCACTGTTTAAAAGTAAGGTCTTTACCCAAAAGTGACAGTTGTCACATCTTCCTACGTTTAGATGGTTCACTCGCTTTGACCATCGGTCTGCGGGTGAAAAGTTGTGCTTAAATCTAAGCGAGAACCAAAAGAAATTTGAAATGATTGCCAGATCCGTGACACAAAGCGACTATCTCTATCGGAGATTATCGAGAGTGGCACTCCATGACGTGCAACGATTTCCTTAAGATACAGTTCAGCTAACTTCTCGATACTCTCTTTCTCACGAATTGGTAAGAAGTGCGCTGACTTGGTTAACCGATCGATGATAACCCAGGTCATGTCATGACCTCGAGAGGTCTGTGGTAGTTTTGTAATAAAACCCATTGAGATTTGTTCCCACTTCCAAACAGGGATCTTATAATATACTAGATGGTTTCGGTATTCGGCCTTGACCTTTGCATAAGTTAGGCATTTCCCAACATAGGTTGCAATATCCCCCTTGAGATTAGGCCACCAATAATACTCCTTTACATCCTAATACATTTGGACTTGTGTGCTTCGTCCAACACCAAATCTCGCATATCGCTAAAATTGGGAATCCAGATCCTTCCCATGAAATATAAAGTTCCATCCTTTTTTGGTTCCATTTGTTTCTCCATTCCGTAATGATTCTGCTTGAATATTTTCCGGTTTTAGAGCTTCTTGTTGTGCATCGCGCACTTAGTTGTAAAGTTCGTCTGGATCGTCATCACTAAAGCTCGTACTCGTAAAGTTTTGACTCGTTCCTTCCGGCTCAAGGCATCCGCCACTACATTTGCCTTGCCCGGGTGATACTTGATCTTACAGTCATAATCATTCAACAATTCCACCCAACACCATTGGCGCATAATTAATTCCTTTTGATTAAATATGTGTTGAAGACTTTTATGATCTGTGAATATGGTACACTTGGTGCCATATAAATAATGATGCCAGATTGTTAAAGCAAATACCACTACGCTTAGTTCTAGGTCATGAGTGGTATAATTCTTTTCATGAACTTTCAACTGACGTGACGCGTACGCGATGACTTTTTTTCACGTGGCATTAACACGCAACCCAAGCCATGCGATGCATCAATACAACACAAAGTCATCGGTACCGTCCGGAAGTGATAATATCGGCGCCATACATAATTTTTCCTTTAATAGTTGAAATGTCGATTCTTGCTTTTCTCCCCAATCGAACTTATTATCCTTTTGTGTAAGCCAGGTTAGAGGCTGAGCAACTTTTGAGAAGTTCTCAATAAATCTCCTGTAATATCCCGCTAAATCTAGAAATTGTCGTATTTCTGTGGGGGTTCTTGGCGCGGTCCAATTCTTTTATGCCTCGATCTTTGAGGGTTCGACGTGTACCCAGTTCTCGTTCACCACGTGACCGAGAAACTGTACCTTGCGAATCCAAAATTCGCATTTCGAGAATTTGGCATATAATTGTTCCTTCTTTAGCAACTCTAGTATATTACTCAAGTGTGGTTCATGTTCTTCCTCGGTTTGCGAGTATATTAATATGTCATCGATAAATACGATCATGAACTTGTCGTGGTATGGCTTACATACCTGGTTCATCAAATCCATAAATACTGCAGGGGCGTTTGTTAACCCAAAAGGCATAACATGGAACTCGTAATGAACGTAGCGAGTCATAAACGCTGTCTTAGGAATACTTTCCTCTTGGATTCTTAACTGTTGATACATGGATGTTAAATCAATCTTTGAATAAAAACTCGACCCTTGTAATTGATTGAATAGGTCATCAATCCTCAGTAATGTGTACCGATTCTTAATGGTTAACTTGTTTAGTTCACGGTAGTCAATGCACATTCGGAAGGTTCCATCCTTCTTTTACACAAACAGCATTGGAGCTCCCCAAGGCAAGAAATTCGGTCTTATGAATCCTTTGTCTAACAAATTTTGAAGTCGTGTAGATAGTCTTTGCATTTATGACTGAGCTAATCGGTATGGAGGCTTCGCTACTGGTGCTGCTCCCGGCACCAAATCAATGCGAAAGTTGGCGTGTCATTGCGGAGGTAATACAGACAAGTCTGATGGAAAGACTTCGAGGGAATTCCTTCACAACGGTTTTTCCTCCAATTTTGGCTCCTTAGTTTCCTTGTCGACTATGTGAGCTAGAAAGGCTATGCAACTTTTCTATAGGCAATCCTGTCCTTCATACAATTAATGATTCGTAATGGCGTCTCGTGCTTCTCTCCGTGTACTATAAGTGTTTCTTCGTCTGGCAGGGGAATGCAGATAGTTTTCTCAGGACAACCTACTTCCGCTCTGTTATACGTCAACAAGTCTATGCCAAAAGCTACGTCGTAACAACCCAGATAAATGGGTAAAAGAACGATATTAAATTCTCGTTCTCCAAGTTCCAAAGTGCATCCTTTTATAACTTCCCTGACTTGACTAATTTACCGTTGGCAAATCCAATAAAATGAGGGAACGTCTATCTTACTTGACTGTAGGTCAAGTATATTTTGAATTCTATGGAGATGAACTAAAATCGGCACAGGTATCAAACAGGATGGATGCGAGATGTTGGTTGATAGGAAACGTGTCGGTGACCTTTATTGATTCCTCATGACTCAGCTAATTCCCCATTAGCTAACTTGATAGCGTGTCTAATTTACATGACTCCAATTCGAGTATCTGCTTAACACCTAAAGACACTAGCTAAGCTTGGTGTTGGTATCAAAAGAATTGACACGTAATGATTATAGAGTAGAACGTACGCATGACGACATCAGGGTCTTGTGGGGTATCCATAGTTTCTGCTCACTCACACTTTAATTCACTTGTCTGATTCATTCTTAAGACCCTCGTGCTTGAAGTGGCCTTCGTGCCACACTTAACATCCTTGTTCTTGGTTGAGTCTTACTAACTTATTGGTTTATGTTTTGTGTCTTGATTTACCACACTTCTACTCTTGGCACTTTTGCAAGTCTCTCATGAGGAAATTTTCACTTATCACATTTTGGATTTCAGTAAGTTATCAGCATATTTCTTGGTGCTAGCATCAATTATGGCAGCAATTGCCTCCGTTGCTATCATCACGGGAGTTCCCTTTCGTTTGTGACTCACTCTCGATCCTCCCTTAAGGGGTGTGTACGTTCGCTTCCTGTCACTAGTAGATTCCACATGCGTTTCCTTGCTTTCCGCACCTTTCTTTAATATTTCCCATGCATCCTTGGTTAGACTAACTGCGAGAGTTTATTGTTTGAGTGATGAAGGTAGGGTGGGATGATGTTGTCATGTTTCAGTTCTTAGAGGCTAAACCCCAAAAATCATAAATTGATCTTATACATGTTATGAAACCTGTTTTGACACTTAAACAAGTTGGTAATAATTATTAGAACATGTGAGAACATGTTCGGCTTGTCAGTTTCAGTTCTAGGGTCGGCTCGTAACCGAAAGTCATGAAGTTTGACTTCTGTTTTGACTTTCGATTCTGAACCGATTTAGATTAGTTACCTACTGATCTAAAGTTGCATTATGATCTTAATATAATGTAGCATAACCCTATGAGGTTATATTACATGATCATAATCAGAATCCATGTTTATGCGCAAGTTCCATAATTATGCCATTTTGACTAAAATGCCTTTTGCATAAAACAAGGTTTTGAATGGTATTGAACTTGAAAATGAGTTTCTACTGATGTAATATCATAAGTAGGATTAATTGGGATATTAAACTAAGTTATAAACTGAGTTTTCAAGCAGGTCCTTAAACTAGGTCGATAAATGACGATTTTAGCCCCTGTGGCTTATAAAATGGTTTTAATCAAATTTTTTTAAGGTAAATCATTTACCTACTGATATGTTATATTAAATAACATATTTTAAACATTTTAATCTGACCTTAACATCAGTTTTCGTAAACATCGCTTAAAGACGTCATTTTACGACATAAGCGCCGTTTCGGCGCATAGTATGGTTTTAAACCATATTATTGACCAAGACTTGATACCTACTGATTTTAAAACTTATTTTAAACATAATTACAGTAGGTACATGTTATAAACTCAGAATCCCAAATAATTTATAAACTATGTGTAAAATGACCAAAATGCCCCTTCGGTGTATAGTTTGGTCATAAAAGGCAAAGTACAACTATAAATGATATTCTACTGATATTATATCATAAATAAAATATTTTTCCAGAATACTTATGGTTATAAACTTAAATATGTTCAAGTTTCTTTTATGCGGTATGAAATTACCAAAACGCCCTAATGAGGCATAGTTTGGTTTTAAAACTTTAACAGACATATAAGTTAATATCCTACTGATATTTTGATTTATTTAAAGTATAATGGCATATAGAACTTGTCCACAACTTATCCGGTTACCCGATATCGCTAGCATGTGCTCAATTAAGTATATGAACTATTTTACTAAAATTAACCGAAACGGGTTTAACCTTGTCATTTATGTTTCAAAATCTAGAATGTTTATAGTTTACCCATATTATACAAGTCAAAGTACTTTTCGGGTTTAAACTACATTCTATCCGATCATCGTTTAAACAAGCGTTATATGTCTTGATCATGTACACCACTCGGTCTAAGTCTATGACTTAAATAAAGACCGATAGTATTTAATTGGTTAGCTTATGCAATAATCCAGACTAGAGCCTTGCCGGTAAATGATATCTCCATGTTAGTACTTTTGTATACGGCTGAGTTATTGAATTTGGAAAGAAGACTAACTCAGGTAAATACTCTCGACTTATTTTCCCTATATGGGCTTGGGATACGGTAAACTATTACCGCTTGGTCCGAAATGGGGTCAATCGAATGCCCGTTTGTGGCTAGTACACCCGCATATTCCGTTTTAATCAGTTTTGTTTGATAACTTAAACATCGGGGGTTAAATTACCGTGCCTTGATATCCCCGGCTCAATACATTAGTTATTAGCCACGACCTTAGCGTGGGTGTAGGTATACACCTGGCAGACGATCATATGCAAATTACCCAAGACGTTGGGGATAACTCCTTCGTGAGTTCGTAAGTGGTGTGTATTTAATCATGTCTCGGTTTCTGTACTGGGCCATGTATGTATTGACAAACATGTGAATCTGATACAAGGTTGCAAAGTCAACTTTCCCAAGTTAATAAAAGATTTTGTGCCGTTTTGCACCTAAAGATCATTTTAAAGTTTTCAAAATGAGTCAGTTGAGTGTATTTACCAGCGAAAGCTAACGTATCGTACAAAGGCTAACTGCAGGTACAATACGAAACAGGCCGGAAGCTGCTCGGTAGTGAATAAGAGGATCTTGCAAATCCTTAGATTTGCCCTAAACTCTGTTTTATATTCTTTCTTGTACACTTTATGATCCGCCTGTGGATCTTCTATTACGAGCCTGTATATTATTTTATTTTTCGAACAATTGGTTTGTAATAGTAATTTTACTCCAAGACTTCCATTGTGCTATGTTTAATTGACAATGATGTTATCAACTTACGTCACGATACTCCCCACCCGGGCCCACTGGTGTATGGATTTCGGGTTGGAAACCCAGGGTGTGACATTAACACCCTCCACTAGGTCGTTATGCACTAGATAGTTCATCTTTCTTAGATGAATTTGCCCCATTTTCTGATGCCATAGAATTGACTCTTTCTCGGTAGTCTTACATACAAAGCATTGAACTTTCTTTGACATGGTAGAGGCGATACCCATATCAAGAACATATAAATCATTTTCTCGCGGAGCACGCATTAGGATCCATTCCTCCGGAATCTTGAAATCGAGTTTTAAGATCAATCATTCTTTATCATTGATATGTATCGTGAACTTCTTGTCACAAATTTGCGAGATACTAAGTAGATTGTTCTCAATCTCAGCGATGTAGTTCACTTTGTCAAATGAAAACAACTCCGTTTGTGAGAATCCCTTCTCCGACAATCCTGCCTTCCTGTGTTCCAACAAAACCTACATACCCTCCATGGATAGCTTTAACGTCGTTGAGAAACGCAAGCATTCCTGTCATATGGCGAGAAGCTCCACTGTCCATTATCCATTTTGACATTATCGCACGCTGGAGCCCCTTCACACATGATGAAGAGACTATTTAAACAAAGAAACCCAAGCCTGTTATGATTTGTTTGGCACAATCATGGGTGCTTTTTGCTTTTCATCCTTAGTGAACTTTATGGATGAGAAACAGGTTTTGGACTTGCTTGTGAGCAATATCGTGCGATATGCCCAACTTTCTTACATTTAAAACACGTCTTGTGTTCTTATGAACAAAGGTATCCAAAACTTGTTTCAGTTTGTCTGTTTCTTTATGGAAATCATCGTTTGATTGAGTTCTGAAGATCTCCTTTTCTTTCTAAGTCGTTGTCCAAAAAACAAAGTTAATTTTCTTTGTAAAGTTCAGTTTTTGGGACCTATTTTTCATATGTCGCTTCTGGAAGCCCAAACCCGCCCTTTATTTTCAGGATAATCTCTATTCTTATGATAATAGGGTCGGTTGTCACTTTTTGATTTAGAGTAGAAAGATGTATCATGTTTATCCAAATCAACATGACTTACCTCCATAAGCTTGAACATTTTATCCACTCGATCCATGTTCACATTTTGGATCGGAAAGTCCTCATCCGAAAATAGTTTATCAGACCCTTTCATTTTGTAAACTATGACATTTGGATCAATATTTAAACTATCTTCCGATATATCATCAGACTCGGACTTTGCAAAATTTTCAGACTTTTCAGACTCAAAATTTTCAGATTCATTTTAACACATTTTCAACCACTATGTTTACGACTTCAGAGTCACATTCACCTTCAGATTTAGTGTAAGTTACGTCGATATCCACAGGCAGCTCATCAGCCGGTTCAGTTTTCAACTTTAGATTAAGCGCCTTTTCCACCCCAGATGGCTTTTTGCATACATAACTATTCCACATGAGTGGTGGAACACAATCGTAACTCGCACTTTTAGTTTTATCATTTTTAGATTCATCATTGTTTTCAATTTTGGGCAGAATGTGATCGATGACGTACGAGCTTGTTGAATAACTGATTAACAGTTTGTTAACCCGTTCAGATTCAATTTTAATTTTCTCAAGCTCACTTTTTAGCTCAGCAATAGTGTTCAAATGAATGTTAATAGCCATCTGTTTGTCCATCACTATTGCTTTAAGCATCATAAGTGTTGCGTCATTCTCTCTGAGTGCTTTATTATATTGTTTAACAGATGCACTCAATTTTTCATGTGCTTCCTTAGTGGATTTGTAATCACTAGACAAATTGTCTATTAAACTTTGAAGTTCAGCAAACCGTGTATCTTTTACAAGACAATCACCACACGGCTCTACACATTTTAAACATAGTTTTTCATCCACAAACTCAGCCATTGACTCATTTACTTCATTGCCATTTGCCATGCAAGCTTTAATGATGTCTTCTGACAACTTCTCCATTTTCTCATTGGCTTTTTCCTCATCAACTGCCTTCTTTTGCTCTTCTCCTGATGAATGCTGGCTTGGTGCAAAATATCCTGCAAAAGTTTTTAAAATATCATTAGGCAAAAGGTGTTTGAATGGACTGTTCAAAAGTTCCTCCTCTTCTGACGAAGTGTGATAATAGAAATCATCATCATCAGGACCCTCGTCAAAAGACGCCCCGGATTCTTCTTCAGGTTCTTCTAATCAGCCCAAGCACTTTCTCCCTTTGAGATGTATTTATTCCAGTTGAAGCCCTCACTTCTTGAGTAACCACCAGTGCTTTATCTTTGGTTTCTGGCTGTTTGTCTTCAATCGGTACCATTCGTGTTCTTGGCTGGGGACGATGGTAGATTGCTCTTTTGTAATAATCATCGGCGAAAGGGTTATGGTTTCCTTGAACCTCTCTGTTCGGACATTCACGTTTAAAGTGTCCTTTCTCCCGACATTTAAAGCAAGTAACTTTAGATTTATTAAACCCAAGTTTTCCATCTAGACCTCCCAAGTTGTCTTTTCCTTTTATCTACATGAATCTTTGTGCGCGATGAACAATCGATGCCATACACCACTTGATATCAATCAGTCCATCTCAACCGTATCTATTTGATCATAATCTTCTGGTGTCATTTTTGAGTTTCCGATTTTCCCTGCGACTAGACTATCATAAGACTAGACCACTAAAGCTAGTAAAGACATATGTTGCTTCGCGGTTCTGCGCGTTCGGAAAATCTACAACAATGTTGCACTACAAGACTCTTTGATTAGGATGAGATGATGAAGTAGTCTGGTTGATCTGGGCTTGATTTGAACCATAAGATGACTGTTGGCTTGAAGGCGTGTTAGGATTAACTGATGGAAAAGATTGAAAGCCACTGTTCTGGTTTGATGGTGGTGAACTTTGCGAACTGAAGGCGCTGAAAGCTATCTGGATCTTTGGTGATTGAATTTGAGCTGCAGAACTGTTCTTGAAGTACAGGTTAACATCTTGCTATAGTTAGATGGTTTTATTCTTTACCATCTTCTGCATTTCGAGTTCGTGTCCCCCCAGCCTTTCGATGAAACGCGGTAATGAGAAATTACCGTACTCAGTTCTATTCTTTAGTATGGTCAGATAAGTAGACCATTCACCTTGTGGAAGGAGAATCTGGTAACTTACCAACAAGTTCCTCGTTGGTCTTTATAATTCCCATCCTTTTCATCTGAACCACCAAATGACAGTAACTCTCTATCAATTGCTTCACAGTTTCACCTTTGATTAGCGTGAAGATATCAAACTCTTTGCTAAGCAACGCCTTTTTACTCTTGCGAAGTTGAGCACTTCCCTGAAACTTTAAATGGAGAACATTCCACAATGATTGAGCATCATCATCGTGTTGAAGTAACGCCAGAATGTCTTCTTTAATGGATTGTTGCAAAATATTCATCATTTTCTTCTCGTTGATGAACCTTTCCCTTTCGACATTTGAAAGTTGAGCGAGAGTCTTCTCGAGGCCTTTTTCACCAACTGGCGCTTGATATTTAGCTTCAATCGCAAACCAGCAAGTAAAATGATTAGCCTGCACCCAATTCATTAACCGCTCACTCCAACTATCGAATTCTTCTAAGTTCATTAACTTTGGCGGTTAAGTCATTGTCCCGTCTCATTTTCGAGATTGATGTTATATGCCGCTGTGTTCGTAACAGCCGATGTAGCAAACACGTTGTAAAATTCTTCAGACATTTTCTGTTAAAAATTCAAAAAACACACCTTTCGAAACAAACTGATTAGCATGGAAAAATTCCTTTGTGCGGATGACATAAAATTTGTGTGAATTAGATCCGTTCATACGAACCAACACTTAGCCAAAACAAGATGATTTTCACAATTCAATTACTCATGCGAACTACAGGTTCATGCGTAGTTGTTCGTACGAGTGATATGCTCATACGGATGTAAGGTTTGTGTGAATCACACTTGTAGATTTTGAAACTTGTAGATTTTTAGAAACTTCTGATAACTTGTTCGGACGAAAGGTTCAAATTTAAGAAAGTTGTTTGTGTGCGAGTGGTCTTTCTACTCGTACAAAACAACTATGTCTCCAAACAGATGAATTTTACCGATTTCGACATGATTTAGTCCGATTTTAGGTCTGAATTTGTTAAGGATTGATTAGAATGTAGTTTAACGTGAATTCCTAGAATCCTAGTCCATTTCGTCCGTAAATTCGTCCAAAATCCAGTTCAGTTCAGGAATGTGTAGAAGAAGAAGATGAATCCAAGTCTGAAACAACTGATAGCCTGCAATTACTTATCGTTTGTCAGTAGATCAGATCTCAAAGCTCTGATACCACTTGTGAACGAGGATCAGGCTCCTTCGATGAGCAACTGATCTGATCTAACCAACTAGCAGAGGGGAATTCATTGCTAGAGAGGTTAACAAAACAAATAAGATAGAACTTACTGTTTAACTGCTCTTTTGTATTCAAAGACGTGCAAATTACAGACGTGAGTAGACAAACTGGCAGAGCTTCACCGTACTATCTGAACTGACTAACTAGCTCTGACACAACACTCCTCTATTTATAGGTCGACATGACTCGTACTGGAGTGCGTGTTAAACATAGATATGCTTCGTACGAGCAACTGATCCGTATGAGTGACTGAGAGTCACTCGTACGAGCCACCTTGTCTCGCTCGTACAAATCAAACAAAAACATAAAATAAACTTTTAACATATTTACATTCAACACTAAAGCCCTATAAACAATACAGACACATCCTAGACGTAGGCAATAGACATAACGCATCAACAAAACTAAAATTGTGTGAAGAAAAATTCATTTGTAAAAATATATAATTCACGCACACCACTCTGTTTTGATGAAACAGGGTTTTTATAAAGTTAAAAAGTGAACGCTGAGGTGGCAGCTGTTTGAAAGATCTGATGCCTAAGATCTGTCCACGTGGTAACCTCGTAATGTGGTAATGAATGATAGTTGTTAGATAACCTCTATTGGAGAGCAACATAGGTTGAGAAGAGTGGTAATGAATAGTGGCTAATTTTATTCTATCTGAGGATAGACATCAGAGGTTTGGACAAACAGTGGTTATGCCTAATAGATGTTATGAACAGTGGTGAGTGACAACAGAGGATACCTTTCAATTGTAGATAGATTTTAACCAATCATAGGTTTTAGAACTAGTGGTTTGAAACAAACTTTAAGTATTATTTGAAAGTTTTTAATCAAGGCTATTTTTAAGGATGGATTCTTGATTTTCTGAAAACAATTTAATGCTTTTTATTCATGTAAAACAAAGTGTTGTTCTTAATCCATGTTTAGCATACCAATCCTAGATATCAAGCTTTCAAAGGTGGATGTGTCTAAAGCTTTTGTCAACACATCTGCCAGTTGATCTTTAGTTGGAACATGATGCAGAGAAATCAAACCTTTTTTCATAGTAATCCTTCACAAAGTGATGTCTGATCTCAATGTGCTTAGTTGTGGAATGAGAAATTGGATTTTTAATGATGTTTTTAGTTGCTTGACTATCCAACATGAAAGGAGTCTTTAAAGCAGTCACACCAAAATCCAGCAACTGATTTTGAAGCCACTGGAGTCGAGCTATACAACTTGCAGCAACAATATATTTAGCCTCTACTGTTGATGTTGAAACCGCTGCTTGCTTTTTGCTTTGCCAAGAAACCAAGCAATTTCCTAGAAACTGACAACCTCCTGAAGTAGACTTCCTTGTAGTATGACAACCAGCAAAGTCACTCTCTGAATAACCTGAAAGCTCAATATTACTATTAGGAGGATACCAGAGACTAAGTCTGGGAGCACCTTTTATGTATCTGAACATCATTTTCACAACTATAAGGTTGTACTTTCTAGGTGCTGACTAGGATTGGGCACGGACACATGTAGCAAACATGATGTCTGGCCTTGATGCAGTTAGGTACAACAAAGACCCAATCATGCTTCTGTGAAGTGTTTGATCAACCAAGTCATCTTTGTCATCAATAGGACCAATTTTGTAGTGGCCATAGGCATACTACATAATTACAATCATTCATATCATAGTTAGTTAATAGTTCTTTGACATATTTACTTTAATGAATGAATGGACCATTTTACAATTGCTTAACTTGGAGACCAAGAAAGCATTGATGTTCACCATGGCACTCATCTCAAACTCTATTGTCATGAGTTCCCTAACCTCTTTACACATTGAATCACATTTTGATCCAAAAATGATGTCATCCACATAAATTTGGACAATCATCAAATCCTTTCCTTTCCATTTTAGAAACAGTGTTTCATCAATTTTATCTCTTGTGAAGACTATGGATAAGAGAAAGGTGGAAAGAGTTTCATACCAGACTTTTGGTGCTTGTTCAAGCCATATAAAGCTTTACTAAGCTTGTAAACATGATCAGGATAAAAGGCATATTCAAAACCAGGGGTTGGCATACATATACCTCTTATTGGATCTTACTATAAAGGAATGCACATTTGATATCCATTTGATACACCTTGATGTTGTGGTTGACAGCAAAAGCCAAGAATAGTCTGAGGGCCTCTTATGTTACTACTGGAGCAAATGTTTCATCATAATCAATGCTTTCTTCTTGTCTGTAGCCTTGAACGACAAGCCTATCTTTGTTTTTGACAAAAATGCCCCTTTCATCTGTTTTGTTCTTAAAGACCCATTTTGTGCCAATTGGACATACATCGTTAGGCAATGGTACAAGTTCCCATACTTATTATCTATTGAACTGTACGAGCTCTTCCTGCATGGCTTCTACCCAACTATTGTCTTTTAGTGCCTCTTGGTACTTGACATGTTGTGTGAGTGATAGAAAGCCAGCAAAAAGACAAATGTTTTGGGATTGACTTCTTGTGAGTACCCCTTCATTGATGTTGTCAATAAATTGGTCTAGTGGATATTTTTAAGGTAGATTAGATCTCCCTTGCATGGAATGATGAAATTTAGAGGTGAAGGCTTCAGATGGGAATCATCTGAGCTAACATCTATTGGCAATTTTGAAGAGTCAACAGATGTTTGGAATGGAGGTGGAGGCATGGATGGAATGGGTGTATAAATGGGTTGACTTTTGTTCATAGATGATGGACTGTTGTCAACATTAGATTGACTGGATAAGGCAGCAGAGGTTTGAGGATCAACAACTATTGATGTATTACTGGTAGAGTTTTGACATCTATTTTGAACATTTGTTCCTCTTGTGGTGGAAATGACTTTATATTGTGGGATCATAATGTAAAATCCATAATCTTGATGGGATGACTATGGTGTACCTGCATTGTTAGTCTTGACAGACACATCTTCAAATTTAAATTTGTCTAAATCAAACAATTCAGCAGGATTTGCTAGGATTTTTAAAGATAAAAGTTCATTGAACTTTATATTCAAAGTCTCTTCTACATATGTTGGAATTTAACCATACAAAAGAATAGATGATAGAAAACCCAAAATATACTACAACCTTTGATACTAATAATAATAAAACATCTGCTAGGGTCAAGCTCTACTAAAGACAAAATGTCAAAGGTCTGCCATAGGGAAACTCTGTTGAAAACTAAAGCTAAAGGTCTGCCAAGACAAAACTCTGTTGAAGACTAAAGCTAAAGGTCTGCCAAGGCAAAACTCTGCTGCACGCCAACAGAGGACGTCTCATCAGTGTTTTCTATCAATCTTTGCAATGTTTAGTTATAGTAGTGGTTAGCTTAGCAGATGTTGTTAATTTGTTAATATTGTTAGATGTCGCTTTCCAGCTGACATCATCATAAGATGCTCAGTGGTTAGAATTTTAGTATAAATAGAACAGGTCATGTACTGTTCTATTTGATCACTTTTCATCAGTTATCAATCTAATATTCTTCTTTACATTCTGTATGAACAAATTAGTGATCTTAAGCTGAGGGGAGATTGTGAGTTATATGCAAGTGATTACAATCAAGAAAGCATGATAATGAAAACAATCTCCCAATTGTTATGAATCAATGTTCATCATTCCGCTGCACTTACATCTGATTTATTGTCTTTCATTTTTCATCTTTAGAACTTTTAAAATAGTTTCAAACTCAGATCCTAACAATTGGTATCATAGCCTGGTCATTCGAATTTGATTTAACAATCAATTTGATTTGAATAGATCACTCTCACTTCTAATTCAGTTTGTTCGTTTTTATTGAAAATAGAGTTTAATTACATTTTCAAAGTTTTTAAACAAAACTCTGTTTGTTAACAATCAAAATGTCACACACTTCACAAGATCCTCATAACACCGGCAACATGTTTAAACCACCGATCCTTGTCAGATCTGAGTATAATATCTAGCAAAGACGGATGGGTCATGTCCTTGCTCAGCAAAACACTGATTGCTAGAAGTCGGTCATCTTTGGACCTCATGTTCCAATGATACCGAGTACAAAGGACCCTAAAGTCCAAGTACCAAAGAATCCTGAAAATTATTCCAAGCAAGATTTCCAAAAAATCGAGCTAGATGCAAAGGCATTTAGCATCGTGGCCTCTGCATTGCCAAATGATATCTATGTTGGGTTTCTTGCATTGCAACAGTGCAAAGGAATTATAGGATGCTTTAAAAGAGAAATTCGATGGGACTGAGGAAGTGATCGAAAATAATAAAGAAGTTTTAAATCAACAATACGAAACGTTTTGTCATGTTAAAGGAGAGTCATTAACCTAACAGTTTGAAAGGTTTAGTTTTTCTCATTAGTGAGCTTAAACTGGTTAATGTTGCATTTGCAAATTCGACTTTAAATAGTCATTTTCTAAGATCATTACCAGACAAGTGGGACACTATAGCTTTTGTAACTCGAAATTCAGTTGCATTTAGTGAAATGAGTCTAACATAGCCTCATGGTAGGCTCCTCACTTATGAGAGAGAGTTAAACCAGAAAAAGAAGCTATAAGAATCATGCAAGGTGGCAGATGACTATGCATGTGATGGGGGATAGGCTCCTCCGATGAGCAACCAGACTGATCTAACTCAACTAACATAGGCTGAATTCATTGTTAGTGAGGTTGATAAACGAACAAGTGAGATCTACAGTTTAACTGCTTTGAATATATTGATTGACGTGAAAAGTACAAAGCAAGTAAACAATTCAGCAGGGCTTCGCCGTACCAACTAATTCAGCATGGCTTCGCCGTACCAACTGGACTAACACTACCTAGCTCTGACACAACACTCCTCTATTTGTAGGACGACATGACTCGCAGGAGAGTGTGTTGTAGAGACTGTGACTCGTGCGAGTGGTTGCCTCGTACGACTGACAGAGAGTCACTCGTACGAGCCTACTACAAAATACATAAATCAAACAATAACATTTACAAATTGACGTTCTAAGACCTATATACAAACATATCCTAGACGTAGGCAATAGACATATGCACCAACAAACTCCCCCTTAGATGTTGCCGTAGTCTTGGATAGTCTTCAAAAAATCTTCATAAGATCTGACGTTTATCGACCAAAGAACCGCTTTGATGGCTTGCGACGCTCCTCAAAAGCTATAGGCGTTTGATCTGTTGGAGGAGGTCGGTTAACTGTATTGCCAAACCGAAACTTCTAAGCGACGCTATACGAGCTCGCTCTACAATCCTCGCTTCCTTCTTATCTTTCTTCTTTTGCTCTGACTCCTCCAGTTTCCTCCAAGAAGTGTTCTATGTCGAACCAGAATGTATATCATTCGCGAAACAAACATTAATAATCTTCTAAAACTGGAGTGCTTGTTCTTTGTCTTTCTCTTCGTAGCTGATTTTACTGTAGAACAAACAATCTATATCTACTAGCCACATCGGGTCTAGTACTCGAATGCTACGCCATAGCCCATATATTTGTTTGTGTGCTATGACGACTTCGGTAAGCTCCTCAGTTATCTTCCATGAATCATTATCAGGGTGCACACAAATAACAGCTTCTCCTGTGATAGAATCATAGTGCCACCACTTGGAGTTTTTATGGAAATCTTGCTCCATCTGAATCATAGGCATATTCTTCATTACCTTTGGCCTCTTCACGATGAGCGTAACATCTATTTCTTTAGTAATCAGATCAATCTTCGTAATACGCTTCGGAAATGAGGTTTCCAGTGTATAAATTCATGCGAAGCTTCAAGCTTGATCAACTTCGATAGCCGTTGATCGTGAAATTTCATCTTCAGATTTATCATCTTCGTTTGCACGAGCTCTTTAATGTCCCAATATGGCAAGGATTTATGTCGCTCAAAAATCTGAAATACTGGATTCCAAACTCCCTTTTGATAGCGTAAATGTCAAGTTCCTCGATCCAACCCCAACTGATAATGTCCCCTAGAGAAATATTTGCATCACATGTAAAGAATGCTAGAGGAGGTTTGAACTTGCGCTCTGCTGGTGAAACTTTGAACCACTTTTTCCTAATTTCTGTAATTTCAGCTCTATTCAACTGTTGAGGAATGGTACCCTGTTTAGCAGCTTCTTCAACTTTACATTTCAGAACATCGGCATTTCCTGCTGCATATAACTCAGTAAAAGTTGGGGAGTCATCTGTACCCTGATTGGCAAGATTAGTAACAACATAATCAGAATCATCCTCCACGACAACTCTATCATGATCATTCGCATCTTCAAACAGGGTACCATAGTTTAGGGGAAACTATGGCGAAATTTTCTAAAAATCTAATCGTGATTGACATATAATTAATGGGATGTTTAGCGGGACTAAACACGATTAGTAACTTAAATCGTCATTAAGTAAGTTTTAATGACAAGGGTTAAACCCTAAACACTCAAGTGTTCAACAAGTATATATATATATATATATATACATATTTTGTCACCAAGAATTTTGTATAAATACATGTGTATTGTATGTGTAAGTATTTAGAAGCTTATGGTATTCACCATAAAAATACCCAACTATATATTCAAAATACTACAAACACTTGAAAATAATACCACGTATTGGTGACTCCAACAAATACATATTTACAATACGTCCAAACAATAATCGGACAAACCAAGCAATGCGGACGATGGGCGAACGTTCACATTTACACTGTCGCGTCGTCGACCAACGAATAAATCGCCGACACGAAGGGTTATTACGACGACGAGTAATTTTCGACAAGAAAAAAGCATGTAATAAACGACGTCGACGACAAGTCTAAAGTATATATTTAGGAACTTAAAATATACATATGTTATCGAAATCTAAATCTGAAAAGTTGAAAATATAAAAGTATAAGACATATATACTTATAAACTAATACTTAGTAAAATAATAAGTATAAGACTTATAAAATAACGGGCTCATCAAAATGAAAATATAAAAGTATAAGACATATATACTTATACACTAATACTTAGTTTCATAAAGTACAAGTTGATCAACTTGAAAATGAAGAAAAGATAACCTAAAAACCCTAACTCACACCTTAATAATAACACTAAATATGGTTTATTTTGTGTTGATCATGTATTTACATGTTAACTAGTTGCATGATGGTGTAGTTTATGTTAAAGTAAGGTCTAAAAGTTAGATGATCTTGTATGAACAAGTATGGAAATGAGGATTTAGACATGATAATGTTTAAATCTAAACAAGATCATCAACTACATCATCCGTGAAGATTACTACAACCTAAAATAATTTTACAACATATGGGTGATTTTTATAAGAAATAACATTAAGATTTAAGATGTAACCATCTTAAAAAGTGTAGTAATCAAAAGGGTTTTAAAACAATGGACTTGGTCTAATGATGTAACAAAAATGATGAGTTAAAAATGCTAATAAATATTGAAATCACATTTCATTTTTAGTAAGATTTTGACTACAAAAATACCATGGATGATGATACACATAAGTTGTAAACAAATAATATGAAAGCTTGAAATAAATTCTTGATCTTGATTATGAGTTTAAACAAGGTTTAAACACATTTTAAAAACGTGGAAAACGCCATAGTTTAGGGGAAACTATGGCTAAATTTTCTAAAAATCTAATCGCGATTGAGATATAATTAATGGGATGTTTAGCGGGACAAAACGCGATTAGTAACTTAAATCGTCATTAAGTAAGTTTTAATGACAGGGGTTAAACCCTGAACACTCAAGTGTTCAATAAGTATATATATATATATATATATATAGTGACTTGTGGAAATAAAAATATGTATACATATTTTGTAACCAAGAATTTTTTTATAAATACATGTGTATTGTGTGTGTAAGTATTTAGAAGCTTAGGGTATTCACCATAAAAATACCCAACTATATATACAAAATACTACAAACACTTGAAAATAATACTAAGTATTGGTGACTCCAACAAATACATTTTTACAATACATGGAAACAATAATCGGACAAACGAAGAAATGCGGACGATGGGCGAACGTTCACAGTTACACGGTCGCGTCGTCGACCAACGAATAACTCGGCGACACGAAGAGTTATTACGACGACGGGCGATTGACAAGAAAAAAACATGTAATAAACGACGTCGACGACAGGTCTAAAGTATATATTTAGGAACTTAAAATATACATATGTTATCGAAATCGAAATCCGGAAAGTTGAATATATAAAAGTATAATACATATATACTTATACACTAATGCTTAGTAAAATTATAAGACATATAAACTTATACACTAATGCTTAGTAAAATTATAAGTATAAGACTTATAAAATAACGGGCTCATCAAAATGAATTTGTGCTAGTCCCAATTTATAAAAGACATGGGCAAGGCCCAATAGTACAAAATATATGGACAAGGCCCAAAATGTATAAAATATACGGACAAAGCCCAAAAACATATTAGTTACATGGGCTAGGCCCAAAGATATAAATTACATGGGCTAGGCCCAATGACATAAAAACATGGGCTAGGCCCAATGACATTAATTACATAGGCTAGGCCCAATGCCATAAAACATGGGCTAGGCCCAATGACATAAATTACATGGGCTAGGCCTAATGAGATGAAAACATGGGCTAGGTCCAATGACCTGAAAACATGGACTATGCCCAATGACATGAATACATGGACTAGGCCCAATGACAGGAATTACATGGGCTAGGCCCAATGACATAGATGGCATTGGCAAGGCCTAGTTCACACATGATCTAAGAAACAACAATAATATATATATATATATATATATATATATTTGAGAAATATATATAACAATATTAATCGAACAAACAAACTACCAACCCTATGATTACATTAAAAGTTGTTCTATCATAACAAATAAATACATAACAAGAATTCAAGATGAACAACGAGTACAAGGTCCATTGAGGCCTAGTTGTCTAATAAACTCGATACACATGTAGGTTACACACGTGTACGGACACCAACTGTGAGTAGTATGATGTACGGAACGCAAAGCAGTGAGTTCATGTCCCTTCTTTCAATTATTTAAATGTTTTGATTTCAAAACTATCGAGGGGAAATACATGTTATAACAAATAGTATGTTAGCTATGGGTTTAGTTAATAAGACGATCAATTGTGCGTAAGTAGGATGATGACAATAGTAACCATTAATCACATAGTCACCAAGGTGCAAAAGAGGTAGATCTATTGAGTTTGAGACGCGCTCCACTCCTGGTTGGTATACCCTTCGGAGTGCTTTTGTGATCCCAATGATGTCAAAGTTGTCTCGGTTTGGTTACTTACTTATGGCACACATATGTCAGGGTGCTCGCGACACACTGATAGATCCTTAAAACTCCATGATGCTAATAACATACTCAGATTTCAATACTGGATTTCAAGAATGACATTTTATACGAAAACATTAACTACATGAACTCACCAACTTTATGTTGACTTTTAAAATTACATGTATTTCAGGACGCAGGACATGAGATGGTGATATGATTCGGGTTATAGGAAACGTCAAGACAATGATGTGCCATCTTTTGGAGGGTTTGTGTTTTATATCCCAACTTCATATGGGTATATAGGAGTCAAAACCTCATACGCAGTAGCTATAAAACAATATCTTATTTTGAAGTAATATAAGTTGAATTATGTTTATGATGATCAGTTGAACACAGTTAAACTATGAAATCACTTTTGTATGGTTGTAATTATGGGAATGAAACTTATTATTAGTATGGCATCGTTGTTGAATTATAATTGTTTACTAAATTGGATGCAATGATTACCTAATAGTCACACACTTGCGCTTCCGCTACGACCAGGGTGTGACATTGTTGGTCTCATCAGATAACTTCTCCATCTTTTCATCAACTGTTCGTTCAACATCAGGCGTCTTCTGTTCTTCGCAAGATGATCGATGGCTTGGTCCAAAGTAACCTGCAAAGTTTTCAAGATATCCTTAGGCAGGAGATGTTTAAATGCACTGTTTAAAAGTTCCTCCTCTTCTGATGATGTGTGATAGTAATAATCATCTTCTGGAGCCTCGTCAAAAGATGCATCTAATTCTTCTTTAGGTTCTTCGATTATTTCAACAACCAATGCCAAACTCTGATTCTTGGAAATGTATTTGTTCCAGTTAAAGCCCTCATCTTCTGGAGTTACCACTAGCCCTTTGTCTTTGTTTCTGGCTGTCTATCTTCGATTTGCACCATTGGAGTTCTTGGTTGGGGACGATGGTAGATAGCCTTCTTGTAGTAGTCCTCGGCAAATGAGTTTTGATTACGCTGAGCTTCTCTGTTTGGGCATTCACGTTTAAAATGTACCTTCTCCCGACACTTGAAACAAGTAACTTGGGACTTGTCGAATCCAAGTTTTCCATCCAAACCTCCCAAGTTCTCTTTCCCCATGATTCCATGAAGCGTTGTGCACGTCTAACAATAGATGCCATACACCATTTGATGTCGATCAGCTCCATCTCTACCGGATCAATCTAATCATAGTCCTCTCTGGTCATTTCAAAATTTCCAATCTTGCCTACTACAAGACTGTCATAAGATTCGGGAACCGATGCTAAAAGTGACATATGCTGCTTAGCGGTCTTCTCATCAAAGTTTTGTGCATTCTGGAAATTAACAGCGATATTGCACTGTAGTACCCTTTCAGTAGGATTTGATTGAATGTTCTGGTTGAGGTGGGGATTGCTCGATCCATGTGATGAATGTGGGCTTTGAGACATGTTCAGATTGACCACAACAAGTGATTGAAAACTACTGTTTTGATTTGACGGGGGACTCGGTGTGCTATAAGCGCTAAAGGCAGTCTGGATCTTTAGAGATTGTATTTGAGCGGCAGAACTATTCTAGAAATAAATATTGACATCTTGTTGCATTTGGACGCCTTTGTTTTTCGCCATCTTCTACATTTCTAGTTCGTATCCCTCCAATCTTTCAATGAATCATGGTAATGAGAAATTCCCATATTCAGTTCCAATCTTCAAAATGGTCAAATAGGTAGACCATTCACCTTGTGGTAAGGAATCTGCGAGTTTATCAACAAGTTCTTCGTTCGTCTTTATGATTCCCATTCGCTTCATTTGCACAACAAGATGACAGTATCTTTCAATCAGTTGTTTTACCGTCTCTCCTTTGATCAAAGTACAGATGTCAAATTCTTTACTCAACAACGCCCTTTTGCTTTTTCATAACTGGGAACTTCCTTGGAATTTCAATCGAAGAGCATTCCATAACGATTGTGCGTCATCATCATGTTGTAACAGCGCCAATATTTCCTCTTTGATGGATTGTTGCAGAATTTTCATCATTTTCTTCTCATCCATAAACTTTTCTCTTTCAAAATCAAAAAGTTGAGCCAATGTCTTTTCGAGACCGTTTTCTCCAACAGAAGACTGATACTTTTCTTCGATAGCAACCAACAGGTAAAATGTGTCACACCCTGGTCGTAGTGGAAGCGCAAGTGTGTAACTATTAGGTTTCATTGCATCCAATTTAGTAAACATTATTAACAACAACGATGTTATGCCATTACTATGTTTTTTTATACATTTACATCCATCAAAAGTGAAGTCACATTGTTATCAGTATCGGATTTCCATTACAAACATAGTTTAAAAGATATTGTTCCAAAATAAGATAGTGTTCTCATCACAGTTTCATGTTGAGGCTTTGACCCCTATATACCCAAACGTGGTTAGGATATAAAGAGCAAACCCTCCAAAAGTAATACATCGTTGTCTTGAAAATCCCACACCTGGATCCCATCACCATCTCAAGTCCTGCGTCCTGAAACACATGTAATTTTAAAAAAAGTCAACATAAAGTTGGTGATTTTATGTAGTTTAATGTTTCCGTATCCAAATGTCATCTTTGAAAACCTGTATTGAAATCCAAGTATGTTATTAGCATCAATGAGTTAATTTAGGATCTATCAGTGTGTCGCGAGCACCCTGACATACTAGTGCCATAAGTAAGTAACCAAACTGAGACTTCTTTGACATGTTGGGATCACAAAAGCGCTCCAATGAGTATACCAACCAGGAGTGGAGCGGGTCTCAAACTCAATAGATCTACCTCTTTTGCACCTTGGTCACTAAGTGATTAATGGTTGCTACTGCTCTTTCCTACTTATGCACAGTGATCTGTTATCTGCTAACTCATTGCTAACATACTGTTTTGACATGACATGTATTTCCCTCGATAGTTTAAAACAAAACTTAAAATAAGTGAAATGAGGGACATGAACTCACAGTTTTTGCATTCCTTTTTGAGTCGTATAGTCTAACTCTCGGTGTCTGCAACGTAGGTAACCTACATGCGTATTGGTTTCATTAGACACCTAGGTCTCAATAGACCTTGTACACGTTGTTCATCTTGAATCCTTGTTATTTATTTACTTGTCATGATTGAACAACTTAGAATGTTATTATAGTGTTGGTAGTTTGTTTGTTCGATGAATATTGTTACATATATTTCTTAAAAATATATATTATTGTTTTCAAACAATGTGTGAATTGGGCCTTGCCCTTCACATGTCATTGGGCCTAGCCTATGTTTTCTTGTCACCGGGCCTAGCCCATGTAATTCTGACTTTGGGCCTAGCCTATGTCTTTTTGTCATTGGCCTAGCCCATGTGTTTTTGTCTTTGGACCTACCCCATGTATTTTTGTCTTTGGGCCTAGCCCATGTCTTTTTACACCCTTGGGCCTAGCCCATGTATTTTTGTATCCTTGGGCCTAGTCCATGTATTTTTATATTCTTGGGCCTAGCCCATGTATTTTTGTATTCTTGGGCCTAGCCCATGTATTTTTATATTCTTGGGTCTAGCCCATGTATTTTTGTATTCTTGGGCCTAGCCCATGTATTTTTGTATTCTTGGGCCTAGCCCATGTATTTTTGTATAGTTTGGGCCTTTATTAATTTTTGGGTCACCTCCATAACATTATGGAACTTGGGCCTTAACACATTATTTTCACAATTTTGGGCCTAGCCCAAATGTATATATATGTAAGCCCATTTTTATTATAAGTGTTTACTTATAATTTTATTAACTTTTTATATACTTAACTTTCCGGATTTTTCACTTCGATAATATATAAACATGTTGATCGTCTAAATATATATTTAGACTCGATGTCGGCGTTGTTTATTACATGTTTGTTTTCATCGAGAATTGTTCGTTGTCGTCGACGTGAAAGTGTAATCTTGATTGTCCGCCTATTGTTTGCATTTGTTTTAATTGTCCGATTTGTTGTTTCGACGCTTAACGAAATATATTTGTCATGTTACCAATACTTGATGTGTTATTTCAAGTGTTTGTATTTTGTATATGGTGGGGTATTTTTATTGTGAATACCCTAAGTTTCTAATACATACATATACAATACATACATGTATACATATTATTTATTAGCACAATTATACATACAACACTTTGTATATATATATATATATATATATTTGTAAAAGTATTTATTTTTCTTATAAATATATATTTGTTACTTTATTTAAACACTTAGTCATTAGGGATAACCCTTGTCATTAAAGTCCACTAAATGATGTTTTAAGTTACTAATCACGTTTAGTCCCACTAATCACCCCACTAATCATGCTTTAATCGCGATTAGATTTTTAGAAAATTTCGCCATAGTTTCCCCTAAACTATGGCATTTTCCACGTTTTAAAACGTATTTAAAACCTGTTTAAACTCATAATCGTCATCAACAACCCATCTAATATTTATTTAACATAATCTACATATCATCATCCATGAATTTTTGTTGTTAAAAACCCTAATAAATCAAGAGGGTTTTTAATGTTCATTATTCTTTTCAAAACAATACTTTAGTAGGTTGTTTAAACATGTTCATGCATGTAACTCTTTGATTACTACACATTTTTGATGTGATTACAACTTAAATACATATGTTTATTCTTATAAAAATCATTCTTTTGTATAAAAATTATATTTAAGTTGTAGTATTTTACATGGATGATGTAAGTGATGATCTTGGTTAGATTTAAACCTTATCATGTTTAAATCCTTATTTTTATACAAAATCATACAAGATCATCTTACTTTTATCTCATAATATCAACATAAACAACTTCAATATACATTCTAACAATCATATAAGCATGTAATCAACAGAAAATAATCAATATTTATTGTTAATATTATGTTGTATTTCAGGGTTTTTGATGTATTTTTCTTAATTTTCAAGATGATTAACTTGTACACTAATAATCTAAGCATGAAAATAAGTTATATTATGGAGGAGATTAGATCACAATGGGTGCACAAGATTCTTGAAGATTATGGAAGAAAATAAGCTCCTTAGAAGACCCTAATGAACTCCATCCATGCAAGCTCCCTTAGAGGTCTTGATCAAGCTTCAAAGTGTGCTTAAAGTGGTGTTCTAAAGTGGCTTAATGGTGGTGCTATGGTGGTGATGTTTAGCCATGAGGTGGGGGGAGAAGGAAAGGAAGAAAGTTGCAAATTTTTGTTTCATGAAATGAGAATATCTAGTTCATGATTCATATATATTTTCATCATTAATCAAATCCATCAAGTCTTCTAATACCATACTTAGAATCTCATTTTTTCAAACAAAAACAAGGGGGTGGGACCCACCTTGTGACCGTCAATTTGGAGGGGGGTAAAGTGTAAGTTTCATTTTACCACATGTTATATTATGAGATATTTTGGTAATTAAATTAAGTATAGTGATTAGGGTCAATCTTCTAGCCTCTTAAGCATATAACTTGTGTTTAGGGTGTAATTATATGGCATTTAATCCATATGATCTTCCAAAATTAGTTTCGGATGACGGATATGTCGCTAGATCGTTCATCGTCGAAGTATTCGGTAATAAAAGGAACTATATATTTATTACCGGAAACTTTTGATTTCGATTTCCACAACTAATATGGTGTTAAATTAGTGCCTTTCCGGTCCAAAAATATTCACCGCTAGTTCGCTAGATGAATACATGATGAATTAGGGTTGCCGATATGTCTTCCGTTCGACCGTTCGATCGATATCGGCACTTTTATGATCCGCCGTCGAGCTTTTCGGAAAGTTGTGTTTCCGTGACCTCATGTTAGTTGAATGGATTCCGAGTTCCAAATAATGCATAACTAGTTCATTAGACGCTCGGATGAGGCTATCGGCCACTAAAATATTCGTCGTTTCGACGATCGGCCGCTTTCCGGTCGAATTGTGTACTGTTTGCCGAATGACTGGAAACGACGTGTTATGTGTATTTTTGTTATTCTCACATTATTTTAGGATGTTTAGCATTGTTTTATTCATATCTTGACGTCCGGAATCCTCCGAAATTAGTCTTGCGGACAAATCACCATTTGTTGCCTTTTTGGTCGAAACGGACAATTTTGCAATTTAGGCGTTATACCGGAAAGTTATGTATTATTGTAATAGTTGTTCTCAAATATGTATTTTCATTTGTATATGGACTTAGGTATGGCATTAACATGCCGTCCTTTCTTGTTCGGATTTGTTTCAGCGGGTTTTCGACACGGTTAGTGTCACCGCATTTAGTGCATTGAGCACTTTCTACCAACACTTTTAGGGCATTGTTTTGGTCTGTGTCTTGTCGTAACGGAAATCAGTATATGTTATGATCAGATTTACTTGCCTTAATAAAGTACGACTCAGTTTTGAATTTAAATTACGATATCATGCATGAGATTATAATACCAAATTAGTGATTACATTGTACGGAATTTCCAGTTATTTGCCAGTTGTCACATACTCCCCATTTTAAAAAGAATTTCATCCTGAAATTCAGCTTGAGGCATCCACTGAAGGAGTTTTATCGAACATGTGGGGGTATTTTGACTTGATTTGATCTTCACGCTTCCACGTATACTCGGGACCATGACGCGAGTTCCAGCGAACCTTCACTAGTTTGATTGGGGTTCTTCTTGTCTTTTAGACCTTCCAGTCCAAAACTTCAATTGGTTCTTCGGTGAATTGCAATTTGTCATCAACATGAATTTGATCTACTGGAATGATAACGGTGTCATTTGTTGGACTTTTCTTCTGATTAGACACATGGAAGGTGTCATGTACATTACTGAGTTCCTCTGGCAGTTTTAGCTTGTAGGCTACAGTACCAATCTTTGCCATAATTTCAAAAGGTCCAATATATCTTGGGTGAGCTTTCCGCGCTTTCCGAAGGATAATGGTTTGCGTCTTCGATCCGCGTAGCTCTTTTGTCTATCTCGTGCTGCTTTAATACGCTCACGTATCTTAAATATCTTGTCTATGGTCTCTTGCACTAGTTCGGGACCAATAAGTTGTTTGTCACCGACTTCCGCCCAACATAGCGGTGATCGGCACTTTCATCCATATAGTGCTTCGAATGGCGCGGCCTTTATACTGGTGTGATAATTGTTATTGTAGGAAAACTCTACCAATGATAAATTAATATCCTAGTTTCCGCCTAAATCCATCACACAGGCCCGAAGCATGTCTTCTAATGTTTGAATGGTTCCCTCGCTTTGCCCATCGGTCTGCGGGTGAAAGGATGTGCTTAAATCCAAGCAAGAACCAAATGAATTTTGAAATGATTGCCAGATACGTGACACAAAGCGACCATCTCTATCAGAGATTATCGAGATTGGCACACCGTGACGTGCCACAATCTCCTACAGGTACAGTTCCGCTAGCTTCTCTATACTGTCTTTCTCGCGGATGGGTAGGAAGTGAGCTGATTTGGTTAGCCGGTTGATGATAACCCAGATCATGTCATGACCTCGAGAGGTCCGTGGTAACTTTGTAATGAAATCCATTGACATCTGCTTCCACTTCCAAACCGGGATCTCTGGTTGTTTTAATAACCCAGATGGCTTTTGGTATTCGGCCTTGACTTTTGCACAGTTAGGCATCTCCCAACATAGGTCACAACATCTCCCTTGGATTCGGCCACCAATAATATTCTCTCAGATCCTGGTACATTTTGTCCGATCCTGGGTGTATCGAATACTTGGACTTGTGTGCTTCATCCAGCACTAAGTCTCGCAACTCACCATAATAGGGAATCCAAATCCTTCCCATGAAATATAGAGTTCCATCCTTGTTCGGTTCCAATTGCTTTTCCATTCCTTTAATGATTCAGCTGGAATGTTTTCTAGCTTTAACGCTTCTTGGTGTGCTTCACGCACTCAAGTTGTGATGTTCGTCTGAATTGTCATCTCTAAAGCTCGCACCCGTAATGTTTTGACTCGTTCTTTTCTACTCAAGGCATCTGCTACGACATTCGCTTTGCCCGGGTGATGCTTAATCTCATAGTCATAATCATTCAACTATTCCACCCAACACCGTTGGTGCATATTCAGTTCCTTTTGGTTGAATATATGTTGAAGACTTTTATGGTCTGTGAATATGGTACACTTAGTGCCATATAGATAATGATGCCAGATTTTCAAGGCAAATACCACGGCACCTAGCTCCAGGTCATGCGTGGTATAATTCCTCTCATGAACTTTCAACTGTCGAGACGCGTACGCGATGACTTTTTCTCGTTGCATTAACACGCAACCCAAACCTTGATGTGATGCATCACAGTACACCACGAAGTCATCGGTACCATCCGGGAGGGATAGTATTGGTGACTTGCATAGCTTTTCCTTCAATACCTGGAATGCCGATTCTTGCTTTTCTCCCCAATCAAACTTTCTATCCTTCCGGGTAAGCGAGGTTAGCGGTTGTGCAACCTTGGAGAAGTTTTCAATAAATCTCCTGTAATATCCCACTAATCCTAGGAATTGTCGTATTTTCGTGGGTGTTCTTGGCGTGGTCCAGTTCTTTATTGCCTCGATCTTCGAAGGGTCAACATGTATTCCGTTCTCGTTCACCACATGGCCAAGAAATTGCACCACGCGAATCCAAAATTCGCATTTCGAGAACTTGGCGTATAACTGGTCTTTCTTCAGCAATTCCGAAATGGTTCTCAGGTGTTGTTTGTGTTCTTTCTCGGTGCGTGAGTATATCAGTATATCATCTATGAAGATGATCACGAATTTGTCAAGGTATGGCTTACACACTCGGTTCATCAAATCCATGAATACTGCAAGGGCGTTTGTTAGGCCAAAGGGTATAACAAGGAACTCATAATGACTGTAACGAGTCCGAAATGCGGTTTTAGGAATGCTTTCCTCTTGGATTCTCAATTGATGATAACCGGATCTCAAATCAATCTTTGAATAAAAACTCGATCCCTGCAACTAATCGAACAGATCATCGATCCGTGGTAATGGGTACCGGTTCTTGATAGTCACCTTTTTTAACTGCCGGTAGTCGATGCACATGCGAAAAGTTCTGTCCTTCTTCTTTACAAAGAGCACTGGAGCTCCCCAAGGCGAGAAACTCGGCCTTATGAAACCTTTGTCGAGCAACCCTTGCAGCTGCGTGGATAGTTCTCGCATTTCCGAGGGTGCTAGACGGTATGGAGCTTTTGCCACAGGTGCAGCTCCTGGCACTAAGTCGATACGTAATTCGACTTGTCTCTGTGGGGGTAGTCCCGGCAATTCTTCCGGAAAGACCTCGGGGTATTCCCTCACTACTGGTATGCCCTCAATCTTGCATTCCTATGCCTTCTTATCCACCACGTTGGTAAGAAAAGCGATGCATCCTTTCCTCAAGCATTTCTGTGCCTTCATGCAGTTTATGATTCGAAGAGGTGTGTCATGCTTCTCCCTGTGCATCAACAAATGTTCTCCATCGGGTAAGGGGATGCGAATGATCTTCTCATGACATATAACCTCGGCTCGATTATTGGATAGCCAATCCATCCCAATGACAACATCAAAACTACCCAGTTGGACTGGTAATAGATCTATATCAAACTTTCGTTCACCCAGCTCTAACGTACATTTCTTTATTATTTCTTTTGACTCTAATAATATTCCGTTAGCTAGCTCAATCGAGTAGGGAACATCTAGTTTACTCGACTTAACCCCATGTATGTCTCTAAACTCTTTAGAATAAAGCTGAAATCTGCCCCGGTATCAAAAAGAATAGATGCAAAGTGATCATTGATAGGAAACGTACCGGTGACCACGTTTGGATCCTGACGAGCATCCTTAGCTCCAATTACAAACGCTCTTCCCAGTGCTTGATTGGCTTTAGGACAGTCTTTCTTGAAATGTCCCTTGTCTCCACAACCGTTGCAAACTTGATCTCCAATGTTGGCTCGGCACACATCGGTGCGATGTCCAATTTTTCTGCATTTTCCACACTTGGGGGCTCGACATTCCCCATGGTGGTGGAAAGGACATTTGGGACATTTTGGGGCGTCCCTAGTATAAGCTTTCTTAACCGCAGTGTTCGTGGTTGTGGTAACATATGCTTTGGTTTCCTTAACTTCCCTCACGGCTTGTCTCTTGTTGTTGTTGTAGTTACCACGAGAACCTTTCTTGAAATGAGAAAATTTCCGTTTGTTGGAATAAGTGGCCTCCTCAGTAGCTTCTTTCTTGTTTCCACCATTCTTAGGCAACCTTCCCTGGCGCACAGCCTCTTCGGTCAGACTGACAGCTAGCTCAATAGCTTCCCCAATCTCTGTTTGTTTCGAAGAGGTAACCAAACTCAGAATTTCGGGGCAAGTCCCCAGATGTACCTCTCAATACGTTTAAATTCCGGTTCCACTAGATACGGCATCACTAAGGATAAATCATGGAATCGCTGCGTATACCCAGAAACGTCTGAACCGACCATTTCAGATTCAAGAATTCTGTCTCCAACTTTTGAATTTCCGATCTGGAACAATATTTCTTCTTCATCATCTCCTTTAGTTCCCCCAGGTAAGGGCATATGTAGCATCATCGCCCTTGGTTTAGACCTGGAGATTCCACCATGATAGAGCTCCATCCACAAAGAGTCCAGTAACATAGGTGACTCTTAATTCAGCCGGTCACTTACTCATTCGGATACTGAGTCTGTCTTCTCAGTCCAGCGTACGAAGGCTACAGCGCCTCTGGTACCATCGAAGTTCAGAGGTTTACAGTCAAGAAACTGCTTATATGTGCAACCTAAAATCATTGGATACACCATTTAAGCATGAGTAAGTAGCATGAATAAGATGGATGAGAGTGTGTTATGGTTATGAGAAACCGGGTATTACCAGTGGGAGGATGTACTCCTGTTGAACCTCCTGTACCGCGCTATGCTCAGAGCGGTTCGCCTCGTATTGTGCAATGGCTTGGGAGATACGTTCGTTCAGCTCCTCTTATGTGGTGGGTAGGGTGTTGTTGTTTGAACTTCTCTGCGGGGCGGCATTGTCTTCTAACACAATATGTCGCTCACAATTAGTCGAATTAATGCTTTCATGTTATTATTACAATTTATTTATTTATTATTATTTATTTATTATTTATTTATTTTTTATATATATGTGTGCAACAGCACATCGGAACATGATAAATAAATAAATGAACATATGCAAACGCCATACGCACACCCATCGTCATTATACACATAGCTCGCCACATCATACAGTATAAATCATAATATCACCACGGTGCAATGCATCAATCATAAAATCACCACATCATGACATAATCAACCATAACATAAAAGAAATACAATGTAACATAAAGAAAACACACTTTTATACAATGACAACTTGTTACAATTTTTTCGCGAAGAGCCAAAAAGGACTTAGGGGTACACAACCTAGTTAATACAAGTTTTTACATTACAAAAGTACAATTTTCTACTACATTGCTTCTTCACGTCAATAAGTTGTCTTCCAAAAGCTGGGATCTTCAGGGCTGACTCTTCATGAGCCAAAACAACAAAAGTACAGCTAATCCCCAAAAGATATCTACAAACATGCTACTGGGGTGGAGGGGGTGGTGGAAATGGCGATTGTGGGAACATGCTGTGATAGTATGCCATCTCCTCCTCGAGGCTAGAAATACGTCTAGTAGCATCCGTCTGTAACTGCTCTAGCTCCTGCACTCGTGCCTCGGACGGGCATGACGAGTGATGGAATGGGCAGTAGAAAGGTGGAGTCTGTGGTGGTGATAGGGGTAGTGGTGGTGGTGATGGAGGTGGGTATGATGGTGGGGGTGGTATCAGTGATGACAGTGGTGGGGTGTCACTCTGGTAGTGGCGTGAGCAGTACACTACGACTCTATCTCCCAAATCCTATGAAACATCAGAGGGAGCTGTAGGTCATGTGAAGTCACCCTTTCCTCCATAGGGATCAGAGGAAAGTGTGAGGGATGATAAGGGTCTGAAGGGCTCATGCATGGTGGAGCTGTTGAGGTAAACATACCTGCTGGAGGTGGTGTGGGTCGTGGGTCATACACGGGTGGTACTATATTAGAGAATGAAGGTCCTGGCATATGAGAAGGTCCGACTGCAGATGGGTTGAAAACAGGGTGGTACGTGGACCTCTCAGAGAAGTAGGGTGGTTGCTGCTTGGGGTATGCGGAGTGCCACTCAGAGAGCAGTAACGGGCAGGTCCTGTAAAATGAATGGGGCTAAAGGTCGGGACTCTGACAGGGAATCGACTGATGCGAGCCGGTGAGGCCGCATGGGGTGAATACATGGATGCAGGGGTGCCTGGGACGGCAGATGAAGCATCGTCCGCCTCATCCTCACTTGGAGCAGCATCAGTAGATGACGAGATGTCCACGACTGGAATATCTGGGGGTGGGATCTCGAGTATAGCGATCTCGTCGAAGACCTTGCCATCTCCCAGGTCGTCCTCCATGTGCTCCATGTGGAACACTGGTATCTCGTCGTCATCATCATCCAAATTAATCACGGGCGGGACCACAGCAAGGGGCACGGCCAGATGTACTATAGCGTGTTCACCTTCCGGGTGACCACACACTATGATGTCGTGCGATGGCTGAGGGACGGCCAATACGTCGTCTGCTGGGGGTGCATCAACCTCCATAGGATCGATCAATACCGGTGGTTGTAGACCAAACTTTTATTAAAAAGCTTTTCCCCGGTTCACTACAATGAAAACCTTTTTGTTATTTTGTTTTAATTCCAAAACATTTCTATCATGTTTTAAACCTTTGTTTTCATGTGTGAGCCCCTGGTGATTGTAGACCAAACTTTTATTAAAAAGCTTTTCCCCGGTTCACTACAATCGGAGCTCTGATACCAGCCTGTTACACCCTGGTCGTAGTGGAAGCGCAAGTGTGTGACTATTAGGTAATCATTGCATCCAATTTAGTAAACATTATTAACAACAACGATGTCATGCCATTACTAAGTTTCATTATACATTTACATCCATCAAAAGTGAAGTCACATTGTTATCAGTATCGGATTTCCATTACAAACATAGTTTAAAAGACATTGTTCCAAAATAAGATAGTGTTTTCATCACAGTTTCATGTTGAGGCTTTGACCCCTATATACCCAAACGAGGTTGGGATATGACGAGCAAACCCTCCAAAAGTAATACATCGTTGTCTTGAAAATCCCACACTCGGATCCCATCACCAGCTCAAGTCCTTGCGTCCTGAAACACATGTAATTTTAAAAAAAGTCAACATAAAGTTGGCGAGTTCATGTAGTTTAATGTTTTCATATCCAAATGTCATCTTTGAAAACCTGTATTGAAATCCAAGTATGTTATTAGCATCAATGAGTTAAGTTAGGATCTATCAGTGTGTCGCGAGCACCCTGACATACTAGTGCCATAAGTAAGTAACCAAATGGAGACTTCTTTGACATGTTGGGATCACAAAAGCACTCCAATGGGTATACCAACCAGGAGTGGAGTGGGTCTCAAACTCAATAGATCTACCTCTTTTGTACCTGGTCACTAAGTGATTAATGGTTACTACTGCTCCTTCCTACTTATGCACAGTGATCTGTAATCTGCTAACTCATAGCTAACATACTGTTTTGACATGACATGTATTTCCCCTCGATAGTTTAAAACAAAACTTAAAATAAGTGAAAGGAGGGAGATGAACTCACAGTTTTTGCGTTCCTTTTTTAGTCGTATAGTCTAACTCTCGGTGTCTGCAACGTAGGTAACCTACATGCGTATTTGTTTCATTAGACACCTAGGTCTCAATGGACCTTGTACATGTTGTTCATCTTGAATCCTTGTTATTTATTTACTTGTCATGATTGAACAACTTAGAATGTTATTATAGTGTTGGTAGTTTGTTTGTTCGATGAATATTGTTACATATATTTCTTAAAAATATATATTATTGTTTTCAAACAATGTGTGAATTGGGCCTTGCCCTTCACATTTCATTGGGCCTAGCCTATGTTTTCTTGTCACTGGGCCTAGCCCATGTAATTTTGACTTTGGGCCTAGCCCATGTCTTTTTGTCATTGAGCCTAGCCCATGTCTTTTTGTCTTTGGGCCTAGCCCATGTCTTTTTGTCTTTGGGCCTAGCCCATGTCTTTTTACATCCTTTGGCCTAGCCCATGTATTTTTCTATTCTTGGGCCAAGCCCATGTATTTTGTATAGTTTTGGGCCTTTATAAATTTTTTGGCCACCACCATAACATTATGGAATTTGGGCCTTAACACATTATTTTCACAATTTTGGGCCTAGCCCAAATGTATATATATGTAAGCCCATTTTTATTATAAGTGTTTACTTATATTTTTATTAACTTTTTATATATTTAACTTTCCGGATTTTTCACTTCGATAATATATAAACATGTTGATCGTCTAAATATATATTTAGACTCGCTGTCGGCGTTGTTTAATACATGTTTGTTTTCGTCGAGAATCGTTGATTGTCGTCGACGTGAAAATGTAATCTTGATTGTCCGCATATTGTTTGCATTTGTTTTAATTGTCCGATTTGTTGTTTCGACGCTTAACGAAATATATTTGTCATGTTACCAATACTTGATGTGTTATTTCAAGTGTTTCTATTTTGTATATGGTGGGGTATTTTTATTGTGAATACCCTAAGTTTCTAATACAATACACACATGTATACATATTATTTATTAGCACAATTATACATACAACACTTTGTATTATTTTTCTTACAAGAACATATATATATATTTGTAAAAGTATTTTTTTCTTATAAATATATATTTGTGACTTTATTTAAACACTTAGTCATTTAGGGATAACCCTTGCCATTAAAGTCCACTTAATGATCTTTTAAGTTACTAATCATGTTTAGTCCCACTAATCACCTCACTAATCATGCTTTAATCGCGATTAATGTTTAGAAAATTTCGCCATAGTTTCCCCTAAACTATGGGGTTTTCCACGTTTTAAAATGTATTTAAAACCTGTTTAAACTCATAATCGTCATCAGCAACCCATCTAATATTTATTTAACATAATCTACATATCATCATCCATGAATTTTTGTTGTTAAAAACCCTAATAAATCAAGAGGGTTTTTAATGTTCATTATTCTTTTCAAAACAATACTTTAGTAGGTTGTTTAAACATGTTCATGCATGTAACTCTTTGATTACTACACATTTTTTATGTGATTACAACTTAAATACATATGTTTATTTCTTACAAAAATCATTCTTTTGTATAAAAATTATATTTAAGTTGTAGTATTTTACATGGATGATGTAAGTGATGATCTTGGTTAGATTTAAACCTTATCATGTTTAAATCCTTATTTTTATACCAAATCATACAAGATCATCTTACTTTTATCTCATAATATCAACATAAACAACTTCAATATACATTCTAACAATCATATAAGCATGTAATCAACCCAAAATAATCAATATTTATTGTTAATATTATGTTGTATTTTAGGGTTTTTGATGTATCTTTTCTTGATTTTCAAGATGATCAACTTGTACACTAATAATCTAAGCATGAAAATAAGTTAGATTATGGAGTAGAATAGCTTACAATGGGTGCACAAGATTCTTGAAGATTATGGAAGAAAATAAGCTCCTTAGAAGACCCTAATGAACTCCATCCATGCAAGCTCCCTTAGAGATCTTGATCAAGCTTCAAAGTGTGCTTAAAGTGGTGTTCTAAAGTGGCTTGATGGTGGTGCTATGGTGGTGATGTTTAGCCGTGAGGTGGGGGGAGAAGGAAAGGAAGAAAGTTGCAAATTTTTGTTGGATGAAATGAGAATATCTAGTTCATGATTCATATATATTTTCATCATTCATCAAATCCATCAAGTCTTCTAATACCATACTTAGAATCTCAATTTTTCAAACAAAATCAAGGGGATGGGACCCACCTTGTGACCGTCAATTTGGGGGGGGGGTAAAGTGTAAGTTTCATTTTTACCACATGTTATATTATGAGATATTTTGGTAATTAAATTAAGTATAGTGATTAGGGCTAATCTTCTAGCCTCTTAAGCATATAACTTGTGTTTAGGGTGTAATTATATGGCATTTAATCCATATAATCTTCCAAAATTAGTTTCGGATGACGGATATGTCACTAGATCGTTCATCGTCGAAGTATTCGCTAATAAACAGAACTATATATTTATTACCGGAAGCGTTTGATTTCGATTACCACAATTAATATGGTGTCAAATTAGTGCCTTTCCAGTCCAAAAATATTCACGACTAGTTCGCTAGATGAATACATGATGAATTAGGGTTGCCGATATGTCTTCCGTTCGACCGTTCGATCGATATCGACACTTTTATGGATCTGCCGTCGAATTCCGAAAGTTGTGTTTTCGTGACCTCATGTTAGTTGAATGGATTCGGAGTTCTAAATAATGCTTAACTAGTTCACTAGACGCTCGGATGAGGCTATCGGCCACTAATATTCGTCGTTTCGATGATCGGCCGCTTTCCGGTCGAATTGTGCACTGTTTGCCGAATGACCAGAAACGATGTGTTATGTGTATTTTTGCTATTCTCACATTATTTTAGGATGTTTAGTATTGTTTTATTTGATGTCCGGAATCCTCCGAATTAGTCTTGCGGACAAATCACCATTTGTCGTCTTTTTGGTCGAAACGGACAATTTTGCAATCTAGGCGTTATACCGGAAAGTTATGTATTATTGTAATAGTTGTTCTCAAATATGTATTTTCATTTGTATATGGACTCAGGTATGGCATTAACATGCCGTGCTTTCTTGTTCGGATTCGTTTCAACGGGTTTTCCGACACGGTTAGTGTCATCGCATTTAGTGCATTCAACACTTTCTACCAACTCTTTTAGGGCATTGTTTTGGTCTGTTTCTCGTTGTAACGGAAATCAGTATATGTTATGATCAGATTTACTTGTCCTAATAACATACGACTCAGTTTTATGATCAGATTTACTGTGGTTATTTTCTAGGATACTCAACCACTGCTAATGCCTATAGAGTCTTTAATTCAAGGACTAGGTGTGTGGAAGAGACATTGAATGTTAAGTTTAATAAACTTTCATCATTAGAAATCCCAGCAAATCCTACTAAACTTTTGATTTAAACAAATTTACTTTTGAAGCTTGTCTGTCAAGACTGACCCTGCAGGTACACCACAGTCTCCACAACAAGACTATGGATATGACATTGTGATTCCACAATATAAAGCCACATATACCACAAGAGTAGCAGTTGTTACTAACAACTGTGAAAACTCTGCCATTACTGCATCAACCACTGTTGATCAATCCTCTTCATGCTCATCAAACAAAACCTTTGTTGATAAAAGTCCAACCACTGTGGATAAAAGTCAACATGTTTTCACATCTCTCCCATCTATACCTCCACCTCCATTTCAAATAGATGTTGGCTCTTCAAAATTGCCAACATATGTTAACTCTGATGATTCACATTTGCAGCCTTCACCTCAAAACGGTATTATTCCATATAAGGGAGATCTGATCTACCTTAAAAACCATCCATCTAACCTTATTATTAGCAACATCAATGAAGCGGTGCTCACTAGAAGTTAATTCCCAAACATTTGTCTTTTTGTTGGTTTCCTATCTCTCACACAACCTGTCAAGTACCAAGAGGCCCTAAAATAAAATAGTTGGGTACAAGCCATGCAAGAAGAGCTCTTTCAATTCAAAAGACAACAAGTATGAGAACTTGTACCATTGCTAAAGGATGTATGTCCAATTGGCACAAAATGGGTCTTTAAAAACAAAACTGATGAAAGGGGTATTGTTGTCAAGAATAAAGCTAGGCTTGTGGTTCAAGGTTACAGACAGGAAGAAGGCATTGACTATAATGAAACTTTTGCTCTTGTAGCAAGATTAGAAGCCATCAGACTGTTCTTAGTCTTTGCTGCCAACCACAACATCAAAGTTTTTCAAATGGATATCAAAAGTGCATTTTATCCTATGAAACTATTTCCACCTTTCTCTTATCCATTGGTTTTACAAGGGGAAAATTGACAAAACTTTATTTTTGAAATTGAGACGAAAGGATTTGATGCTTGTCCAAATTTATGTGGATGACATCATTTTTGGATCCACATGCACTACCATATGTGAAGAGTTCATACAACTTATGGCAGCAGAATTTGAAATGAGTTTAGTGGGTGAGCTCCAATGTTTTCTTGGTCTCGAAGTTAAACAATTGCAAAATGGTACACTCATTCACCAAAGTAAGTATGTCAAAGAACTACTTACAAAATTTGATATGAATGATTGCAAACCATGCAGCACACCCATGGCAACCACAAAGCTTGTCACTGTTGATGACAAAGATGACTTGATTGATCAAACTTTATATAGAAGCATCATAGGTTCTTTATTGTACCTAACTGCATCAAGGCCAGACATGATGTTTGCAACATGTGTTTGTGCTAGATCCCAGTCAGCACCTAGGAAGTCCAATCTCATTAATGTAAAAAGGATATTCAGACACATAAAAGGTACTCCAACAGTTGGTATCTTGTATCCAGCTAATGGAAATATTGAGCTTTCAGGATATTCAGACAGTGATTTTGCTGGATGCCACACCACAAGGAAGTCAACTTCAGGAGGCTATCAATTCCTAGGGAATTGCCTAGTGTCTTGGTAAAGCAAAAAGAAAGTTGCAGTATCAACATCCACAGCGGAGGCTGAGTATATTGATGATGTAAGCTGCTCTACTCAACTCCTATGGCTTCAAAATCAATTGCTGGATTTTGGTGTAACTGCTCTAAAGACTCCTCTCATGTTGGATAGTCAAGCAGCTGAAAACATCATAAAAATCCAGTCTCTCATTCTACCACAAAACACATTGACATTAGACATCAGTTTGTGAGAGATTGCTATGAAAAAGGTTTGATTTCTCTGCATCATGTTCCCACTAAAGATCAACATGTAGATGCTCTAACAAAAGCATTAGATACATCTACCTTTGAAAGTCTGATCTCTAGGATTGGTATGCTAAACATGGAAGAAAAACAAAATTTTGTTTTCCATGTGTAAATAGCATCAAAATGTTTTCAGAAAGTAAAAAATCCATCCTTCAAAATAGCGAAAATTGAAATTTTTCAATAAATCTCTAAAGTCTGCTCATAACCATTGTTTCTCCAAACCTCTGCTTGGCGTGAAAATCTATCTGTTACTTAAAGTGTATCCTCTATTCTACATCCTTTGTTGGTGAAACCACTATTTTCCCAATCCACTGATAATCTATCCTCTGATAGTGTAAAATCACCACTGATCATTCCTCTGTTTAGAACCACTGCTGGTATCCAACAGAGATTTCCAAACAATTATCTTCCATTATCCAACAGAGTTTGCAGGTGCACAGATGTTAGCCATCAGATCTTTTGAACACCGCTGCCACGTCAGCTTTCACATTTACCTTTATAAACCCTGTTTCATCCAAACAGAGTTCTACTTGCCGTTTTGATTTCAAAAATTCTGCATAGAAGTCTCCATTACTCTCATCTTCTTCCAAACCCTCAATAATCGCTCTTCAATCATGGATCTCATCATCAAACTCCCTACAACTACCTTCCTATCCTCGAAAAACAAATAATAATACTACTTTTCATTCTATGATTGATGTTCTACAAACATCATCATGCAAGGATATTTTACTGGCCAAGGCTCCAGTCTATCTGGACACCCTTAGACAATTTTGGGCAAATGCTAAAGTCAAGATTCAAAACAAAAAACCATTTGCCATTACATCAAAGATTGGGCAATCTCTTGTCCAAATTTCACCATCCATTATCTCCACCATGTTTGGTCTAAATGACCTAGAGGACCCCACTTCTTTCCCAAAGGAAGACTTACATAATGAATTCAATGAGCGTGGTTATGAAGGTCAACTGACAGTTATTACCATCTTTAAACCTGAATTTCTCGCTGATATGAAATTCTTTTTCCAAACACTCTTGTTATGTTTGTCAGCCAAGACAACTGCTTTTAATGAAATACCTTAAACATTCAGTACCTGGGTTATGCTATTTTAACAAAATCAAAATTTAACTTTTCCCAGGTATTATTTTCTGACTTGGTTACAAATTTTAATGATATTAAAAAGGGTAAAGCTTTTTTGATACACCCCAGATTGTTGAGTTTCTGTAACGGATTTTCAACAAGGTGTCATCTTAAACATGAAACTTTTACAAGACTCTTAACTAAAAAATCAAAGGTTTTGAAAACAAAAGTAACAGAGATTGAGCAAATTTTAACCATTGCCACATCCACTGCTCCTTCTGTTGCTGAGCCTACTACTCCTGGTGAACATGGCACTACCACCAGTGCAATGCAACCCCCACCAGAGAAACCTAAAAAGAAATTCTAAAAAGCCCACCAAACAACCCAAAACGGTAACTCTGGAGAGATCCCAGATGATTTACCTGTGACAGCACCAAAGTCACATGAAACCACTACTGCTATTTCCTCACAGCCATGGTCCAAAGATCTCCACCAACACCAGCTCCTCTTGCTTCCTCATAAAAGGAACAAGTTGTAAGCACATAGACACCATCTCATATGAGGCAAAGGATTCACGTGAGCATCTGTTCTCAAGTCACTCTTCCAGGACTATGTCTCTTTCTACTCCACTACCCACCTCTCCAATTCCTTCCACATTCTTACCCTATTTCAAGCTATTGAGAAAACTCAGATTCCAAGCAGTCCCTCTCATTAACCTATCACTGAGAGTTTAACTCCATTGTTAACTAAATCTAAGAAAACTCAATTAGCCAACCCAGAAATAGTTGAGGAGACTACACCCCATGAGTTACATGTAACTCTTGGTGGTAGTTCAAGTGAAGCAACTACTACAACTGCTGCTACAACAGTGGCTTAGTTTGTGGTACTCGAGGAAAACCCACATTCATCTTAACTCATCTTTCACTCTTTTGTAACTGCTTATCAAATTTTGAGACGAAATTTCTTTCAACTTGGGGATGATGTGACAACCTGCAATCTCAGGTTAATATTTTAACCTAACCACAGTTAATTTAGACTTACATTGATAGCACTGCATTTAACTAGAGTTAGTTAAATGGGTCTACATTGCATAGAAGTTAATTCTCTAAACGTTGGTAACTAGCATGAATGATAATTATAAATGGACGGTTTATACGAAACTTATACGTTGCATGAAAAATACGTGAATTATGTGTTCTAACTACAAGCTACATGATAAATATGTGCTTTGTGTAGAAGTTATATAGTTAGGGGTGTTTAGAGATAATAGTAGAACTCTAATAAAACTACTTCAAACCCTAAAACCTCCCATCATCAACTTTGATCCCTTTTACTCTTCTAGAACAACTTCTTAATCCATTTAAGGTATGTGCCTTATGTTATACTTGATTGTTATTGTTATTTTGATTCCATGTAAAACCCTAGCATCCAAACAATTTGAAGTTTGTTGATCATGTCTGTTGAATGTCTGATGAATATGTATGGTTAATTGATGTTAGTGATACTATTGGTGTAGTAGAACTACTAAACTGCTGATGTGATTCTGACATTGTTGATCCATGAAATTAGGGTTTATGATTCTAGAAACTGTAACTGCTACATGGCGAAACTGTTAGATTTCTGCTTGATCTCGTATTGAGCGTTAATAAATGATCCGACTTTGTGAAGTCACAAAGTCCGAGTTTCAGGAACTCAGGATCCAGGTTTAATTTCATGAGAATGGTGTCCAGGTTTAATCTCATGAAGTCATGTGCAGATTTATCAAGCATGCTAGTTTGAACTTATTTAATTAACATCAAGGAGTCCGAGTTTAACTTAAGGAGTCCGAACTTGTACAGTGTGACTAGGTCCGAGTTTATACTTGCAATAGGTTTTTCGAATTAAAGGATATGTATGCATGTATGTTTGGATTTTAGTAACTAGCATGTATCCGAGTTTAATGTTTTATATATAGTTCGAATTTAATGCGTATCTGGGGTCCGAATTTATAGGTATGCTTGTATATAGTCCGAATTTAATGAGGGAACAAGGGGGGTGTGGGTTTACACGTAAACTGATGATGTCCGAGTTTGATTGAGGCATAAAAACTTGTCCGTGTTTATTATGTGCATGAGAATCCGGGTTCGTTTTGTATATAAAGGCCCGGACTTGTTATGTGTATTTGATGATCATCGTTATGTTCACTACTCCGTATTTATTAATAAACTATAAGTCCAAGTTTCTTGAACCACTTGCATGTCACTAACTAGAGAGTCCACTATGTGTTTTGTATGATGAAACATGTAATCTTTTCACAGCAAACCACATGTTTGTTCGGACAATTAGGGTATTGCTAAACTCTACACGTATGCATACTTACATTTAACTAACGTACATTAGGTCGTGTGTAACGGACCAAAAATTTACTTACGCATAAGTACAAGTTAATAATTACCGAGCAAAACAAGGTGAGTTCACTACTCTTTCACAAGCATGCGTCCCGGGGGGGGACAAACTACTATTCCTTGGAGGAATAACTTTTTACAACTGTTGTAGTTTAATTTCGATGTTAGTTAATAAACTCAACACTATCACGAAATTCCCTACTTACTACTGAACTAGTTGCCTTGGAGGCAACGGGGTATTAGTTGATAGCGCTATTAGGCTTGACAACCTTACACCATACCTGGGAGGACGGGAGTGAACTACGGACCTTAAACACATGGCCAATGTTGATAGGCATTGATGAGGGCAAACAAACATAATAGTAACTTCGGTATCAAGTTTATTAATGCCATATCTTTAAACTAACCTAATTGTTTTATGTTAAACAAAACTGTGAACTCACCGGCTCTATCGCTAATACACTTTTTTGCATGCTTGCAGGTCGTCAGATAATTCATGCATGGAAACTTGCATTCTGGGGAGTTTGAAGTGTCATGGGGCGTGACATTTGATTGCAAACATTAATACTTACATTTTGAAACATTTTTTTTCAATTGTTTGAGATGTTTACATTGCTTCCGCTAAACACATATTATGTTTGAAATGTTTAATTCGAAATTCACTATTCATGTTGGATATGATGACTTATTTTATATTATTTATTATTAGTTCGACATGATTAGTGGCTAGATCCTGGTATGTAACACGCCTCGTGGTAAAACTCTGTCGGTGGTAATTTGGGGGTGTGACAGTTTGGTATCAGAGCCACTGGTTGTAGTGAACGAGGTTTTAAATCTTTTTTTGTAAAACCAAACTATAACCGAATCAGTTCCAAAAGCAACCATGACATTACGCTCCAGATTACAAGGTTCGTCTTTAATATCACATACCCTACACATTTAGCATATACATATGCATTGCATATACACACACAACATTATAGTATGATTTCATGTGTTATTTATTCATGTTATGATGGATCATTAGTATGAAATTATTCCTAAACCATTTTGTGACCTTCATTGGTTTGACAACACCCACTTTTGACCTTAGAATCTGAGGATCTTTTGACACAAGTTAGGAATTGGGGTGAACATGCAAGTCGAATTATTATTAAGGGTGAACACGTAATAATAATTAGGGGTGCATGTGAGTCCTAGTGAGACTAGGCGTTTGTAAAGCGATTCTAACCCATTATCCGACATAATTGGGGATTCAGATATTTATAGGGGCCATAGCGATGATTAACTCCTACTTGATCTTGAACTATATTCTCTTCACCCTTCTTGTTTACCTGTACTGGACATGGAAATAATATGCGCTATGTATTTTTCACATATCGGGATCTTGTGGATGTAGAATCATGAGTGGATGCGGTGGACGAGGTGAAGCTAACTTGACACTGGCTCAGGTTAAGGCACTAATCAATGCACGGGTTGCCGAAGCTCTGGCGGCTCAGTAACAACAACATGTTTAACCTTGAGCTTGTACCTTTAAGACATTCATGGATTGCAAGCCTCACTCTTTTAGGAGCGGTGGGTCTTCTTCACTGGATTGAGAAAGTAGAGTCTATCTTTGAGATGTGTGACTGTCCAGTTAACAATCGTGTCAAGTACACAACTAGTACTTTAGAAGGCAATGCACTCTCGTGGTGGAATGCACAGATTCAGATGCTCGGATTGGCGACGGCCAATGCTACCCCTTGGAATGAATTTAAGAATCTGATAAGGGAGGAATACTACCACAGGGATGGCATACAAAAATTGGAAGTGGAATATTACAAGCTCAAGATGATCGGGTCCGAGATTGAAGCTTACACGAAAAGGTCCAACGATTTAGCTGGTCTTTGTCCTAACATGTCTGAGCCTGCCTACAAATGTATCGAGCTTTACCTTAAGAGTTTACCCTCGAGATCCAAATCTTGGTAACGTCAACTAACCTTAACTAACCTTCCCACGATTCAGCAAGTTATTTGTTTAGGACATTGCCTCGCAGACCAAGCTGTCGAGCAGGACAAGCTGCCCAAGCGAAACACTACTATTTCTTACACCCCAAACCACAACAAACGTAAGTGGAATTATTCATACAAAGCCTCTAGATTTAGTCAGCCACAGAAGAGGGACGAAAATAACAACCGCAACCTCAACAAGTCTTCTGCTACTAATCAGAATCAAGGCTCCAACCAGAATCAGGGTTCGTACTGTCACACCTCGATATTCGTTGTTGCGGAAGCGTGTGCGAGGTGTGGCCAGAGCGGCAATCGTTGCATTCAACCAAGTAAACGAAAATTGTACAACATAATAAGATGTTCATCCATACATTTTATTTGAACTAAATTTACAATCAACTACTTGTTTCCAAAACTTAGTACATCTTCAATGACATTGTTCGAACTTTAAAACACAAGTTTTATACAAACATGATAACCAAAAACTGGATGACATCAAACTGCTTGACTTCAAAACACACGAACATATGTTTCCAAAGTTGTCCACTAGTTACCTATAATACATGTTAGTTTAAAAAAAACGTCAACAAAAGCTGGTGAATTCATGTATTTAGTTTGCATCAAATAACTCTTGAAAATATTTGAAGTATTGAATCTGGTATGTAATTAAATGAAACTTGTAAGATCATTAGAGTTTTACAAGGACACCAATATGTATGCCGAATAGGAGGCGACCAAACCTTGACGATTAGTTGTGTCTGAGACACTCGTTTTAGACACAAAAGCACTCTGTAACAATATGTTTTTATTGTTGTTCAGAGTGGGGCCTGCCAAAAACCCAATAGATTTATCACTTTTGTTCCTCGGTACTTGTTTATTCATTAATGGTCCCTTCGTTTAATTCTATCCGCATGTGATCTAAATATTATCATTCTATAAAATAGTCATACTAATGGAAACATGTATTCTCCCCGAAAGTTTAAAACCTTAAAACGATTAAATAAAAAGGGGAAATATGAAATCACGGATTCACGTTCTGTGCAAATCTAATTGTACAGTTTGATTCTTCATTCTTTTTCTCAACCTACAAGTGTTCTAATCCCATTAGACACTTAGGTTTATGTTCGATTTCGTACAAGTATTCATCTTGAATTCTTAGTTATACTTGTATTTGTTTATATATGTATACATATACTTCATATATGTATTCCATATCTTTGGTGTTTGAATGGGCCTAGCCCAAGGGTTAAGTATAAGAATTTAATTCTTATGTTTCATATGTGTGGGCCTATCCGAATTTGTTTTTATATGTGTGGGCCTAGCCCAATTTGGTTTCATATGTGTGGGCCTAGGCCAACTTGTTTTATATGTATGGGCCCAAATGAATTTCTTTAAAGAGGGTCAAGCCCAAAATAGGTTTGTTAAAGTGGGTCTGGCCCAAGTTAATCATGTAAGAGTTTATGGAAGTGGGCTTAGCCGAAAATAATATGATAAAAAAGGGTTCTAGCCCAATTCAGTTTATAAAGTGGGCTCTTGCCCAATTTAATTTATAAAAGTGGGTTCTAGCCCAATTCAGTTTATAAAAATGGGCTAGCCGATATGGTTTATTTAATTGGGCTTAATCCATGTTTAAAATACATACTAGTAATAATTTATAAAAATTAGTTTATAAAACTACTAATATTTTATATAAGTTTATTTTTATAAATTCTAGTATGTATACATTTTGTATAGTGTGTGACAGTCTGTTTTTGTATCGTTTCATTTACGTCGTCCGCTTCGTTTGCATTATTCTATTCGTTCGTATTGTTTGTTTCGTCCGTGTCGTTTGTTTGTTTGATATGTCCAAATTGTTTGTTTTTGTCCGTATTGTCTTATTGTCCTATTTGTTAGTGTATGCCCATGTTTGGACAAAATATTTATACTTGTCATGTTTCAAGTATATATATAAGTTCTTGTGCATTTTGTGATATTATTATTTTTGTATTTATTCCTACATGATCTAAATACATAATAGTTATACACAAAATACACACACATACTTGATCATATATATATTTTATCTAAAAATATATATATTTATTCATTATTAGTTTAAGAAAAACCCTTGAAATTTATTTAAACTTTTTGATCCAAATTATGTTTAATCATCATTATAATCTTTAGACATTTTTAATCACAAAAGTCTTTATTTTACCATACTTTAATCATAATATATTTTATAAAAGTTTTGCTTTAAACTATGGACTTTCCCATGTTTAAGTAAACATGTTTTAAACCATTTTTCAACTCAAATAATGATCAAATATCAATAACTAATTTTCTAGATCATAAATCTCTAACAAAGAATGTTATGAACTTGTAGTAACTTTAACCTTCCAAAAATGGAAACTTTATTAATGTTTATCATCAAAAATTCTTAGATCATTATTAAATATTAAAATCCATACTTTATGTAATACATGAGATGTTTTAAGTGTTTAGACATGTTCATAATCCTTTAAAAAAATGAGTACATGTTCATGTCTTTCCAAAAATGGAAACTTTATTACTACTTTTCAACAAAATTTCTAGATCACTGCGTTTTAAATAATAATCTATATTTTGTATAATTCATATGACCATTTTAAGTGCATAAATCATGTTCATAACATTTTTGTTAGTAAATCTTGCTAGATCTAACAATGCATGCGTTTAGATCTTCATTTTTAACCATAAAAATGTGACAACCGGCATCTTCCGGTTGTAATTAAGCGCGTAACGAACAATAATATTGTCATAAACTAAGTAATTAGACGTAAATTAACTCGATCAGGCCCCTGCAGAGCCTAGGAACTTTAACTTGATTCACGTTACACCATTTGGCGATAATCGAGAACACTAAACGCGAAATTGAATGATAAGTGAACTGATGCCGAAAAAGTACTGACAACGCCTAAAAACATGAATTTTGTACTTGTATTTGTCATATATTTATAATTATGCGATAAATTTGGTTCGCTGAACGTCGCAAAGCACAACGCGGAAGTTACACGGAAAACCGGAACGCACCGACAACGAAACGGAAGCCACAGACTAGAGATACGTCTAAATATTAATATATTATGATATATTTGGCTTTTTTCAAATTTTAATGCTCGCGATGGAAATCAGAACGAAAAACGGATCAGAAACGACAAACAGGGCAACTACGCGATTTTTAACGCAACAAACGGATTACGCGTCAAAACCCGACCTCCGATAAAATTCAAAGCACTCTCGAATCCGAATAAATATTTTACGAGGTCTGGGAAACGATAACGGGCCTTGGATACGTATTGGGCTTGAACATGATTAACGGGCCTTGGGCCCCACCCATTTAAAAACCCGAACGATATATATGTTCACACAACACATTCCCCCTCATTTTCTTGCAACCAAACCCTAGCACACCATCAAGACAACCCCCTGCTTCTCTCTGAATCTGGTCACCCCCTCACCCGCGACACCCACCTCTTCTCCTTGTACCCCCTTATACACACACCCGCATGCATATATTAGACCGAGAGACAGAGCATTGAAGAGGGAGAGAGACGGGAAGAGAGAGAGAGACGACGGCGGTGGAAGATCTCGATTGTGACAGCTGCCGTGTCTCAGCAGCGGTAGCCACCGCGTAGTAGTGGCGCAACCGGCGGTGACGGTTCACAGGGCAGGCATTCTCGGCGGCGGTGTGGTGGTTGTTTTGGTTCGGGTAAGAACTAGGTTGGGTTTGTGGGGTTGGGTCGAGGCTGCAAACAAACCGCAGGCGATGATAACGATGATGGTGGTCCGGTGTTGGGTGAGCCACGGACAACACCGTCGCCGGCGGCTCTAAACCGATCGGCGACGCGGCAACGGTGGTGATGTTCGGTTCAGTTTTGGAACGGATTCGGGTTTAACTCGATCAAGATGGTCACTCGGGTCTCGGAACCCGGTTCAGTTCAGATTTCTATTTGGTTCAACACGGTTCAAGTCAGTACAGTTTAAGATCGGTCGGGTCGGGTTCGAGTCGAGTCAGTCCCGTTTCAAGTTTGAAACATTTTCGGTTCAGTTTAAATATCCAAGTGTTTGTTTCAGGTTCGGATTCTGTTCTATCTGATTCGTCGGCACCGGAAATGTGCGTAACCGACTCGTTAACAATTCTATATCGTTAAAAAGTTTAAAAACAACGATAGATCCGACGCACAACATCGCGTAAAAATCACTAGCTAAAAACCGAACCGACGTTAAATATATAAATCAGACGTATAACTGGCGAAAACTATCTTTGAAACACGACGGGAAAGTATTACATATTGCGTACATTGATTGGTATAGTGTTTTGATAAATAAATCGACAACTAGTATTGTCGGGATCGTCCGAAAACAGAGGAAACTCTGCCCGATTTTCATAAAATACATACTACGAAACGCGTTACATTTCAAAGACAATACATCCGAATTCAAACGATTGTTATAAAATAAATATAGATATATTTATTTTGCCGACGCTACTGAAATCTATAATAATGGAGCGCGATTACAAGATAACAAGATTCGCCAATCGACTATAAAATAAATAATAATTATTTATGTTTAATTCAACGTCGAAATTCAGAAACTAGATTTCAAGCATCGATAATTTATTCGAACGACAATATAAGAATAAGTATATTGTTTACATTTATTTCGAAACGCCAAGATTTCTGAACGCTTTATAAGATAAGTACAATGCGCGTATTATTTCAAACGACAGAATTCAGAAATTGTATAACACGAATATGATTATATATATATATATACACGCCTAAACGAAGTATGACACAACTCCGCAAGACTATAACAAGCGTACGATTACATCGTTATTTATTATAAACGATACGCCAGACTCTTGCTCGGATACAAAATGTGTTACCTATACGGATATATCTTCGAGTATATCTGCATTATATCTTACGAAAACTACGAAGAGTCGTACTATTATTCGTTGACGTACACGACGACTAAATATGATTTCATGAAATGTAGTTATGTTTAGATGTAAACACATATTTCAAGTCGCTCGAAAACTAAATCGTTTCTAAGAAAACCATAGATTGGTTAACCGTGTTAAGTCAATAATACATTCATAGAATCGTATGGTTAACGATTCGGTAGAGCTCGGTGACACGTAGTTTAGTTACGTCATATCTAGAAACTTACAAGTTATTCCGTTTTAGGAATGCCTTAGATTGCATGCTAGCATGTCAAGTTGTGGAGATAACACTATGGAAATCACATTAAGCTAGCTTTGCACAAGGAAATCAAGTTGAGTTCATAACCCCACTTTTTACCGTTTTACATTTTTATAAATGTTTTCGAGGGTGGAAATACATTCAAGTTTTGCGAAAGCATACAATGTTTCGATGAACGAAAATCCTATAATTCTAAACCATGTTACAAACAGATTTCAATGAACTCAAATGGTTTATGAAAGATTTATGCTAAACATACCGGTTTTCACAGCTATACCAAGCTTTTCAAAACATGCATGAGTTTTATGACTAGTGACGGGATAGTCATAGTCACAGCTAGGGGCGATGCCCCAATTTTATTTATAGCATGGGCTAGGCCCAATGACAAGAAAACATGGGCTACGCCCAATAACACGGATAACAGGGGCGAGGCCCAATATCACGGATAACATTGGCGAGGCCCAATAACACAGATTTATAACATTGGTATGTAGCTATGGGATTAGATGATAACAAATCACTGTGCTTATGTAGGATGATGACAATAGTAACCATTAATCACGTAGTGACCAAGGTGCAAAAGGTATAGATCTATCGAGTTTGAGACACGCTCCACTCCTGGTAATTTAACCGGTTAGGAGTGCTTTTGTGATCCCAATGATGTCAGAGTTGTCTCGGTTTGGTTACTTACTTATGGCACATAGCTAGTGTATTAGCTACACACTGACTGATCCTTAGATTCCATAGGAAAACTACATACTACGATTTCAATACCGGTTTACAAAGATAACAGAAAACATTTCAATATCGGCTTACAGATACGATTGAAAACATTTTATCACCAGTTTATAAACATAACAGTTATATGCATGGATTTGCAAACAAGACGGAAAAACATTTCAATACTGTTATACATATATGACATTTCAAATGCTTTGGGATATTATGATCCCACAAACCGGTTTATTAAATGCAAGATTTTCAAATGTTTAAAGATTCATTTAAAACAAAAACAGACAAACTATGAACTCGCCAACTTTATGTTGACTTTTCGCATGTTCTTTCTCAGGTTACGATTACAAGTATGACACGGTTGGAATAGTGGAACCCATGGGGGCGTTCATTTAGTAGAAGTCTTAGCACTCACGTTACTTCCGCTGTGCAATGAAGATACCAGTTTAGTTAACGCCCCGCTGTGATGTGATGGGATTGTAGGGGGTGTGACAGAGTGGTATTAGAGCTATAGGTTTTAGCGAATTAGGTTTTTGTAGAGATACCTAGGCTTTAACATCATGTTTGTAACATTTGTCGAAATCGGGTTTTACCAAACCCGCTCCGTTTGTAATCGAATATCAAGTTATAAATGTGTCGTTGCCTATTTATGTTTATTTTAATTTTTAATGATACATAATTAATAAACAAATTAAACCATAAAAGTTATAATTGATAAAAAGTATAAATAAAGTAATAAAAAATAAAATGGGGCTGCCGGGACTCGAACCCGGGTCAGCCAGGTTGTAAATTCCAAAGACTTAATACTCACACGCATAACCACTCAGCCACTTGTTTGTTTTCTGTCAACTCTAGGAAACAAATAAATCTTATAAACAAACATAGATTAACCGGTTGCGCCAACTGAAAACCGAAATCGGCTATTCAACCGTCTAAAACGTTTGAATAATCACGAATTCAGGTTTATAACCGATGCACCGACGATTCTAATCAATTCAGACTTGAATTGACTTAAATTCTGATGATGATGGGTTTTATAACCGAAAATATCCCATAATCTGAATTACTGCAATCAAAGATCTTCTCGCGACTAAGAAACATTCCACAAACCTGCCATTTCACTTTCGTCATACTTTCAGTTCATCAGAAAAGTTTATTTTACTCGCCGGAAAATTCTGCAAGTTCTCCGGAAAACCGTATTCTTCATCAAAACGGTAAGTCTTTCAATACCGTCGTAGTGTATCAATTGTTAAGTTGTTTCTAACTCGGACCTATCAATTGAAATCGAATTCAGACGCTGCTATCGGATAATTCCAGTTCGCCGGAAAATTTCTGGAAATCTTTATTTTCATCTGTGAATCGGTAAGGACATTCAAACACTCTGTTAACATTTGTTTATCACTTCAATTCCACGATTAGCTAATCAAAACGGTTAATTGGCTTGCTCAGTTGAAGTTCATAAAAACAGAGACCGACGCTTTGCCGGAATTCTGAAATAAATCGTTCACCGGTATGTTTACTTCTAATTATCGTCTCTACCATTTCATATTAGTCTGTATAATGTTTATCAATCGAATTAAACAAGATATAACGGTGTAATCCGCTGTCTCTAAAAACTAACGAGGAAGATGAACTGCGCTAACAATATAAGGTTAATTAAAATTGGTATTTTAAACGGGTTAGACACACAGTCCAGCGGTGGACTGTGTGCAAATTATACGCACACGCCGCGAGTTCGATCCCTGATACACGCACCCTATATGTAATAAAAACGTTTTATTTTTCTAACTCAACCGGGTTAATTCACGTTAGTTGTTAAGTATAATAAAAATTGGTATATTAACCAAGTTGGACACATAGTCCAGCAGTGGACTGTGTGTAACGTTAAAGCACAGGTCCCGGGTTCGAGACCTGTTAGTGGCACCGGTTCGATGAATTAAAATGTTTTTGAAAATAAAAGAATTTTGGATAAATTGAGTTAATATATAAGTATAATTAAAAACAGAATTATTTCGGGTTAGACACGTAGCTCAGTTGGTAGAGCTGCGTGCACACGTACGGGAGGTCTCGGGTTCGAGCCTCACCCAGCGCATTTCAATTACACAATAAACCGGTCAAACAGTCAAAGTCAAAAAGTCAACGGTCAACCCAAAAAGTCAACATATTTTTATATTTTTAATTATTTAATTTAATTTAAAAATCAATTAAAAATACTTAAAAATATTGTTTTTAAAGATAGGAAATAGCTTTAAACTCGTAAAAATATATCTAAAAATTTTATTAAAATCCACTCATTTACTATATTTTTCCGTTATTATTTAGGTTAGTAATTCTGGTTGTGCCGCTCTTCCGACTCGTACGCATCTCACCATCTCCAATCAAACGCACCCAATGTGAGTGAATCTTTACTTATTCCCCGTTTTAATCACGTTTTGGGGTGTATCATGTGTCTGCTATTTAATATATTTAAATCATTGTGCATACATCATATCATGAACAAATGTGTATACAGTTTGATCAAATTATTTGTGTGGTTATTGTTAGATTCAATTTATTATTTTAAGTACATGCAATTTCATAGGCCGCCGCTCCCCATTACATTATGAGCGTTGAGTATGTTCCCCATTACATTATGAGCGTGAACCTGGCGTGCCAACATACGATCGGCTCCGTTTGATTGAGCCTTGATCGCACAGACATTTATCATTTTCAGTACATGCAATACGATCGGCTCCGTTTGATTGAGCCTTGATCGCACAGTTTTCATTCATGTTATTTATTGTATGATGTTGGTATGTTATTGTATGTTACTGTATGTTATAGTTGTGATTGTTATTGCTATTGTTGGATTATTTACATTTGCTCACTTACGATTATGCACAATTTTTCATTGATAAACTAACAAGAAAATCAATAATAAATGTTTATCTAACAAGGTTCACTCGCCAACTTATGTTGACCCAAAAACCCCCCATTTTTACACATGATACAGGTGAACCAGCTGCAGCAAGAAACACATAGGATTAGACTAGAAGAATAAAATGATTTAGAGCTTGGAATTGTTTTGTTTGGTTATTTCCTTTGTATTGTATGAACATGTTTGGATTATTGGGAATGTAATTTTGACTTTAATAAATATGGAGTATATTAGTAAATATCATGAGCTTTGGTGATAACCCAATTATGCCCCGACTCTTATTCCGCTACGGGTCGGGGTGTGATAGATTGGTATCAAAGCCATGACTATAGGGATATAGGATAGTTATTAGACCCTTAGAGCCTATACTATAGTTGATTAGAAACTTATAAGATTTTTGTGTGTTACATGCCAAATTTCATGATGTTTATATGTTTTATGTTAAATGTTACATTCAATGTTATGCAAGCATGTTCATAAGTATATATTATCATATAATGCCTATCATGAATCATATTCTCATAACATATCATATCCATGAAAGCACACACCACATCATGATTGCTTTTACAATGATTTTTGTGTTTTCAAATCTCATCAAAGTGAGTTCTCATGACGGGCATGTAGTAACTGGAAGGGTACCAGTACCGGTAGTCGGAACGTCCTGTCTAGGCTGGCATTCGTATAAATCCAAAATAAAGGACCAGTTTGCCTACCTGGGGACTAACGATGAGAGTACGAAGTACCTATTAGGCCAAAGCATGCTATACCAAACGTCGTGTGAGCTAACCCCACTTTGAGTTGTCATTGTGTCTACACCTGGACACATTCCGACCATACATCTCGTAAACATATTTTGTGGTTTGCATTCGGGTGATGCGAGTGTTAAATCGCCAATACTAATGTGAATCCTACCAAGCCAATAGTCATGGGGGCCCACATGACTATACAGGTGAAGGTATGGGGGACATTTGAGGCCCAACATGAGCAAACCCAAGACATCCTATGGATGTAGTTGCATTATTGATATTATGTTATTTTCATTTTCTTAAAGACACATGACACCTAAAAAGACTCCATAAACTCACAATCTTCTTATGTATGTTTCTGTAGATGTCGTCTAGACAACAACGAGGGGGTAAAAGATCAGGAAGGCTCACGAACGCTTGGCCACACAAATCGCGAAACAAATGGCCGCGGTGCTTCCTGACATTGTGGTTCAAGTACAACAAGCTCTCGCCACAATCCCACTAATCCTCCACAACAGAATGACCAGAACATCGGCAACCCTCCTACCAGCAAGTGCTCATACAAACATTTCAAGTCTTGTGATCCTCCTAAATTTGAAGGGACTGAAGGTGTCACTGCTCTCCTCCATTGGTTTGAGGAAATGGAAAACACCTTCCTCAACTGCGATTGTCCTGAGGATCGCAAGGTTCGATGCGCCACCGGGAGACTATTTGGAGTAGCTCTCACCTGGTGGAATACTGAAAAGGGGAAAAGGGGAATTGATGATGCAATGGCCTTAACTTGGGAGGAATTAAGGGAAATCATGACTAGGCGTTTCTGTCCTAGGAGTGAAATTAAAAAGTTGGAGGACGAATTTCATTCTTTAAACCAGAAGGAGGGAGATCATACTTCCTACAACAAGTGGTTTTTAGAATTAAACCAAATGGTCCCTAACTTGTTCCCCCCAACTTATCGTTTGATCGAGCATTATATTCGAGGACTCCCCTCGAAAATTCAAGATTCAGTTCTCAGCATTTCACCGGTAACACTTGAAGCTGCTATGGAGCTAGCGATTGAACGGACCGAGAATCGAATTCGCAACGGTAAGTTTAAAGAAAAGAAAAAGAAAGCCCCTGTTGAGGGTCAAACTTCAAACCATTCCATCTCCTCCTCTAAGTTTACTAACAAGAGGAAGCGCAACACCAGAAACTTCGCTGTTACACAAACCAACTTCCCTATTCCTGCTGCACCCATTACCCAAGTTGCCCCTTCACCTGCACCATACAAAAGACCATACTCTGGCCCGTTACCAAAATGCAACCGTTGCCAATATCACCATTCTCCTGATTATCCTTGCCAACATTGCACCGGCTGTGGTCACGCAGGTCATACAATTCAAACCTGCCGCATGCCTCAGCGAACGAACCGCCACCAGCCTTCAACCCAAACCCACCAACAAATAATGGTCAAGCAAAACAACCCCTACTATTACCACCCACCCAACATTTAGCCCAAACATATTACCAACCCAATTATCCTATGGTTCAACCTATGCTGGCTTGCTACAATTGCGGAGACCCAAGCCATTTCAGAAACACGTGTCCAAGGTTGGTAAACATTATTCATGCTCAAGCCCAAGCCAACCCGGTGAATCAAGCGAACCAAGCTCCTCCACCTGCAAGAGGAAGAGCTTTCAATATCAACGCTAATCAGGCTAGAGCTGACGGCAATGTGGTTAACGGTACGTTTCTTATAATGGTAGATATGCATTCCATGTTGTTTGATACTGGCGCGGATAAAAGTTTTGTGTCCTTAGAGTTTGAACCTATCTTAAACCAAAATCGTGTTCAGCTATGGAATCCATAACAGTAGAAGTTGTAGACGGGAAACCGGTCTCATTAAACTCTATTATACGCAACTGTACACTCACCTTAAACGACCACGACTTTTTGGTTGACCTTATTCCTATGAAGCTGGGAAGTTTTGATATCATAGTTGGTATGGACTGGCTCAGTCAACATCAGGCAGAAGTTGTATGTCACGAAAAGTTTATGCGTATTCCTCTTTCAAACGGTCAGACTCTTCGAATCTTTGGAGAAACCTCGTCGAAAGGGCTCAGCTTAATGTCTTGTCTTCAAGCTCAAAAATATCTTCGCAAGAATTATGTCGCATTTTTAGCTCATATCATAAAAAAGGGAACCATGGAGAAGAAACTTGAAGACATTCCAGTAGTAAAAGATTTCCCGCAAGTTTTTCCTGACGACATTTCAGGACTTCCTCCAGTTAGAGAAGTCGAATTCCGTATTGATCTTATACCTGGTGCTACACCAGTCGCAAAGTCTCCTTATAGGTTAGCCCCCTCTGAAATACAAGAGCTAGCCAGTCAATTGCAAGAGTTGACTGACAAGGGATTCATACATCCTAGCTCCTCGCCTTGGGGTGCACCTGTCCTTTTTGTGAAAAAGAAAGATGGATCGTTTCGCACGTGCATCGACTATAGAGAACTCAACAAGTTAACAATCAAGAATCGCTATCCATTACCTCGCATTGATGATCTTCTTGACCAACTTCAAGGTGCCAGCTGCTTTTCAAAAATCGACCTTCGATCTGGTAATCATCAACTTAGAGTACATGAAGAAGACGTCCCAAAGACTGCTTTCCGAACTCTTTATGGTCATTATGAATTCATGGTCATGCCATTTGGTTTAACCAACGCACCAGCTGTCTTCATGGATTTAATGAACAGAGTCTGCAAACCGTATCTCGATCGTTTTGTTATAGTCTTCATCGACGACATCCTATTTATTCAAAATCTAAAACTGATCATGAGCGTCATCTTCGACTCATCCTTACACTTCTAGAGAATGAAAAGCTTTACGCCAAATTCTCCAAATGCGAATTCTGGTTAAAAGAGGTGCAATTCCTCGGACATGTAGTCAATGACAAGGGAATACATGTCGACCCCTCAAAGATCAAAGCGCTACAAGAATGGCAAGCGCCATGTACACCAACTAAAGTAAGATCTTTTCTTGGTTTGGCTGGTTATTATCGTCGTTTCATTTCAAACTTCTCTCGCATTGCTGTACCACTCACGGCTTTAACTCATAAGGGAAAACCTTTCATATGGGGACCCAAGTAAGAAGAAGCCTTCCAAACCCTTAAACAAAAACTCTGTGATGACCAATCCTCACTCTTCCTGAAGGTTGTGATGACTTCGTGGTTTATAGCGGCGCGTCGGGGAAAGGATTAGGTTGTGTCCTAATGCAAAGAGGAAAGGTTATAGCTTATGCTTCGAGACAACTCAAGACTCATGAGAAGAACTACACCACCCATGACCTAGAACTTGGAGCCGTTGTGTTCGCTCTTAAGATATGGAGACATTATCTCTACGGTACTAAGTGTGAAATATACACTGACCACAAAAGTCTTCAACATATCTTCAATCAAAAGAGTTAAACATGAGGCAACGAAGATGGGTCGAACTTCTAAATGACTACGACTGTGAAATTCGGTACCACCCTTGCAAAGCAAATGTGGTGGCTGATGCACTTAGTCGAAAGGGTTATGCGAACTCCATTCGTCTTCTATGTTCGCAAATCATAACTGACATTAAAGATCAAATTCGAGAAGCCCAACATGTTTCAGTAACGGAAGATGATGTACGAAAGGAGATGTCCTGTGGAGCTGAACTTAGGATTGAAACTAAGTCTGACGGTATTCTGTACTATCTAGATCGTATATGGATTCCTAACCACAACAATCTTCGTGAAATTCTTATGAATGAAGCTCACAAAACACGATACTCTATACACCCAGGAGCCGATAAGATGTATCAAGACCTACGATATACCTATTGGTGGCCTGGAATGAAAAAGGATATTGCTGTTTTTGTTTCTAAGTGCCTTACATGTTCCAAGGTGAAAGCTGAACACCAAAGACCCTCAAGACTTCTGGTCCAACCTGAAATACCTGTATGGAAGTGGGAAAATATAACCATGGACTTCATTACCGGGTTACCTCGCACTTCTGGTGGGTATGACACTATATGGGTAATAATTGACCGACTTACAAAATCAGCTCACTTTACTCCTATCCGCGAAGATTTCAAGAACGAAAAGCTAGCTCGTATTTATATCAGCGAAATCGTAAGCCGACATGGTGTACCGTTAAGCATTATTTCTGATCGTGATGGTCGTTTCACTTCACGAACCTGGCAAGCAGTACAAGCCGCTTTGGGTACGCGATTAGATCTCAGTACCGCCTATCATCCTCAAACTGATGGTCAATCTGAACGCACCATTCAAACTCTTGAAGATATGCTTCGAGCATGTGTCATAGACTTCAAGGGAAATTGGGACGCTCATCTACCATTAGTCAAATTTTCGTACAACAACAGCTATCATTCAAGTATCGGCATGGCACCGTTTGAAGCCTTATATGGTCGTAAGTGCCGATCTCCAGTATGTTGGCATGAAATTGGGGAAGCTCAAATCACTGGTCCGGAATTGATTCAAGAAACCACAGACAAGATCCATCAAATTCGAAACAATCTTCTAGCGGCCCAAAGTCGTCAAAAGAGTTATGCAGATAAACGACGGAAGCCTTTAGAGTTTAACATTGGTGATCATGTACTTCTAAAAGTATCACCGTGGAAGGGAGTAGTTCGTTTTGGTCAAAAAGGCAAGCTAGCACCATGCTACGTAGGACCTTTCAAGATACTCGAAAGAGTAGACCTGTAGCATACAAGCTTGATCTACCAGAATAACTCAACAGGATTCATCCCACCACTTAAACTTGAAGAAGTGCCTCGCTGATGAAAACCTTCACATTCCTCTGGAAGATATTCATATTGATGAATCTATGCAATTTATTGAAAGACCAGTAGAGATCATGGACTTCGGAGAAAAACAGTCTGCGACGAAGTCGCATTCCAATTGTTAGGGTACGCTGGGAGTCGAAACGGGGACCTGAGTATACTTGGGAACGTAAAGACTCAATGCGTGAAAAATACCTGCATCTTTTTCCTACTACTTCTACTACTTAAATTTCGGGACGAAATTCCTAAAAGTAGGGGATACTGTAACATTTGTCGAAAACGGGTTTTACCAAACCCGCTCCATTTGTAATCGAATATCAAGTTATAAATGTGTCTTTGCCTATTTATGTTTATTTTAATTTTTAATGATACATAATTAATAAACAAATTAAACCATAAAAGTTATAATTGATAAAAAGTATAAATAAAGTAATAAAAAATAAAATGGGGCTGCCGGGACTCGAACCCGGGTCAGCCAGGTTGTAAATTCCAAAGACTTAACACTCACACGCATAACCACTCCGCCACTTGTTTGTTTTCTGTCAACTCTAGGAAACAAATAAATCTTATAAACAAACATAGATTAACCGGTTGCGCCGACTGAAAACCGAAATCGGCTATTCAACCGTCTAAAACGTTTGAGTAATCGCGAATTCAGGTTTATAACCGATGCACCGACGATTTAACCAATTCAGACTTGAATTGACTTAAATTCTGATGATGATGGGTTTTATAACCGAAAATATCCCATAATCTGAATTACTGCAATCAAAGATCTTCTCGCGACTTAGAAACATTCCACAAACCTGCCATTTCACTTTCATCATACTTTCAGTTCATCAGAAAAGTTATTTAACTCGCCGGAAAATTCTGCAAGTTTGCCGGAAAACCGTATTCTTCATCAAATCGGTAAGTCTTTAAATACCGTCGTAGTCTATCAATTGTTAAGCTATTTCTAACTCGGACCTATCAATTGAAATCGAATTCAGACGCTGCTATCGGATAATTCCAGTTCGCCGGAAAATTTCTGGAAATCTTATTTTCATCTGTGAATCGGTAAGGACATTCAAACACTCTGTTAACGTTTGTTTATCACTTCAATTCCACGATTAGGTAATCAAAACGGTTAATTGGCTTGCTCAGTTGAAGTTCATAAAAACAGAGACCGACGCTTTTCCGGAATTCTGAACAAATCGTTCACCGGTATGTTTACTTCTAATTATCGTCTCTGCCATTTCATATTAGTCTGTACAATGTTTATCAATCGAATTAAACAAGATATAACGGTGTAATCCGCTGTCTGTAAAAACTAACGAGGAAGATGAACTGCGCTAACAATATAAGGTTAATTAAAATTGGTATTTGAAACGGGTTAGACACACAGTCCAGCGGTGGACTGTGTGCAAATTATACGCACACGCCGCGAGTTCGATCCCTGATACACGCACCCTATATGTAATAAAAACGTTTTATTTTTCTAACTGAACCAGGTTAATTCACGTTAGTTGTTATGTATAATAAAAATTGGTATATTAACCAAGTTAGACACACAGTCCAGTGGTGGACTGTGTGTAACGTTAAAGCACAGGTCCCGGGTTCGAGACCTGTTAGTGGCACCGGTTCGATGAATTAAAATGTTTTGGAAAATAAAAGAATTTTGGATAAATTGAGTTATTATATAAGTATAATTAAAAACAGAATTATTTCGGGTTAGACACGTAGCTCAGTTGGTAGAGCTGCGTGCACACGTACGGGAGGTCTCGGGTTCGACCTCACCCAGCGCATTTCAATTACACAATAAACCGGTCAAACAGTCAAAGTCAAAAAGTCAACGGTCAACCCAAAAAGTCAACATATTTTTATATTATTAATTATTTAATTTAATTTAAAAATCAATTAAAAATACTTAAAAATAATGTTTTTAAAGATAGGAAATAGCTTTAAACTCGTAAAAATATATCTAAAAATTTTATTAAAATCCTTAATAAAATCCACTCATTTACTATATTTTTCCGTTATTATTTAGGTTAGTAATTCTCGTTGTTCCGCTCTTCCAACTCGTGCGCATCTCACCATCTCCAATCAAACGCACCCAATGTGAGTGAATCTTTACAAATTCCCCGTTTTAATCACGTTTTGGGGTGTATCATGTGTCTTGCTATTTAATATATTTAAATCATTGTGCATACATCATATCATGAACAAATGTGTATACAGTTTGATCAAATTATTTGTGTGGTTATTGTTAGATTCAATTTATTATTTTCAGTACATGCAATTTCATAGGCCGCCGCTCCCCATTACATTATGAGCGTTGAGCATGTTCCCCATTACATTATGAGCGTGAACCTGGCGTGCCAACATACGATCGGCTCCGTTTGATTGAGCCTTGATCGCACAGACATTTATCATTTTCAGTACATGCAATACGATCGGCTCCGTTTGATTGAGCCTTGATCGCACAGTTTTCATTCATGTTATTTATTGTATGATGTTGGTATGTTATTGTATGTTATATTTGTGATTGTTATTGCTATTGTTGGATTATTTACATTTGCTCACTTACGATTATGCACAATTTTTCATTGATAAACTAACAAGAAAATCAATAATAAATGTTTATCTAACAAGGTTCACTCGCCAACTTATGTTGACCCAAAAACCCCCCATTTTTACACATGATACAGGTGAACCAGCTGCAGCAAGAAACACATAGGATTGGACTAGAAGAATAAAATGATTTAGAGCTTGGAATTGTTTTGTTTGGTTATTTCCTTTGTATTGTATGAACATGTTTGGATTATTGGGAATGTAATTTTGACTTTAATAAATATGGAACATATTAGTAAATATCATGAGCTTTGGTGATAACCCAATTATGCCCCGACTCTTATTCCGCTACGGGTCGGGGTGTGATAGATTGGTATCAGAGCCATGACTATAGGGATATAGGATAGGTTATTAGACCCTTAGAGCCTATACTATAGTTGATTAGAAACTTATAAGATTTTTGTGTGTTACATGCCAAATTTCATGATGTTTATATGTTTTATGTTAAATGTTACATTCAATGTTATGCAAGCATGTTCAAAAGTATATATTATCATATAATGCCTATCATGAATCATATTCTCATAACATATCATATCCATGAAAGCACACACCACATCATGATTGCTTTTACAATGATTTTTGTGTTTTCAAATCTCATCAAAGTGAGTTCTCATGACGGGCATGTAGTAACTGGAAGGGTACCAGTACCGGTAGTCGGAACGTCCTGTCTAGGCTGGCATTCGTATAAATCCAAAATAAAGGACCAGTTTGCCTACCTGGGGACTAACGATGAGAGTACGAAGTACCTATTAGGCCAAAGCATGCTATACCAAACGTCGTGTGAGCTAACCCCACTTTGAGTTGTCATTGTGTCTACACCTGGACACATTCCGACCATACATCTCGTAAACATATTTTGTGGTTTGCATGCGGGTGACGCGAGTGTTAAATCGCCAATACTAATGTGAATCCTACCAAGCCAATAGTCATGGGGGCCCACATGACTATACAGGTGAAGGTATGGGGGACATTTGAGGCCCAACATGAGCAAACCCAAGACATCCTATGGATGTAGTTGCATTATTGATATTTATGTTATTTTCATTTTCTTAAAGACACATGACACCTAAAAAGACTCCATAAACTCACAATCTTCTTATGTATGTTTCTGTAGATGTCGTCTAGACAACAACGAGGGGGTAAAAGATCAGGAAGGTCTCACGAACGCTTGGCCACACAAATCGCGAAACAAATGGCCGCGGTGCTTCCTGACATTGTGGTTCAAGTACAACAAGCTCTCGCCACAAATCCCACTAATCCTCCCCAACAGAATGACCAGAACATCGGCAACCCTCCTACCAGCAAGTGCTCATACAAACATTTCAAGTCTTGTGATCCGCCTAAATTTGAAGGGACCGAAGGTGTCACTGCTCTCCTCCATTGGTTTGAGGAAATGGAAAACACCTTCCTCAACTGCGATTGTCCTGAGGATCGCAAGGTTCGATACGCCACCGGGAGACTATTTGGAGTAGCTCTCACCTGGTGGAATACTGAAAAGGAGAAAAGGGGAATTGATGATGCAATGGCCTTAACTTGGGAGGAATTAAGGGAAATCATGACTAGGCGTTTCTGTCCTAGGAGTGAAATTAAAAAGTTGGAGGACGAATTTCATTCTTTAAAGCAGAAGGAGGGAGATCATACTTCCTACAACAAGAGGTTTTTAGAATTAAACCAAATGGTCCCTAACTTGTTCACCCCAACTTATCGTTTGATCAAGAATTATATTCGAGGACTCCCCTCGAAAATTCAAGATTCAGTTCTCAGCATTTCACCGGTAACACTTGAAGCTGCTATGGAGCTAGCGATTGAACTGACCGAGAATCGAATTCGCAACGGTAAATTTAAAGAAGAGAAAAAGAAAGCCCCTGTTGAGGGTCAAACTTCAAACCATTCCATCTCCTCCTCTAAGTTTACTAACAAGAGGAAGCGCAACACCAGAAACTTCGCTGTTACACAAACCAACTCCCCTATTCCTGTTGGACCCATTACCCAAGTTGCCCCTTCACCTGCACCATACAAAAGACCATACTCTGGCTCGTTACCAAAATGCAACCGTTGCCAATATCACCATTCTCCTGATTATCCTTGCCAACATTGCACCGGCTCTGGTCGCGCAGGTCATACTGTTCAAACCTGCCGCATGCCTTAGCGAACGAACCGCCACCAGCCTTCAACCCAAACCCACCAACAAATAATGGGTCAAGCCCAACAACCCCTACTATTACCACCCACCCAACATTTAGCCCAAACATATTACCAACCCAATTATCCTATGGTTCAACCTATGCGGTCTTGCTACAATTGCGGAGACCCAAGCCATTTCAGAAACACGTGTCCAAGGTTGGTAAACATTATTCATGCTTAGGCCCAAGCCAACCCGGTGAATCAAGCAAACCAAGCTCCTCCACCTGCAAGAGGAAGAGCTTTCAATATCAACGCTAATCAGGCTAGAGCTGACGGCAATGTGGTTAACGGTACGTTTCTTATAATGGTAGATATGCATCCATGTTGTTTGATACTGGCTCGGATAAAAGTTTTGTGTCCTTAGAGTTTGAACCTATCTTAAACCAAAATCGTGTTCAGCTCATGGAATCCATAACAGTAGAAGTTGCAGACGGGAAACCGTTCTCATTAAACTCTATTATACGCAACTGTACACTCACCTTAAACGACCACGACTTTTCGGTTGACCTTATTCCTATGAAGCTGGGAAGTTTTGATATCATAGTTGGTATGGACTGGCTCAGTCAACATCAGGCAGAAGTTGTATGTCGCGAAAAGTTTATACGTATTCCTCTTTCAAACGGTCAGACTCTTCGAATCTTTGCAGAAACCTCGTCGAAAGGGCTCAGCTTAATGTCTTGTCTTCAAGCTCAAAAATATCTTCGCAAGAATTATGTCGCGTTTTTAGCTCATATCATAAAAAAGGGAACCATGGAGAAGAAACTTGAAGACATTCCAGTAGTAAAAGATTTCCCGCAAGTTTTTCCTGACGACATTTCAGGACTTCCTCCAGTTAGAGAAGTCGAATTCCGTATTGATCTTATACTTGGTGCTACACCAGTCGCAAAGTCTCCTTATAGGTTAGCCCCCTCTGAAATGCAAGAGCTAGCCAGTCAATTGCAAGAGTTGACTGACAAGGGATTCATACGTCCTAGCTCCTCGCCTTGGGGTGCACCTGTCCTTTTTGTGAAAAAGAAAGATGGATCGTTTCGCATGTGCATCGACTACAGAGAACACAACAAGTTAACAATCAAGAATCGCTATCCATTACCTCGCATTGATGATCTTCTTGACCAACTTCAAGGTGCCAGCTGCTTTTCAAAAATCGACCTTCGATCTGGTTATCATCAACTTAGAGTACATGAAGAAGACGTCCCAAAGACTGCTTTCCGGACTCGTTATGGTCATTATGAATTCATGGTCATGCCATTTGGTTTAACCAACGCACCAGCTGTCTTCATGGATTTAATGAACAGAGTCTGCAAACCGTATCTCGATCGTTTTGTTATAGTCTTCATCGACGACATCCTCATTTATTCAAAATCTAAAACTGATCATGAGCGTCATCTTTGACTCATCCTTACACTTCTAGAGAATGAAAAGCTTTACGCCAAATTCTCCAAATGCGAATTCTGGTTAAAAGAGGTGCAATTCCTCGGACATGTAGTCAATGACAAGGGAATACATGTCGACCCCACAAAGATCAAAGCGGTACAAGAATGGCAAGCGCCACGTACACCAACTAAAGTAAGATCTTTTCTTGGTTTGGCTGGTTATTATCGTCGTTTCATTTCAAATTTCTCTCGCATTGCTGTACCACTCACGGCTTTAACTCATAAGGGAAAACCTTTCATATGGGGAACCAAGCAAGAAGAAGCCTTCCAAACCCTTAAACAAAAACTCTGTGATGCACCAATCCTCACTCTTCCTGAAGGTTGTGATGACTTCGTGGTTTATTGCGACGCGTCGGGGCAAGGATTAGGTTGTGTCCTAATGCAAAGAGGAAAGGTTATAACTTATGCTTCGAGACAACTCAAGACTCATGAGAAGAACTACACCACCCACGACCTAGAACTTGGAGCCGTTGTGTTCGCTCTTAAGATATGGAGACATTATCTCTACGGTACTAAGTGTGAAATATACACTGACCACAAAAGTCTTCAACATATCTTCAATCAAAAGGAGTTAAACATGAGGCAACGAACATGGGTCGAACTTATAAATGACTACGACTGTGAAATTCGGTACCACCCTGGCAAAGCAAATGTGGTGGCTGATGCACTTAGTCGAAAGGGTTATGCGAACTCCATTCGTCTTCTATGTTCGCAAATCATAACTGACATTAAAGATCAAATTCGAGAAGCCCAACATGTTTCAGTAACGGAAGATGATGTAGGAAAGGAGATGTCCTGTGGAGCTGAACTTAGGATTGAAACTAAGTCTGACGGTATTCTGTACTATCTAGATCGTATATGGATTCCAAACCACAACAATCTTCGTGAAATTCTTATGAATGAGGCTCACAAAACACGATACTCTATACACCCAGGAGCCGATAAGATGTATCAAGACCTATGATATACCTATTGGTGGCCTGGAATGAAAAAGGATATTGCTGTTTTTGTTTCTAAGTGCCTTACATGTTCCAATGGAGAAAGCTGAACACCAAAGACTCTCAGGACTTCTGGTCCAACCTGAAATACCTGTATGGAAGTAGGAAAATATAACCATGGACTTCATTACCGGGTTACCTCGCACTTCTGGTGGGTATGACACTATATGGGTAATAATTGACCGACTTACAAAATCAGCTCACTTTATTCCTATCCGCGAAGATTTCAAGAACGAAAAGCTAGCACGTATTTATATCAGCGAAATCGTAAGCCGACATGGTGTACCGTTAAGCATTATTTCTGATCGTGATGGTCGTTTCACTTCACGAACCTGGCAAGCAGTACAAGTCGCTTTGGGTACGCGATTAGATCTCAGTACCGCCTATCATAATCAAACTGATGGTCAATCTGAACGCACCATTCAAACTCTTGAAGATATGCTTCGAGCATGTGTCATAGACTTCAAGGGAAATTGGGACGCTCATCTACCATTAGTCAAATTTTCGTACAACAACAGCTATCATTCAAGTATCGGCATGGCACCGTTTGAAGCCTTATATGGTCGTAAGTGCCGATCTCCAGTATGTTGGCATGAAATTGGGGAAGCTCAAATCACTGGTCCGGAATTGATTCAAGAAACCACAGACAAGATCCATCAAATTCGAAACAATCTTCTAGCGGCCCAAAGTCGTCAAAAGAGTTATGCAGATAAACGACGGAAGCCTTTAGAGTTTAACATTGGTAATCATGTACTTCTAAAGGATCACCGTGGAAGGGAGTAGTTCGTTTTGGTCAAAAAGGCAAGCTAGCACCACGCTACGTAGGACCTTTCAAGATACTCGAAAGAGTAGGACCTGTAGCATACAAGCTTGATCTACCAGAAGAACACAACATGATTCATCCCACATTCCACGTATCAAACTTGAAGAAGTGCCTCGCTGATGAAAACCTCCACATTCCTATGGAAGATATTCAGATTGATGAATCTATGCAATTTATTGAAAGACCAGTAGAGATCATGGACTTCGGAGAAAAACGTCTGCGACGAAGTCGCATTCCAATTGTTAGGGTACGCTGGGAGTCGAAACGGGGACCTGAGTTTACTTGGGAACGTGAAGACTCAATGCGTGAAAAATACCCGCATCTTTTTCCTACTACTTCTACTACTTAAATTTCGGGCCGAATTTCCTAAAAGTAGGGGATACTTTAACATTTGTCGAAAACGGGTTTTACCAAACCCGCTCCGTTTGTAATCGAATATCAAGTTATAAATGTGTCGTTGCCTATTTATGTTTATTTTAATTTTTAATGATACATAATTAATAAACAAATTAAACCATAAAAGTTATAATTGATAAAAAGTATAAATAAATTAATAAAAATAAAATGGGGCTGCCGGGACTCGAACCCGGGTCAGCCAGGTTGTAAATTCCAAAGACTTAACACTCACACGCATAACCACTCCGCCACTTGTTTGTTTTCTGTCAACTCTAGGAAACAAATAAATCTTATAAACAAACATAGATTAACCGGTTGCGCCAACTGAAAACCGAAATCGGCTATTCAACCGTCTAAAACGTTTGAATAATCGCGAATTCAGGTTTATAACCGATGAATCGACGATTCTAATCAATTCAGACTTGAATTGACTTAAATTCTGATGATGATGGGTTTAATAACCGAAAATATCCCATAATCTGAATTACTGCAATCAAAGATCTTCTCGCGACTCATAAACATTCCACAAACCTGCCATTTCACTTTCGTCATACTTTCAGTTCATCAGAAAAGTTTATTTTACTCGCCGGAAAATTCTGCAAGTTCGCCGGAAAACCGTATTCTTCATCAAAACGGTAAGTCTTTCAATACCGTCGTAGTCTATCAATTGTTAAGCTGTTTCTAACTCGGACCTATCAATTGAAATCGAATTCAGACGCTGCTATCGGATAATTCCAGTTCGCCGGAAAATTTCTGGAAATCTTTATTTTCATCTGTGAATCGGTAAGGACATTCAAACACTCTGTTAACGTTTGTTTATCACTTCAATTCCACGATTAGCTAATCAAAACGGTTAATTGGCTTGCTCAGTTGAAGTTCATAAAACAGAGACCGACGCTTTGCCGGAATTCTGAAATAAATAGTTCACCGGTATGTTTACTTCTAATTATCGTCTCTGCCATTTCATATTAGTCTGTACAATGTTTATCAATCGAATTAAACAAGCTATAACGGTGTAATCCACTGTCTGTAAAAACTAACGAGGAAGATGAACTGCGCTAACAATATAAGGTTAATTAAAATTGGTATTTTAAACGGGTTAGACACACAGTCCAGCGGTGGACTGTGTGCAAATTATACGCACACGCCGCGAGTTCGATCCCTGATACACGCACCCTATATGTAATAAAAACGTTTTATTTTTCTAATTGAACCGGGTTAATTCACGTTAGTTGTTATGTATAATAAAAATTGGTATATTAACCAAGTTAGACACACAGTCCAGCGGTGGACTGTGTGTAACGTTAAAGCACAGGTCCCGGGTTCGAGACCTGTTAGTGGCACCGGTTCGATGAATTAAAATGTTTTTGAAAATAAAAGAATTTTGGATAAATTGAGTTAATATATAAGTATAATTAAAAACATAATTATTTCGGGTTAGACACGTAGCTCAGTTGGTAGAGCTGCGTGCACACGTACGGGAGGTCTCGGGTTCGAGCCTCACCCAGCGCATTTCAATTACACAATAAACCAACAGTCAGTCAAAAAGTCAACGGTCAACCCAAAAAGTCAACATATTTTTATATTTTTAATTATTTAATTTAATTTAAAAATCAATTAAAAATACTTAAAAATAATGTTTTTAAAGATAGGAAATAGCTTTAAACTCGTAAAAATATATCTAAAAATTTTATTAAAATCCTTAATAAAATCCACTCATTTACTATATTTTTCCGTTATTATTTAGGTTAGTAATTCTCGTTGTTCCGCTCTTCCAACTCGTGCGCATCTCACCATCTCCAATCAAACGCACCCAATGTGAGTGAATCTTTACAAATTCCCCGTTTTAATCACGTTTTGGGGTGTATCATGTGTCTTGCTATTTAATATATTTAAATCATTGTGCATACATCATATCATGAACAAATGTGTATACAGTTTGATCAAATTATTTGTGTGGTTATTGTTATATTCAATTTATTATATTCAGTACATGCAATTTCATAGGCCGCCGCTCCCCATTACATTATGAGCGTTGAGCATGTTCCCCATTACATTATGAGCGTGAACCTGGCGTGCCAACATACGATCGGCTCTGTTTGATTGAGCCTTGATCGCACAGACATTTATCATTTTCAGTACATGCAATACGATCGGCTCCGTTTGATTGAGCCTTGATCGCACAGTTTTCATTCATGTTATTTATTGTATGATGTTGGTATGTTATTGTATGTTATAGTATTATAGTGTGATTGTTATTGCTACTGTTGGATTATTTACATTTGCTCACTTACGATTATGCACAATTTTTCATTGATAAACTAACAAGAAAATCAATAATAAATGTTTATCTAACAAGGTTCACTCGCCAACTTATGTTGACCCAAAACCCCCCCATTTTTACACATGATACAGGTGAACCAGCTGCAGCAAGAAACACATAGGATTGGACTAGAAGAATAAAATGATTTAGAGCTTGGAATTGTTTTGTTTGGTTATTTCCTTTGTATTGTATGAACATGTTTGGATTATTGGGAATGTAATTTTGACTTTAATAAATATGAAACATATTAGTAAATATCATGAGCTTTGGTGATAACCCAATTATGCCCCAACTCTTATTCCGCTGCGGGTCGGGGTGTGACAATGTTCCTTTGGGAACATTAGATCAATAAGACTTGAATACATACAGAACACCTAGCACTCGAATATGGGTTCCAACCACGGCTGAAAACATTAAGTCAACATTTTGATTTTAATCATACACTATTGTTGTGTTTGATACACGGTACACAAGACCATTACATACCGTAAGCAAACCTTGAGGGTTTTGGCAACATGCATTTAGGACCTTTGGAATACTTATGACAATATCCATTAAAGGTCAGCACGTAGGAACCACGATTATTAACTCGGGCAAACGCCATTACATATATTGTTGATGCTATTTTATTTACCTGAGCAGGTAGCCTACGTAAAACAAAACACTAGTGCGCAAATATACGTGAAAGTTAACCGATACGGCAACGGATGTTGAAGTACATCACATACGACTTTTGAGGCGTGGCTTTGAGAGAGCACGACATTACGACAAGGATGCTAATCCCGTCAGCGGGAGAACTACCGACCAGAATGCGGCAATTTATCACGTGGTCCTGTAAGCGACACGAAACACGCTGAGGTACGTCTAAACGAGATTTCATAACAGTCGATACTTATTACAATGGTAATCACAACAATTGGCGCTGCAAAAGAAGTCACACGTCCTCGCATTCCCCCTACTTCATTAATGACGATTACGCCATATTCGACATTCTGTGGTAATGTCACGAAACAATAAGTCATCACAGGAAATACCAGATAAAGTCCTTGAGTTCCTTTTGTTGAAATTTCAACTTTGCATATACTCAGTAGGTTTGCACACCTCTACTCCTCATAACGGTCATTGTGTCACGGGAAATTCTTTCTTGATTAGCGAACACCTATTGCATCATTTCTTGAAAAACTTATACGATACGCATGCTTTGTTGCTACGCATGCGGTTAACTTGATATGTGGAGGTCCTCAGGGTCTTCACTTCGAATGGTCATTTCATCAATAATTCAAAGGTTGGTTCGCTATATTCAAATTTTTGCTTTGTGATCTAGATGACCTGCATTATTGTGAGTATTGACTCCTTGATATCGAGTCAACGAATTCTTGAAATTCTATTTTCTTTCCAAGTTGCATACATGGGAATTTTTGTAGTAAACATATCGAAACATTTGTCGAATCATGCATTTATTGTTGGATTGTGTCAAACCAAGTTCAATTTCTTGAACTTGATCACGATGTACAAAGTCAATTCAAGGATTTCAAATGATGGATTGAGGCTATCATATTCAAAGTAATATCAACAAGCAATTCATTTGTTATGAACCATAGTAGACGGGTTCAGTCTGCACCCTTTTAAGTCATTTATTGGTTACGACACCTTGTGGTGGCGTTACACTAGTTGAAGCTTGTGCTAATCTCGCTTTCACAACTCATGTACGGATTTAATTACTTGATTATTTATTCATTTTTAAATCCCCCTTGTTTGATCATTTTCTTAAAATATTCTTAATGCAATCGTGTATTAAGAAAAGGGTACGCAAATTTATGATCTATTTCACACACCCGCATGCATATATTAGACCGAGAGACAGAGCAGTGAAGAGTGAGAGAGACGGGAAGAGAGACAGACGGCGGCGGTGGAAGATCTCGACAACGATAGCCGGCGTGTCTCAACGGCGGCAACGGCCGCGTAGCAGTGGCCAAGCCGGCGGCGACGGTTCACAGGGGAGGCAATCTCGGCGGCAGCATGGTGGTGTTTTGGTGTCGGGTAAGAACTAGGTTGGGTTTGTGGGGTTGGGTCGAGGCTGCAAACAAACCGCAGGCGATGATGACAATGGTGGTGGTCCGGTGCTGGGTGAGCGACGGACAACGCCGTTGCCGGCGGCTCTAAGCCGATCGGCGACGTGGTAGCGGTGGCGATGTTCGGTTCAGTTTTGGAACGGATTCAGGTTAAACTCGGTCAAGATGGTCACTCGGGTCTTAGAACCCGGTTCAGTTCAGATTTCTGTTCGGTTCAACACGGTTCAAGTCGGTACAGTTTAAGATCGGCTCGGGTTCGATTCGAGTCAGTCCCGGTTCAAGTTTGAAACATTTTAGGTTCAGTTTAATTATTTAAGTGTTTGTTTCAGGTTCGGATTCAGTTCAGTCAGATTCGTCGGCACCGGAAATGTGCGGTTCGACTCGGTCAACACCGAGTCAACTCGGTCAAACTGGTCAACGCTAGTCAATGCAGTCAACTGGTCAAACCCGGTCAACTGTCGGGTCAATGGGTCGACTAAGACTCGATAAAAATTTAATTACGACGCGAAAATTTAATTATATTAGTTTATATATATTAATATATATATTGCGAAACCGAGCTCAAAACCGACCCGTTAACAATTCTATATGGTCAAAAAGTTTAAAAATAACGATAGATCTGACACACAACATTCGCGTAAAAATCACTAGTTAAAAACCGAACCGACGTTAAATATATAAATAGGACGTATAACTTGCAAAACTATATTCGAAACATGACGGGAAAGTATTACATATTGCGTACATTGATTGGTATTGCGTTTGGATAAATAAATCGACAACTAGTATTGTCGGGATCGTCCGAAAACAGAGGAAACTCTGCCCGATTTTCGTAAAATACATAGCACGAAACGCGTTACATTTCAAAGACAAAACGTCCGAATTCAAACGAATGTTATAAAATAAATATAGATTGATTTATTTTGCCGACGCTATTGAAATCTATAACAATCGAGCGTGATTACAAGCTAACAAGATTCGCCAATCGACTATAAAATAAATAATAATTATTTATGTTTAATTCAACGTCGAAATTTAGAAACTAGATTTCAAGCATCGATAATTTATTCGAACGACGATATAAGAATAAGTATATTGTTTATATTTATTTCGAAACGCCAAGATTTCCGAACGCTTTATAAGATAAGTACAATGCGCGTATTATTTCAAACGACAGAATTCGAAAATCGTATAACATGAATATAATTATATATATATATAATATATATTCTAACGTCGATGACTCGAATACTTTGAAGGATTTTATAACAATAATATATATTGATTATATTCGATTTCAAACGCCTAAACGAAGTACGACGCAACTCCGCAAGACTATAACAAGCGTACGATTACATCATTATTTATTATAAACGATATACCAGTCTCTTGCTCGGATACGAAATGTGTTACCTATACGGATATATCTTGGAGTATATATACATTATATCTTACGAAAACTACGAAGAGTCGTACTATTATCCGTCGACGTACACGACGACTAAATATGATTTCATGAAATATAGTTATGTTTAGATGTAAACAGATATTTCAAGTCGCTCGAAAACTAAATCGTTTCTAAGAAAACCATAGATTGTTTAACCGAGTTAAGTCAATAACACATTCATAGAATCGTATGGTTAACGATACGGTAGAGCTCGGTGACACGTAGTTTAGCTACGTCATATCTAGAAACTTACAAGTTATTCCGTTTTAGGAATGCCTTAGATTGCATGCTAGCAAGTCAAGTTGTGGAGAACACTATGGAAATCACATTAAGCTAGCTTTGCACAAGGAAATTCAGTTGAGTTGATAAACCCCACTTTTTACCGTTTTACATTTTTATATATGTTTTCGGGGGTGGAAGGACATGCAAGTTTTGTGAAATCATACAATGTTTCGATGAACAAAAATCATATAATTCTAAACCATGTTACAAACAGATTTCAATGAACTCAAATGGTTTACGAAGATTTATGCTAAACTTACCGGTTTTCACAGCTATACAAAGCTTTTTGAAACATGCATGAGTTTTATGACTAGTGACGGGATAGCCATAGTCATAGCTAGGGGGCGAGGCACCAATTTTAATTATAACATGGGCTAGGCCCAATGATAAGAAAACATGGGCGAGGCCCAATAACACAGATAACATAGGCGAGGGCCAATAACACATATTTATAACAATTGGTATGTAGCTATGGGATTATATGATAACAGATCACTGTGCGTAAGTAGGATGATGACAATAGTAACCATTAATCACGTAGTGACCAAAGTGCAAAAGTTATAGATCTATCGAGTTGAGACACGCTCCACTCCTGGTAAGTTAACCGGTTAGGAGTGCTTTTGTGATCCCACTGATGTCAGAGTTGTCTCGGTTTGGTTATTTACTTATGGCACATAGCCAGTGTATTAGCTACACACTAACTGATCCTTAGATTCCATAGGCAAACTACATACTACGATTTCAATACCGGTTTACAAAGATAACAGAAAACATTTCAATACCGGCTTACAGATACGATTGAAAACATTTTATCACCGGTTTATAAACATGACAATTATATGCATGGATTTGCAAACAACACGGAAAAACATTTCAATACTGTTATACAGATATGACATTTCAAATGCTTTGGGATATTATGATCCCACAAACCGGTTTATTAAATGCAAGATTTTCAAATGTTTAAAGATTCATTTGAAACAAAAACAGACAAACTATGAACTCGCCAACTTTATGTTGACTTTTCGCATGTTCTTTCTCAGGTTATGATTACAAGTATGGCATGGTTCGCATAGCGGAACCCATGGGGGCGTTCATTTATTAGAAGTCTTAGCACTCACGTTTACTTCCGCTGTGCAATGAAGATACCAGTTTAGTTCATGCCTCGCTCTGATGTGATGGGATTGCAGGGGTGCGTAAAAAAATGCATGATTACTTCTACTACAAAAAGACAACTTCAAGATCAACAAATAAGTTAATTAATCATATTAGTATGTTTATTCTTGTTAATGTTTTTAAATGATCTTGTACTTTTTAGATTAAATCATAATATAAGAATGTATTAATAAAGTATGAAGTTTACTACTAGCTAGATGAGCAAGATGAAGGTGATGATAATATACAGAAAAGATGATGATCCAAGAGCTTCAAGTCTTGAGAAAATGCTCCAAGTGGGTCTTCAAGTCTTGCAAAATCTTTGAATCATTCATGCACCTTCATATTTGCTTGAAATCTTGAGTTTGAATTTTGAAAAGGTGAAAATGATAGGTGCTTGATGTTGGCAGATTTTTAGAGAGAGAAAGGAAGTATGTGAAAAGTTTTTGGTGAATATTGGAAATGAAGAAGGGTGGAGTGTAAGTGTGTTGATTTGGTTATGGTTTGCACTTCTCCATACACTAATCATGCTTCTCCTTGTTCCAACACATCAAGAAAGATGAGTGGGCATGGGGACCTACCCATAGCCATGAGATGGGGGGTGGTTTGGTTTTAATTTTTTATAAAATCTTGATATATTTTGTAAACTTTATAATCTTGGATATTTTATATATTAATTTTTATAAAGTTTAATGTGTCACACACGTCCATAGACGGAAGCACGCGGTGTGAACTTTATAGTTTTCATCACATACGGCATAAGTAAACAACTATATAAATTTAAAAGCATGGACGATGTTCATCCATTCACCATATATAAACATTACAAGCCACAAGTTGTTTGGAAGTACAAGACCACATAAATAATTTAAAGTTTACAAAATGGCTTGTTCAAAATAACTTTTAAGACAATAAGGCTTTGCATCATATATTTCGTTCGAGGACGAAATATATAGACCAAACCCTCCCAAAATAAGGATGACATCGACTACTAGTAACCTTGAAAAAAACTTCGTGAATGACTGCGCCAAGATCCACTTCAATTTCCTGAAATACATGTAAGTTTAAAACATCAACAAAAATTGGCGAGTTCATGTGTTTTGTGTGTGCACCAAATGAATCTTAAAAACATTTTAGAGTTCATATGTGAAAATATGTGGTATGTAAAACGCCAATGAACTTGATGATCATTAATGTTTTGCAAGGACATTAATATGTGTGACGACATAGGAAGTACTCAACCCTAGATGATTTCTTCCGGCCCACCCGTCTGGGACAACAAAAGCACCACATGAGGCCACACAAGGACCCATGAGTGGGGCTCGCTAAACCTGATAGATCTACTACTCTTGTTCCTCGGTCTTATAAAAGATTAATGGCACTTAAGAGAGACCCTATTCGCACATGATCTAATATTTCATTCCATAGCTAAACCATACCATCAAAAACATGTATTTCCCCCCGAATATAATAAACCGAAAACATTTAAGAGAAAAGGGGGACATGAACTCACTGATTTGCGTCCGTGAATATATGCTAGCAATTCGGGTATCCCAAAGAGCGTATCAACCTACAAGTGCGAGTTACCGTTAGTACACGTTGTTCATCTTGAACGTTATCGTATAAGTTAAGTATTTGGATCCCTTGCGTATTTTAAATATGTTGTCATTTGTTTCGCGTTTTTTGTGTTAATATATATACACTCCTTTTATATATATTTCATATCCATCAAGTGTACGAATGGGCCTTACCCTTTGTGAGTCTTAGTGCTCCGCACGAGAATAAGTAGGCCTAGCCCATAAGAGTCTTTGTGCCTTGCACAAGTGAGAATGGGCCTAACCCATTTGAGTCTCTGTGACCCACACGACATGAGTGGGCCTAGCCCATGAGAGTCTCCGTGCCTCACACGGCTTACGTTCGTTATGTATGTTATATATGTTCTCTGAATATATATATATAATTTGAGTTTAATGAACCTCCTTCATTCGTAACGACATGTTCCTCTTAAGTACGGATGACATCGACTACTAGTAACCTTGACAAAAACTTCATGAACGATCGCGCCAAGATCCACTTCAATTTCCTGAAATACATGTAAGTTTAAAACATCAACAAAAGTTGGCAAGTTCATGCGCTTTGTGTGCGCACCAAATGAATCTTAAAAATATTTGAGAGTTCATATGTGAAAATATGTGGTATGTAAAGTGTCAATGAACTTGATGATCATTAATGTTTTACAAGGACATTAATACGTGTGACGACAAAGGAATACTCAACCCTAGATGATTTCTTCCGGTCCACCCGGCTGGGATAACAAAAGCACCACATGAGGCCACACAAGGACCCATGAGTGGGGCTCGCTAAACCTGATAGATCTACTACTCTTGTTCCTCGGTCTTATAAAAGATTAATGGCACTTAAGAGAGACCCTATTCGCACATGATCTAATATTTCATTCCATAGCTAAACCATACCATCGAAAACATGTATTTCTCTCGAAAATTATAAACCGAAATATTTAAGAGAAAAGGGGGACATGAAATCACTGATTTGCGTCCGTGAATATATGCTAGCAATTCAGGTATCCCAAAGAGCGTATCAACCTACAAGTGCTCTAACTCATTAGATAGTTGAGTTACCGTTAAATACGTACACGTTGTTCATCTTGAACGTTATGTATAAGTTAAGTATTTGGATGTCTTGCGTATTTTAAATATGTTGGCATTTCGCATTTTTGTGTTATATATATACATTCCTTTTATATATATTTCGTATCCATCAAGTGTACGAATGGGCCTTGCCCTTCGTGAGTCTTCGTGCTCTGCACGAGTATAAGTTGGCCTAGCCCATGAGAGTCTTTGTGCCTCGCACAAGTGAGAATGGGCCTAACCCATTTGAGTCTCAGTGATCCACACGACATGAGTGGGCCTAGCCCATGAGAGTCTCCGTGCCTCGCACGGCTTACGTTCGTTATGTACGTTATATATATGTTCACCGAATATATACATATATATATACACTTTGAGTTTAATGAACCTCGTTCATTCGTAATGACATGTTCGGCTTAAGTATGAGCATTTGATCTTCATTTTGTATGCCCTTTTATAATTATAAGTGCTAAAAATATTTATTTTTAACATAGTAAATACCTTGATGTATTTGCACGCTATTCTTTACCTGAGAATATTTTAACAAGTGTATATGAGTACATCACTATGTACTTGCATATTTTTATAAGTGTGTGTATACCGTATTTGTACTTGTATTTGTATACCGTTCCATTGGTATTTATACCGTAATTATACGTATTATACTGTATTTATACGTATTAGTATACCGTATTATTTGGTATTTATATTGTATTTATACGTATTTGTATACCATATTATTTGGTATTTATACGTATTTGCATACCGTATGATTTGATATTTACACAATTTTTATACGTATTATTTGGTGTCTTGGTGTATATGGGCCTAGCCCAAATGAATTGTGTATGGATGGGCCTAGCCCAATAAAGTTATGTAAGTGGGCCTAGACTAATGTATTATATGATATTGGGCTTAGTCCATTTGACATGTTGATGGGCCTAGCACAAAGTTATATATTTTAGATTGGTCCGACCATTTTATATATTAGTAGGCCAAGCCCAATTTATTATATATTAGTGGCTTTTATTAGCCCATTACATAATCCAAGTATACATGTATTTACCATATGCGTAATTTGAGCGTATTTTATACGTATATACCTTTACATGGTATAATTTGTGACTCTTCGTTTTATACTTTCCGAAATTTTGAGTGTTGGGATATATGTAGATTTCGAACCAAAAGTATATTATTTTTATATATTTTCTTGTCGAAACGCCCACGCATCGCCAGTGATAGGTATCCTTTTCGTGTTGTAATGATGCGGTGACCGTTGCGGATAGCTACGTATTTACTTGGTTGGGTCGTTTATTTGGTAATTCATGTCGGCTTTTGGCTTTATGTATATATATATATATACATATATATATATATATTGTCCGTAATATTAGGTTACGTAACGATTTGCCCGATGTCCGGTTGTTCGTCGTCCGCGTCTCGTGCCAAAGTGTAATATAATTTTGTTCATGTATTTAGTTCCTTAAGTGTTTTTATACTCGTTCGACATCGCGTATTTGGAGATTGTTTGTGTAATGTATTTGTATTTTAGTTAGTATTTTTTCTAACTTCTAATACATACACATAATTGTACACAAGTATTTATACACATAAGTTGGTGTATTTTAAACATGTATATATTTTATTTAGGAATATTTTTATACTTAAAAAATCTCCATTTCACCCTTTTTATAACTCTTTTTAACTTATAAATATATCTAAGTGTTTATAAACGTTCTTGTAAGATTAGGGCTTAACCTTTTTATTAAACTTTCTTAATTATCGATTAAGGTCACTAATTGCGTTTAGTCCTATTAATCACCCCGTTAATCATACTTTAATCGCAATTAGATTTTAGAAAAATTTCGCCATAGTTTCGCCTAAACTATAGCATTTTTCGACGTTTTTAAAACATATTTTAAGCATTTTTAAAATCCTTAAATGCAATCAACTCAAATCAAGTTTCAACTATCAACTTTGCAAGTAACACTTTCACACATAATTATCCTCATAATACTTGAACTTTATATATATTCTTAACGAAACTTTCTAGTAAAAATGATGACACTTTTTAAATCCTTTTAACAAGATCATTTAAACCATCATATGTAGCACAATAACCATGTTCTTATATTTAAACAACTTTAAATAACACACTTTTATTTTTGTAGTAAAGTTCATGGATCATGGAATGGATGATATTGTCTTGATTCAAACATTTTGTTCTTAATCATACAAGATCATATACTTAAACAACCTACTAGAAAAGGATCAACATATGTAGAAGCATCATCTATCACATAATAATATAATCACTACATTATACATAATTTTTATTGAACTTTTAAGGTGGGGTTAGGGTTTTAAGCTTTTATTTTCTTTAGGATTCAAGATGATCAACATGTACTTTCAAATCTATATAATGTAACAAGCTTAAAATGAGTATAATGAAATCTTACAATTTTTTTGCAAGAGCTTAAGATAAAGGTTAAAATAGAATAAGAACTCCAGAGTATCCCTAATGACCCTCCATGCTTCAAAACTCCCTAGATCACCTTAAATGAGGCTCCACGGGCTTATAATTAGGTGTTTAAAATTTAGAAATGGGAGGTTAAAATGGTTGTTGGCTGCCATGAGGTAGGAGGAGGCAAGAGAAAGCTTTGATTTTTTTTTTGTGAATTGATGAATGTTTATAGAAGATGTGTTGAGATGATTGTTATAGTTTTCTTATTTTCCAAAGTCAACAACAAATCTAGCTCTCCATACTCTTTACACTTATCTTCGTCATACTACAAGCAATTGGGGTGTCCATGGGGCTCACCCAAACCGTCAAGGGGGGGTATTAGATTAATATATTTTTTTACATATAAATCATGTGCACATATTGTTAAACTTGTAGATATTTTAGCCATTAAGCTAATTAGGGATTAATGGTAGTTTGGAGCCTAAAAATAAAGCCGAACTAGTTTGCTAGTTTAGTGGGTATTAATTTTGGGTGGTAAAAATGTCACTAGTTCGCTCGTCGGTATGATATCGGGTGTTATACAAAAGACGCTATATTATACCGGGAGCCATGGTTATTATTTCACCATCGATGCCATGACATTTATTTAAGGCGTTTAGGACTCCAAAATATGATTAACTAGTTCGCTAGCTTTTTAGTTTGGCAATTTGATGGTAGGAATATAATTTGTTCGCCTAACGGCTCGAATTTGGGTAATGTGTACAAGTTGCGGTGTAACACGGGAGTTTATGTTTAGGATATTCCGTTGATATCCCCAACCTTATTTAGGGTGCATAACATTATTTACGAGTCCTATGATACTTAAAATGTTGCTTTTTGGCATTTCAGACAATCTACTTAGTTATGTTTTAGTGCGATTCGGACAAATTCTATCGATATGTATTTTTCAGAAAGTTAAAGTGTCTCTGCATTTAGTGTCCCTAATTAGGGGTTTTTATTTGTATTTCAACCATAAAATGCTTTCGTGCAATTCATTGCTCGTTCCGACAGTTTTCAGAAACTTGCTGGCATGAATAGTGTGTTCAGTAAATAGTGTTTTCAGCATTTTGCCAACATTTTTGGACATAGTTTGTTGTTTTCTTGCATCGTGAAGAATGTAACGATGTTGTTTGACATAATTAACCATGTCCTATGATTGCTTAACTTTACGCGACCTAATCATACATTAATTAAGTCGTAACTAACGCAATAAATTGTATAATCAAGTTGTTAAGTTGTACGAAATTTACTATTATTTTGCCGGTTGTCACATTTTCCCCCTGTTAAAAGAATTTCATCCCGAAATTCAAGCCGTGTTATTATTTGTAGAGGGGTCTTGGAACAAATGCGGGTACTTGGACTTGATTTGATCTTCACGTTCCCACGTATATTCGAGGCTGTGACATGAGTTCCAACGAACTTTAAGTTGTTTAATATGACTTCTCCGTGTCTTGTGGACCTTCTAATCCTTAACCTTAACAGGTTCTTCAGTAAAATGGAGTTTGTCGTCGATGTGAATCTCATCCGCTGGAATGATAATCATTTGTTGAGTAGGACTTTTCTTAAAATTTGACACGTCGAATGTGTCGTGTACGATACTGAGCTCGTCCGGTAACTTCAACTAATAAGCTACGGTTCCAATCTTTTCCAAGATTTCGAAGGGTCCAATGTAGCATGGGTTCAACTTTCCACGTTTACCAAATCTTGCTACGCCTTTCCAAGGCGAGACTTTCAATAATACTCTATCTCCGACTTCAAAGAATAATGGTTTTCGTCTTTTGTCGGCATAGCTCTTTTGTCGGTCATGAGCCACCTTGATACGGTCTCGTATTTGAAATATTTTGTCCGTAGTCTCGTGGACTAATTCTGGACCAATGAGCTGTTTGTCTCCGGTCTCCGCCCAACATAGCGGTGACCGGCATTTTCGTCTATATAGAGCTTCAAACGGGGCGGCCTGTATGCTAGTGTGATAGCTGTTATTATATGAGAACTCCACTAAGGGTAAGTGTGTATCCCAGTTCCCACCCAAATCCATCACACAAGCACGTAACATATCCTCCAAAGTTTGTATCGTCTGTTCACTTTGGCCGTCCGTTTAAGGGTGAAAGGCCGCACTAAGATCCAATCGCGATCCAAAGGCCTTTTGGAATAATTGCCAAATCTTGACACGAATCGGCTGTCTCAATCCAATATGATAGAAATAGGAACTCCATGTCGTGCTACGATTTCTTTGAGGTATATTTCCGCCAATTTGTCCGTGCTATCCTTCTCATGGATTCGTAAGTTGATCAATGATAACCCAAATCATGTCTGACCTCTCGAGGTCCTGGGTAACTTAGTAATAAAATCCATTGAAATCTGTTCCCATTTCCATACAGGAATATCAGGTTGTTACAGTAGTCCTAAAGGCTTTTGATATTCTGCTTTAACCTTGGAGCAAGTAAGGCTTTTTCCGACATAGTTAGCAATGTCACCCTTAAGGTTAGGCCACCAATAGAATTCCTTTAAATCCTAATACATCTTATTTGATCTGGGATGTATAGAGTACTTCGACTTGTGTGCCTCATCTAGAATAATTACCCGCAGATCGCCAAAATATGGAACCCAAATTCGTCCCATAAAGTATAACGTTCCATCCTCTTTTGGCACCAATTGTTTTTCCATTCCACGCAATGATTTGGCTGGTATGCTCTTAGGTTTAAGTGCTTCTTGCTGCGCATCACGAATCTGAGAAGTAAAGTTATTTTGTATGGTCATTTCTAAGGATCGAACCCTTAAAGGTTTTACTCATTCTTTACAACTCAAGGCATCCGCCACTACGTTCGCCTTGCCCGGGTGATATTTAATTTCATAGTCGTAATCGTTCAATAATTCAACCCATTTTCTTTGTCGCATATTTAATTCCTTCTGATCAAATATTTGTTGTAGACTCTTGTGATCGGTAAAGATTGTGCAACGAGTACCATATAACAATGACACTAGATTTTTAACGTTAATACCACCACCCCTAGTTCGAGGTCATGCGTAGTATAGTTTTTCTCGTGCACCTTAAGTTGTCGAGATGCGTACGCGATGACTTTTTTTCATTGCATCAGCACGCAACCAAGACCTTGATGCGATGCATCACAATATACGAAAAAGTCATCGGTACCGTCTGGTAGAGATAAGATTGGCGCATCATAGAGTTTGTCCTTAAACAGTTGGAATGCAGCTTCTTGTTAGTCGCCCCAATTAAACTTTTTATCCTTTTGAGTCAGGGATGTTAGCGGTTGGGCAATCTTTGAAAAATTTTCTATAAATCGCCTGTAATAACCCGCTAATCCCAAAAATTGTCGCACTTCCGTCGGCGTCTTAGGCGCTTCCTAATTCTTTATTGCATCAATCTTGGAAGGATCGACGTGAATTTCTTTCTCGTTCACCACGTGTCCTAGAAACTGTACCTCGCGAATCCACAATTCACATTTGGAAAACTTTGTGTAAAGTTGTTCATTCTTCAGAAGTTCCAAGATGGTTCGTAAGTGTCGTTCATGTTCGTCCTTTGATTGCGAATATATTAATATGTCATCAATAAATACAATCACGAACTTATCCAAATACTTCTTGCACATGCGGTTCATGAGATCCATGAACACCGCCGGTGCATTTGTTAAGCCGAACGGCATCACAAGGAACTCGTAGTGACCGTAACGAGTTCAAAAAGCCGTTTTGGGTATGCTTTCTTCTTGAATCCTCAACTGATGGTAGCCCGATCGCAGATCGATCTTTGAATAGAAGCTTGAGCCTTGTAGTTGATCACATAAGTCATCAATTCTGGTAAGGGGTATCGGTTCTTGATAGTGAGTTTGTTCAACTCTCGATAGTCTATGCACATACGCAAGCTCCTGTCCTTCTTTTTAACAAATACAACCGGAGCTCCCCACAGTGAGAAATTCGGTCTAATAAATCCTTTATCCAATAATTCCTGAAGTTGATTGGATAGCTCCTGCATCTCGGATGGAGCTAATCAATAAGGAGACTTCACCACTGGTGCCGATCTTGGCACCAAATCGATGCGAAATTCCACTTGGCGTTGTGGAGGCAGTCCTGGCAAGTCTTCCGGAAAGACTTCTGGAAATTCCTTCACGACCGGGATGTCTTGTAACTTTGGCTCCTTAGTTTCTTTGTCTACTACATGAGCGAGGAAGGCTACACAACCTATTTGTAGACACTTTTGCGCCTTCAAACAATTAATAATCCGTAGGGACGTCTCGCGTTTTTCTCCATGTACAACGAGTGTTTCTTCATCTGGTAAAGGAATGCGGATGGTTTTCTCATGGCAAACCACTTCCGCCCGGTTGTCAGACAACCAATCCATTCCGACAACTACATCAAAACTACCCAAATCAACGGGTAAAAGATCGATAGAGAATCTTCGCGCTCCAAGTTCGAGTGTGCAACCTCTAATAATTTCTCTCGTTTCAACTAATTTCCATTCGCTAATTCTATAGAATATGGGACGTCTAATTTACTCGACTCTAGGCCAAGTATATTTTTAAACTCTATAGATATAAAGCTAAAGTCGGCGCCAGTATCTAATAGAACGGATGCAAAGTGTTGGTTTATAGGAAACGTACCCGTAACCACGTTTGGGTCTTGGCGTGCAGCCTTAGCTCTATCACAAAAGCTCTTCCCCGTGCTTGATTTTCTTTGGGGCAATCCTTCCGATAATGCCCTTTTTCTCCACATCCGTAGCATACTTGACCTTTGCTATTCATGTTTCCACCCTGATTGTTATTTCCGTTACCTCCTTGATTTCGATTTCCACGTCCAACACCCACCCAACAAGTCTCTTTGCTGTGCCCGGTCTTTCCGCATTTGTCACACTTGGTATTTCTGCAAGGGACCAACTGGTGATACTTACACCTATCATATTTTGGTAAGAAGCCCGTGTATCTTCTACCACCACTTGCATTAGTTACTACAAAGGACCTAGCTACTCTAGGTGTGTTCATTTCCCTTCTCTTGTTGCGTTGGCTGTAGTTGTTTGCCTGGGTACCTTTCTTAAAGTTGGAGAACTTTCATTTTCCCTCACTCGTGGACTCAACATGAGTTTCCTTTTTGTTAGCCCCAGTCCTTGACAGCTTTCCTAAACGAACAACCTCCTTAGTGAGACTAACAGCCAATTCGATTGCCTCACTGATATCAACAGGCTTAGAAGAAGTAACCATGCTCAAGATCTCAAGAGCAAGTCCCTAAATGTATCGCTCGGTTCTCTTGAACTCGGGTTCCACCAGATATGGAACAACCCTTGACAAGTCATGAAAACATTGTGTATACCCAACAATATCACTCCGATCATCTTCAAATTCCAAAATTCGGTCTCAAGTTTTTGAATTTCAGCCCTTGAGCAATATTTCTTTCTCATCAATTCTTTGAGTTCTTCCCACGTCATAGCATACACAGCTTCTTCCCCTTTGGTTTGGACTTGAAGATTCCACCATGATAGTGCTCCATCTATGAATAACCCAGAAATATATGTGACCCTTAGGTCAGGAGGACACTTGCTCATTCTTATGATCGAATCAGTCTTTTTGGTCCAGCGCACAAATGCTACGGCACCTCTAGTGCCATCAAAGTTCAGAGGTTTGCAACCTAGAAACTACTTGTATGAACAACCTGAAATATTGCACGAGCAGATTATGAAGGAGCATTGTTGAAGGCACGCTTAGAATAAACGAGAGTATTGTATGGCGTCAAAGACAACCAAATATTACCAGTATTGGGGTTGCCCCCAGATGAACCTCAAGTTCCACCGCTGTGTTCAAAGCGGTTAGCCTCATATTACGTTATCGGCTGGGAGATATGATCGTTTAGCTCAGCCTCAGTCGTCTCGGTGGCATCGTCTTCTGGTAATGGTCATCGAAGGGTGTTAGACAAGTATTTAATAATAAATATTGTTGACTAAAAAAATATACATAATATATAAGTAATCATCACGTCAACCAAACATCATCCACAATAGCAGACATGCATAAAATAAATCACAATATGCACTAAAGAAAAGCATAATGCCAAGCTTTCATATATATATTCGAAAACTTGTTACATTGTTTTCGGGAAAGAAAAACAAAAGGACACAGGAATACATAATCCTGGTCATACAAGTTTATAATACATAAAAGTGGTAAAATCTTTTCTTCCCGTTGGTCTTCAGAAGTCTTCGACTGTCGATAGCTTGCACCAAGTCTTCATATACATCAAAAGCGGGTCTCCTAATCCCGTAACTAGTACCTGCAATAAAATAAAACTACTGTGCGGGAGGCGAAGGGGGTGGGGTAGGAACAACCAAATTATGGAGGTGGTCCATCGCATCCTCCATGCGGCTAACATGAGTGTCACAGAGGTTGGCTCGCTGCTCCAAGGTCAGTACACGAGCCTCAAGGCCAAAATGTGGATGCGAGTGTGGTGGAGACGGGGGTGGTGGTGATGACGGTGGTGGTGAGGTAGATGGTGGTGGGTAAGCAGGTGGTGGGGGTGGCAAAGTGTCGACTGAACGAGATTGTCCCTGGTGTAGGTAGGGTGGTGACTGGGGTGGTAAGGGTCTGCGGGGACATACGAGTAGGTGACTGAAATGGCTGGCGTGAAGATCCCTCTCTAGGACGTGGTGCTGATATCTCGTGAGTGAAAATGACATATGCACCGGTGTGAGGAAGGGGTCTCAATGAATAAAGGCTGCTGGGCAGTGGGGTGTCGACTAGAGGAGTAGGTATGTTTGTGGCATGAGGAGGGGCAGGGATATCAGGAGTGTGTCGTGATGTAGGAGTAGCTGGTGGGGTAGTAGTGGAAGTAGGGATCAGTGTAGGAACAGGGGTGGCAATGGGAATGGTATCAAAGCTACTATCCGTCGCATACGCCCGTACTCCCTCACGGCATATAGCAGAGGAGGATACGCTGTCGTGCGCATCAGATGAAGAGATGGCTAGAATAGAAACAACGGGTGAGGAAACCTCCAGAATAGCAATGTCAATGACCTCACCATCGCCATTATCATCGTCTAGCTGGTCTACATGAAAGACGGGGACCTCGTCATTGGACATAATTAAGAGAGGTGGAACAACAGCAATAGGTACAACATCTAGTGGAATGTAGTCGGCGATATGTGCACCGTCGGGATGTCCCACAATCACAAAGTCATTTAGTTGTGGCCCCACAGCTAACACGTCATCCACTACCGGAGCGTCCTCCATCATGGCATCGTCGGAGGCATAGTCGGGGTCCTCCTCAGGGTCCGATGACTCATCTGAAGAAGATATGATCTCAATAACAGGTGGGTAATCATCATATGCTGCGTCATTATAGATGGCGTCCTTGCAAATTATCGGTACAACATATATATATATATATATCAACAAATAATATTATTAGTTATTAAATATATAAGCATGCAATCATATAAAGTGAAATCACATTGGTTTGTGCGAGTCAATCCAATTTTGCAAGTCTATCCCATATAGAGTATGCCCCAAGTAATATCCTTGCATTATTTGTTTGAAAAGAGTTTTATTAGTGTATCTTGCATTTCTGTATATGCAATGAAAACCGATTTCAAAATCAAAATGTTTTCGTAAACTTGATTAGTTTTCATCGCATAGGACATAAGTAAACAACTATATGAATTTAAAAGCATGCATGATGTTCATCCATTCACCATGTATAAACATTACAAGCCACAAGTTGTTTGGAAGTAAAAGACGACATAAATAATTTAAAGTTTACAAAAAGGCTTGTTCAAAATAACTTTTAAGACAATAAGGTTTGCATCCTATATTTGGTTCGAGGGTTAAATATATAGACCAAACCCTCCTAAAATACGGATGACATCGACTACTAGTAACCTTGACAAAAACTTCATGAACGACCGCGCCAAGATCCACTTCAATTTCCTGAAATACATGTAAGTTTAAAACATCAACAAAAGTTGGCAAGTTCATGCGCTTTGTGTGCGCACCAAATGAATCTTAAAAATATTTGAGAGTTCATATGTGAAAATATGTGGTATGTAAAGTGTCAATGAACTTGATGATCATTAATGTTTTACAAGGACATTAATATGTGTGACGACAAAGGAATACTCAACCCTAGATGATTTCTTCCGGTCCACCCGGCTGGGATAACAAAAGCACCACATGAGGCCACACAAGGACCCATGAGTGGGGCTCGCTATACCTCATAGATCTACTACTCTTGTTCCTCGGTCTTATAAAAGATTAATGGCACTTAAGAGAGACCCTATTCGCACATGATCTAATATTTCATTCCATAGCTAAACCATACCATCGAAAACATGTATTTCTCCCGAAAATTATAAACCGAAAATATTTAAGAGAAAAGGGGGACATGAACTCACTGATTTGCGTCCGTGAATATATGCTAGCAATTCAGGTATCCCAAAGAGCGTATCAACCTACAAGTGCTCTAACTCATTAGATAGTTGAGTTACCGTTAAATACGTACACGTTGTTCATCTTGAACGTTATGTATAAGTTAAGTATTTGGATGTCTTGCGTATTTTAAATATGTTGGCATTTCCCATTTTTGTGTTATATATATACATTCCTTTTATATATATTTCGTATCCATCAAGTGTACGAATGGGCCTTGCCCTTCGTGAGTCTTCGTGCTCTGCACGAGTATAAGTTGGCCTAGCCCATGAGAGTCTTTGTGCCTCGCACAAGTGAGAATGGGCCTAACCCATTTGAGTCTCAGTGATCCACACGACATGAGTGGGCCTAGCCCATGAGAGTCTCCGTGCCTCGCACGGCTTACGTTCGTTATGTACGTTATATATATGTTCACCGAATATATACATATATATATACACTTTGAGTTTAATGAACCTCGTTCATTCGTGATGACATGTTCGGCTTAAGTATGAGCATTTGATCTTCATTTTGTATGCCCTTTTATAATTATAAGTGTTAAAAATATTATTTTTAACATCGTAAATACGTTGATGTATTTGCACGCTATTCTTTACGTGAGTATATTTTAACAAGTGTATATGAGTACATCACTATGTACTTGCGTATTTTTATAAGTGTGTGTATACCGTATTTATACTTGTATTTGTATACCATTCCATTGGTATTTATGCCTTAATTATATGTATTTATACTGTATCAATACGTATTAGTATACGGTATTATTTGGTATTTATATTGTATTTATACGTATTTATAAACTATATTATTTGGTATTTATATTGTATTTATACGTATTTGTATCCGTATTATTTGGTATTTATACCGTTTTTATACGTATTTGTATACCCTATTATGTCTTGGTGTATATGGGCCTAGCCCAATTGAATTGTGTATGGATGGGCCTAGCCCAATAAAGTTATGTAAGTGGGCCTAGACTAATATATTATATGATGTTGGGCTTAGTCCATTTGACATGTTAATGGGCCTATCCAAAGTTATATATTTTAGATTGGTCCTTAGCCCATTTTATATATTGTAGGCCTAGCCCAATTTATTATATATATTAGTGGGCTTTTACTAGCCCATTACATAATCCAAGTATACTTGTATCTACCATATGCGTAATTTGAGCGTATTTTATTACGTATATAACTTTACATGGTATAATTTGTGACTCTTCGTTTTATACTTTCCAAAATTTCAAGTGTTGAGATATATTTAGATTTTGAACCAAAAGTATATTATTTTTAGAGGTTGTCCTAGAACTTATTGTTATATATTTTCTTATCGAAACGCCCACGCATCGCCCGTGATAGGTATCCTTTTCGTGTTGTAATGATGCGGCGACCGTTGCGGATAGCTATGCATTTACTTCGTTGGGTCGTTTATTTGGTAATTCATGTCGGCTTTTGGCTTTGTGTATATATATATATATTTTGTCCGTAATATAAGGTTACGTAACGATTTGCCCGATGTCTGGTTGTTCGTCGTCCGCGTCTCGTGCCAAAGTGTAATATAATTTTGTTCATGTATTTAGTTCCTTAAGTGTTTTTATACTCATTCGTCGTCGTGTATTTGGAGATTGTTTGTGTAGTGTATTTGTATTTTAGTTAGTATTCTTCCTAACTTTTAATACATACACATAATTATACACAAGTATTTATACACATAAGTGGGTGTATTTTAAACATGTATATATTTTATTTAGGAATATTTTTATACTTATAAAATCTCCATTTCACCCTTTTTATAACCTTTTTAACTTATAAATATATCTAAGTGTTTATAAAAGTTCTTGTAAGATTAGGGCTTAACCCTTTTTATTAAACTTTCTTAATTATCGATTAAGGTCACTAATCGCGTTTAGTCCCATTAGTCACCCCGTTAATCGTACTTTAATCTCGATTAGATTTTAGAAAAATCTCCTCATAGTTTCCCCTAAACTATAGTGTTTTTCCACGTTTTTAAAACGTATTTCAAGCATGTTTAAAATCCTTAAACGTAATCAACTCAAATCAAGTTTCAACTATCAACTTTGCATGTAACGCTTTCACACATAATTATCCTCATAATACTTGAACTTTATATATATTCTTAACCAAACTTTCTAGTAAAAATGATGACACTTTTTAAATCCTTTTAACAAGATCATTTAAACCATCATATGTAGCACAATAACCATGTTCTTATATTCAAACAACTTTAAATAACACACTGTTATTTTTGTAGTGAAGTTCATGGATCATGGAATGGATGATCTTGTCTTGATTCAAACATTAATATGTTTGAATCATTATTTTTGTTCTTAATCATAGAAGATCATATACTTAAACAACCTACTAGAACAAGATCAACATATGTAGAAGCATCATCTAGCACATAATAATATAATCACTACATTATACATAATTTTTAGTGAACTTTTAAGGTGGGGTTAGGGTTTTAAGCTTTTATTTTCTTTAGGATTCAAGATGATCAACATGTACTTTCAAAATCTATATAATGTAACAAGCTTAAAATGAGTATAATGAAATCTTACAATTTTTTGCAAGAGCTTAAGATGAAGGTTGAAATAGAATAAGAGCTCCAAAGTATCCCTAATGACCCTCCATGCTTCAAAACTCCCTAGATCACCTTAAATGAGGCTTTAGGGGCTTATAATTAGGTGTTTAAAATTTAGAAATGGGAGGTTAAAAGGGTTGTTGGCTGCCGTGAGGTAGGAGGAGGCAAGAGAAAGCTTTGATTTTTTTTTGAAGTGATGAATGTTGATAGAAGATGTGCTGAGATGATTGTTATAATGTTCTTATTTTCCAAAGTCAACAACAAATCTAGCTCTCCATACTCTTTACATTTATCTTCATCATACTACAAGCAATTGGGGTGTCCATGGGGCCCACCCAAACCGTCAAGGGGGGCATTTGATAATATATTTTTTTTACATATAAATCATGTGAACATATTGTTAAACTTATAGATATTTTAGCCTTTAAGCTAATTAGGGATTAATGGTGGTTTGGAAACTTAAAATAAAGCCGAACTAATTTGCTAGTTTAGTGGGTACTAATTTTGGGTAGTAAAAATGTCACTAGTTCGCTCATTAGTTTGATATCGGGTGTTATACAAAAGACCCTATATTATACCGGGAGCTATGGTTTTATTTCACCATCGATGCCATGACGTTTATTTGAGGCGTTTACGACTCCAAAATATGATTAAATAGTTCGCTAGCTTTTCAGTTTGACAATTTGATGGTAGGAATATAATTTGTTCGCCTAACGGCTCGAATATGGGTAAGTTGCGGTGTAACACTGGGAGTTTATGTTTGGATATTCCGTTGATATCCCCAAGCTTATTTAGGGTGCATAACATTATTTACGAGTCCTACGACACTTAAAATGTTTCATTTTGGCATTTCAGACAATCTACTTAGTTATGTTTTAGCGCGATTCGGACGAATTCTATCGTTCTGTATTTTTCGGAAAGTTAAAGTGTCTTTGCATTTAGTATCCCTAATTAGGTGTTTTTATTAGTATTTCAACCATAAAATGCGTTCGTGCCATTCATTGCTCGTTCCGACAGTTTTCAAAAACTTGCTGGCATGAATAGTGTGTTCTGGTGAATAGTGTTTTCAGCATTTTGCCAACATTTTTGGACATAGTTTGTTGTTTTCTCGCATCGTGAAGAATGTAACGATGTTGTTTGACATAATTAACCATGTCCTATGATTGCTATACTTTACACGACTTAATCATACATTAATTAAGTCGTAACTAATACAATAAATTGTATAATCAAGTTGTTAAGTTGTACGGAATTTACCATTATTTTGCTGGTTGTCACATAATGGCTCAACACTCTAAAGTGATGTTATAATATGTCAAACTAACACACTAGACTAATTGTTTCGTTGTTCGGTTGATAAATTCGGTTCATGTGACAAATGGCAAATAACCGGTACTTCCGTACAAACTAATCACTATTTTTGGTACATAATCTCATGCATTTTATCGTAATTTGATTACGTAACTGAGTCGTAGGTCATATCACAAGTATTAGGACAAGTAACATATATTGGTTTTGGTTACCACGCGAAACAAATCAAACTATGCCCTAAAAGTGTTGGTAGAAAGTGTTGGAGCCATCTTCTAATTTCTCACTTTTTTCCAAATAGTTCCTTTCATTTTCATTTTCTCAAGCCTCGCTTCATATGGCTGATTTCCCATCAAACACCCCACGAGGTCCTCGACCCGCAGGCAAGAACCCAGTTCATGCCTCTCGAATCGACGGAGAAGTGGAAGAAGATTCTTCCGAAAATGCCGGAACTCAACACAACTCTGGCCGTGTAAACCTCCCAGTCACTCCTGGAGCCCAACTGGAGACTCCCTTTGTACCGATCACATTGGTCTTACCCCCGGTGAGACCCTGATGTCTTGGTTCATAAAGTCTCAGACGGCCATGAATGTCGTCTATGTGCAGCTCTGTGCGCAGACAAACACCCCTGTTGCCCAGTGCAGCCCGCTGTTTAGGTGCATGCTTCGCCTGCACCAAGGATATTGAGCTACGACTCGCCAGCTGGGGCAAGTGTACCGTACAGCCTCCGTCCCCAAGAGACGGAGTACAGACAACCGCCGCCTAAACCGGAGTCTCACTCTTTTAGGCGGGCATCTGTTCACTCACGGTTGGGCCCGCATCCTCAAGGGGAGCGGTACACCCAGCGTGAGGACGACAAAACCTACAGGGAAGGTGATAGCGCCAGCGTTTTGCACCGGTTGCCAAAGTATCATGCGGCGTACAGATCTGCTCCACGGGCGGCTACTACCCGGAAGTGGAGCATGATTACAGTCTACTCTACCGGCCAGTTGACACAACAGAACATTCCAAGTTTATCAAGGAGATAGCGCTCGCACCATTGGAGTGTGCAAAACTTTCCTCCAACGGTGGAAAATACAACCTGTTGACAGACCCGGATGAGCAACTTGCGTCTCTTCACCAGCGCAGGACGGATTGGAGGATGGACACTACCAACGTGTTGTCACATTTTCGTTCAAACCCTCACAGGTGTTGCACGCATGTGGTTTAATAATCTGCCCATGGGCAAACTCGCGTCATGGAACGACTTGAAAGATAAGTTCCTGACGCACTTCAGTCAACAACGGCGTTATGTCAGAGACTCCTCTAACGTAATGAACATCTGGCAGTGCGATGATGAAAGCCTTGAAGATTTTATCACCCGCTACAACAAAGAGGTGTTAGAGATAGGGGATGTGCATGAAGATCTGATTCATGCACAGTTCAAGTACGTCGTACACTGTGATGAAATGATCAAAGTCTTTTCGGGAACTACAGGCCTCCCCAAGAGCTGCGAGAAACTTATGGCAGCGGCAAAGATCTACGCGCAGGCGGAGCACAACCTCAATAATAGTAGACCTCCCTTACCTCATCACCGTCCCCAAGACTTGAGCAGGAGTTTTGGAAGAAGAATAAAGGGTGGAGGGACCACAGCCAGAACCCTCCCCACACACCGGTCGACGCTCGCACAACCATCAATAAGCTCGCCACCCAGCGAGCAATAAAACAAGATAATCGCGACCGTTAGTGGACCCCACTGACGAAAACACCGGCGGAGGTCCTCAGCACTTTAAAGCATCAGTTCAAACAACCACCGCCGATGCACAATAAGAAGGGTCAAGACCCCAACCTCTTCTGCGATTATCAAAAAGACACGGGGCACACAACCGATAATTGCCTCTCCTTGCGCATGGAGATCAAAAAGCGCTTAAGAGTGGGAAGCTCACCCACTTACTACAAAACGTGCGCGAGGAGGTGCGCCAAATTACTCGAGGCGGCGAGGGCCCGAGTAACAAGAAAATGAAGTTTGTTCATATGATCCAGGGTGGACCTTCGCGCAAGCGCAACCAACAAAAGAGTTGCATGCCTCACTGGCGTGAACAGCAGGTCATCACGCCAAATCACAAAAGAGTTGCACGCCTCTATGGACATTATCTATTAACAGTGCTTCCAGCAACTCGACTCGGTGGACAAAGCAACGAGGCTGTTTTTCCTTTGGGCCAAATTTCTTTCCTGATAACTCTTTCTGATGGGCGCCACACTCGCACGGTCCAAGTCAACTTCATGGTCATGCTGGCAACCTTGTGCCATGACGTACTATTAAGCCAACGAGCTCAACGAGATTTCAGTATGATTACTTCCATCCCCCACGCCGCTTGCGGTTTTCCCACGGAAACTGGAGTGGCCATAATGTATGCAAGGAAGGAAGTCATGTCTGTTGACGAGGAACCGCCAATAAAGCAACCAAAGTCATCGTCCAACAATGAACCAGCAAGTGGGTACTCAACAACAAGTACCCTGAACAAACTGTGCTCTTGGGACTCGCCATAACCCCTGCAGTAAAAGCGCGGTTGAAACAACTGTTGTTCCAGAATTCTGATATTTTTGCATGGTCACCGGCGGATATGACTGGGGTGCCAAGGGAAATCACTGAGCATGCATTGACATATTTTTGCATGGTCATCGAAAAGACCCGTGCTCTGAACGAGCAAGTCACAGAACTTCTCCAAGCAGGAATCATCGGAGAGGTACGTTATCAGACATAGGTAGCCAACCCAGTCATCGTCCAATGTCCAACGGAAGTTGGCGCATGTGCGTCGATTTCAAGGATCTCAACAAGGCATGTCCCAAGGACTGCTAAGCCTTACCGGAAATCGACTAAAAGGTGGACTCTCTTGCTTCATTCAGGTGGAAATGCTTCCTTGATTGCTACAAGGGCTACCACCAGATCAAAATGAAGAAAGAAGACGAATACAAGACCGCTTTCCGAACAGACAAGGGCATTTTCTGTTACACAAAGATGTCCTTCGGATTGTGCAACGCAGGAGCTACCTACCAAAGTTTAATGGACCATGTCTTTGGGGATGACATTGGTAAAACCGTGGAAGTATACATTGATGACCTAGTCATCATGAGCTCGGATGAGGAGAAGATGCTGACAAACATTCAAAGGTTTTCCTCCTTGCGCAAGGCAAATCTGAAGCTGAACCCCAGCAAGTGCTCTTTTGGAATGGAGGAAGGCAAATTTTTGGGATTCATCGTTACGCGCGATGGCTTCAAAGTCAATCCCGATAAAGTGGAAGCAATTCAGCGTATGCCATCACCCTCAACTGTCAAAGAAATGCAAAAGTTGGCGGGGCGGTTGGCTGCATTGAATAGGTTCTTTGCCAACCAAGCGATGAAATCCTTCCCATTCATTATCACCCTTCGGTATTGTGTGAAGAAGAACAAGTTTCAATGGACTCCGGAGGCGGAGAATGCCTTCACCCAAATGAAAGAATGCTTAATCCAGCTACCAACGCTCACTACGCCGCAGAAGAAAGAGCCACTGATACTTTACCTTTCCGCATCAGATATCGCTCTAGAAGCAGTCCTGCTAGTAGAACGCGCTGGAGTCCAGACTCCGATCTACTACATCAGCAAGATGCTTACTGACCCAGAGACTCGATATCTCATGATGGAAAAGCTTGCTCTAGCTTTGGCCTATGCATCCTGGTGATTGCGCCGACATTTTTCAGGCCACGAAATAACAGTTCTCTCGAACTATCATTTAGGCCAAATTTTGTCGAAACCAGACATATATGGCCGCCTAGCACAATGGGCGATGGAGCTTGTGGACACAATATCGTGTATAAACCACGCCCAGCAATAAAGGGCCAGATACTAGTTGATTTCATCATGGAAGTCCCACATAATAAAGCGCAAGAATGTGAAGCTGTATAGAATCCAACGCCGGTTACAGATGACCATGCATGGATACTTCACACCAATGGCGCGTCCAACGATGATGGCGCAGGGGCAGATCTTCGTCTAATAATCCCTGACAATCAAGAATTCACCTACACCATCAGATTGGATTTTAAAAGTACAAATAATGAAGCCGAGTATGAAGCGTTCCTGGCAGGTCTTCGGTTAGCAATCAAGATGGGTGCACAGAATTTGGAGGCCCATGTCGACTCACTTTTAGTCGCCGGACAGGTCAACGGCCTGTACGATGCAAAAGGCGAGGTGATGGCCTTGTATCTAGAACAGGCGCAAGCCTTAATAACTAAATTCCAACACTTCAAGATAACCCATGTCAACTGAAGCGAGAACAAACACGCTGACGCTCTCAGCAAGTTGGCCGCTACAAGCTTCAAGTACCTTGCGCGCAAGGTGCGCATTGAGGTACTCAAAAACCCTTTTGTTCCTTTGCGACAAGTCAACATCATCGAAGTGGGAAGTCTGTCTTGGATGTCCCCCATCATCATGTTCTTGCAACACGGGCGCCTCCCCGAAAACAAAGCGGAAGCAAGGAAGATCCAGAACAAGGCACTCAACTATGAAATGCCGGACGGTATCTTATACCAAAAGTCATACCTTAGGCCGCTCCTCTGCTACGTTGATCCGCAAGACGCGCAGTACTTGATCCGCGAAATACACGAAGGGTTATGCGGAATTCACGCCGGCCCGCGCATGGTCGTGGCAAAGATGATGAATGCCGATATTATTGGCCTGGCATGCACTTTAATGCGATTGAAACATTATGTAAATGCGCATCATGCTAGAGCCACGCTCCAAAGACATTGCGTCCCAAGAATCCTCTGATCCCGGTGACAACAGCGTGGCCCTTTCAACAATGGACAATCGATATGGTGGGACCATTCCCAGACGCTCCAGGAGCAGTGAAATTCATAATCGTCGCAGTCGATTATTTCGCCAAATGGCTAGAAGCCAAACCCCTTTCATCCACCACAGCAACTGTAGTGCGAAAGTTCATATGGGAACACATTATATGCTGCTTCAGGTTACCCCTGCGCTTAGTCAGTGATAAGAATCCCAATTTCGCAGCCGATGAGCTACAGCAATGGATGAAAGAAATGCATATCGAACACGTATTCACTTCGGTCGCGCATCCCCAAGAGAACGGCCAAGTGGAAAGAATTAACAAAAGCATAGTCGAAGGGATCAAGGCAAGATTCGGTACAGCGCGCAGAGGCTGGGTAGATGAGCTGCCAAGCATCCTAGGGCTCATCGAACCATGCCTAGAACCAGTACGGGCAAAACTCCTTTTAGCCTTGTGTGTGGGACGGAAGCAGTGATTCCTGCAGAGATAGGCCTCCCATCACCGCGCATGCTAGCCGCGTAAAGACAAACTAATGAAGACGAGCGCAGACTTGACTTGGACTTACTAGAAGAAAGGCGTGAAAACGCTGCCATCAAAGAGACAAAATACAAGTCCAAGCTCGAAAAGTATTACAATGCGCGAGTTCACATATGCACCTTCTTACCTGGTGACTTTATTCTATGTGACAATGATTCGTCTAACGCCAAATATCCTGGAAAACTGGCACCCAAATGGGAAGGTCCTTATGTTATCCTTGAAGTCCTGGGATAAGACGCACACACCCTTAAGCGCCTAGATGGAACAAACATCCCTAGGACATGGAATGCGCAGCAACTAAGACGGTGCTACATGTAAACTTGCAAGTTCTTTATCTTTTGTCTACTCCAAAATACGGCTCTTACGCCCGTTTATGTAATAAAGACAAGAGTTACTTGATTTATTTTTATCTTAATGTTTTGTTACAAATGCGCGGAGCCACTTTGGGTATACACGAAAACACCTCGGTCCACAATGACTCGTGAACCCTAAGTCACTAAACACGCATAGGAGATGATGATCACATATGAGTTCATTACCAGTTTCATTCGCTATACAAAGATATTACATTAAGGATCCTACACTAGTCTTCTTCTTTAGCAGCGGCCTCGGCTTCTTCCGGAAAGATATCCTTGAAGCGGTCGACGAAGTCATCATGGGTGAACGCCTCGCTTACCAATTCCAACGTCGGGATATCTGGACAGTTATACCCTTGTTGTGCCCTCTCGAAAACAGCTCCGGTATTAACTCCATGAGTGGAAGCATGGCTGGAATCCCATGGAATGTCCAAGGCATGAGTGACTTGTTGCGCACACTCAGCATAGCCTTGCGCATGCCCATCATGGCGTGCAGCAACCACTAGCTTGGCTACTACACCATCTAACTCCGTAGAGTACACAATGGAATTGGCAATCTGCAAATTCAAAGAAAAGTTTAGAGCCATCACATAAAGATCAAAAAACAAGTGAAATACTTACATTGACAATTCTATGCTGCTGAAGCCACATCATGTTGTTGGTCAGCGACTCCACTAACGACTCGGAGATGGCGTGAGAGTTTTCGGAATCCTCAAATTTTTTTCTCACCCACCTCCACCTTCGCTTCCGCCAACCGCAGCCTGCGTAGAAGCTCAACCTTCTCCACCGAGGGTGCTTGGAGGTCTTTCTTGGCGCTCTCTAGAGCAATGCAAGCTTCAACCTGTTCGATTCATAACAAGGTTAGCATCACAACTTAGTAATATCAAAAAAGGAATGGACACAAAGTCAAGGGGGTACCTCTCTCTGCTCACCATGTGCGCGTTGCACACTAGCCTGTGCAGTCGCGGCAGCCGCCGCCTCCTTCTCTCTCTTCTCCTGCGCCACACCAGCGAGCAACTGGGCCAGTTCATCCCTCAGGGATTTCTTCTCCATATAATCTCTTTCACAAGCCTCTTTCCACAACTTGTGCTCCTCAGCAAGTTTGGAGTCCGAGGATTCGGCCCGTTTTTTCCACCTCAGCGCGGAGATTCTTCAACCCGCTGGTTATCGGTGAAGGCAGTCTCCCTTGCCTGCACCGCAGCTTCACGCGCAGCCACTTGGGCTTGCTCATTAGCAAGGACTGCTTGGGCAGCCTCAATATCTTTATTTTGTTTCACCAGGCCCCGACATTCTCGAACAATCTTGTAGGTCACAGAGGTGGACCTGGCAGCTGCTTGGAGGTACGTATGGTACGTCTCTTCTTCTTATTCATGATCAGAAAGCAAACATACTTCTACTCGGGGGAAAGCTCCCTTAAACCACTCACGCCACGCCTGCCAGTGAGAAAAGTCTTCTCCTTTCTCTAACTTCCACACAAGAGTGTGGATCTCTTCAGCTTGAGCGGAGGAGAAAGACCTATAATAATAATCCCCCGGAGTTTCATCCGGGCGGATTGGAGACACATCCTGGGCGGAAGCCCCCACGCCATCCCCGGGTGCCGGTTCCCCCACATGCTCCCCTTGTGGAGCACTAGTATGAGCACCCTGGACTGAAGCCATTCCTACCGGCTCCAACTCACCAACAAAATCTGTGCCACGCAAATGCGCGCGTGCTTTCCCGCCACAACGGGTTCTTCCACAACGAACCCCGTTTCTTCCACATCCACTGCAGGTTCTTCAAAATCCACCCGCGATTCCTCAACAACAACCATAAGTTCTTCAATCCAGCTTTTGTTGCGTTAATGGAACCACTGGACATTCCATGACCAGAGAACCTGCATTAGTACCCATACCAGAACCTTCCACCACGTGAGGCCCCTCCCTCACTGGGACCGGTTCTTCTGTCCCAGCAGTAGAGCCCCCGCCTTGACCACCAGCCTGGGTCATGGGGGAATCAGTGTCCGCAGCGCTTGCGCTGGATTCCACAAAAACCGGCTCATTGGCCACTGTATAACAACAAAAGTTAGCCTTGCACGACATAAAAATCGGAAGAAAATATTGAAGGTTACCGAAAGATATCAAGCGATATCTTAGCAGTTAAGCGGAGAGGTCCTCCTTCGGACGCCTTTTCACTTCAGAGGCACCTCTGGGACTTCCTCAACGTCCTCCGGACTAGCAGGTTTGGCTGTTGGGATAACCGCTTACTTTGGTGCAGCCTTCTTCGCACCTACAAGTTCAAGACCCTCCCATGAGTCAGAGATAACCACATAAGCTTTCCACTTGTCAGTAACAATGCGTTTACCTTTGGGAGGGCCCGTCCCGGGTTGAGTTGCCTCTTTCTCCACCAGGTGCTCGACCCTGCGCGCCTCTTCTTCTTGTGATCTGGGCCAATGCCCAAATCTCCCAGAGCGCCTGCATTACAACAAGAACAATACATAAGTCACCTACAAAGGTTCACTATTAAGCAATCAAGGCTTACCAGGTGAGGGAGCGGGGACCTCCAGGTCTACATCCTTGATTAGGGCAAAATTGCCCAGGACCTGTGCATACCAGGTGCGTTAATCTGGCCCCAAGGGGAGTCCCTCAATCAGCCCTTGCTTCCTCTAGAAGGCGGCCAAAAAATGGGACTCTTGCAAGAAAACATATGCATGTTAGCCAACAAATAACTCAATAGTCAAAGAAACACGACAGAATATGGAGACTTACTCCGATCCCCCTCTACACTGGCCGGTACCGGCAGTCGGGTTTCCACAGCAAGCTCATCGCCGCTGCCACCAAGATCCTCTCCGGCAACTGGATCGCCGGGATCTACTTCAAATCACTATACCAGTGGTCCGACACTGGTATTGGGAGGGTCTCCGCCGGAATCTCATCCAGCCCCCGGAACGTCAAAGGCACAGGAATAATACTGGCCTTCACAAAAAAGAATTTTGCCTTCCAATCATGGAAGGACTTAGGAGAGAGAGTAAAATTTTCCGTGCCTGCACACGGTGCTGAAAAGAATAAAACCCCATTGAACAATGGAGTTGATAAAAAATGCGGAAACGATCGACGGTGGGAACAGATAGGGTCTACAAGCATAAAAACTCGAATTACTTTATCCTCACCATTCCCATCGGATTCAACTAGGAAAGGTGGAAGCCATAGTACTGCAGCACTTGAAAAAAAATTTGGTGACAGGCAACCGGAAGTTACCCTCACCGAAAAATCATAAAACAAGTTGATATAGCCCGCCGGAGCATCGACGACTGTCTCACCCTCAGCCAGCAACCAGACATCCCAGTTGGGAGGAAACCGGAAACTAGAAACAATATCAACAAGAGTCTGTCGGCTCAGCTTACAAGCCGGCAAATGGGGAGGAACCCCAACATCAGAGGCAGATTCAGGCCCTCTAGACGCCATAAAATACAAGAAAAAGAAAAAAGTTTTTGAAGAAAACTTTGATGAACACAAGAACTCAAAGAATGCAGAGAAGAATATGAAGGAAAAGTTGAAGGAATGAGGAAAACCCTAAGCGGAGTGCCTTTATTTATAGTGCTTACATTTAATGCGGTTGGGGAACGTGACACACGCGTGGCAATAACAGCCAACCAGAGAAAGACGTGTGGCAAGCAAGTTGCAAAAGACGGTTAACATGCGCGTGGCCTCCACTTTCCCTGCCAATTCATTAATGAATGGCAGGCGAAACGGCTGAGTGCACGCTACAGCTGTAAGATGTCCTTTCAAATCCCATTTTTCTCACCAACTCACCTACAATGTCAGAAGAATAGAGTTCCAAATTCCAAGAGCTTGATGACAAAATGTTTCCTTCACACAAACATTTTTCTCCCAACCCTTGTCAAAATTTTTCGCCCCTACATTAACGGTGCATGCAATAATTCTTCTAGTCCAGCACTCCTCCCACTTTTCAACATGCGCGTAGGAGCAGCACTGGACTGGGGGGACTTGAGGAGGTATGGTCCCAAATGACCATACCTTTGACTACACTTTGCAAGGATAACCTTGCAAGCAACATGCAACGGTGCGTGTTCGTAAACACCAATAGGTCATACAATGAGCCTTGTGCACTCAGCGCAATGCTGAATTAGACCAACACCAATAGGTCATAGAATGAGCCTTGTGCACTCAGCGGAAGGGGGAATTAGACCAACATCAATAGGTCATGTAATGAGCCTTGTGCACTCAGCGCAACGGTGAATTAGACCAATATAATTAAGTCACACAACGAGTCTTGCACACTCAGCGCAACGACAAGTTTGACTAAACAACACAAGTCACACAACGAGCCTTGTGTACTTGGCACAACGGCAAGTTAGATTCACGCGCGCAAGATACTAGACCCTGCGTAGAACAACATTCCTCAGAGCTACGAATCCCAAAACCTTGCAAGGACAAGACATACATGAGAAGCGCCTCATAGTCTTGGAACAAAAGCATCTACCCCTGACACCCTGCGCTGGCAGGAAAACCCTGACAGCCTCGCAGAAGGGGTAAACACTAAGAGGTGTTGACCATACTCAAGGGTACAAAGTGGCAGAATTGTGACCAAGGGTTGCTCGGCAGGTTGCATGTGACAGTGTCCATGACCAGTGATGAAGACGTCAGGCCATACACAAACCACATCTTTGCCAGTGATTGTTCCACCTTCTCCACTTTCGGCTGACAGCAGGCCTGACACCAGAGACGGTTGTCTTTACACGTGGCACCACTCAACATCCGACAAAGCACACCTCCTGACAGAGGACATTAATTCTCCTGCAGGGAGCATTTAATGTCTGATGCAGAGGGACGAAACGGATGTCTCTGGTTGTATAGGCTAGGCCCAAGGCCCACCAGCCCATCTCCTGAACATACCTTTCGGCTATAAATAAGTATCGGATCTCCAGGTAAACATCATCACCCACACATGCGAACAAGCTTACAAACATTCATACTCACTCACATACTTACTACCTTACTTCCAATCCACAAATACTTATTCTCACGCTGGAGTGTGGTCACGGAGAAAACCACCATTTTCCCCGTGACGATCCTAATGGCGCTGCTAGTTTGCATATCAGTGAAAGCGAGCTCATACCCGTAGAGTGAAGTGAAAGGACAACCTCTATGCAGAGACACCCTGGTTGTAACTTATATATCCCCGGATATCCCTAGGTTCAACTGGTGCTTCTTCAGGCGCACTATTCGCGGTTGCACTATTCATGTTAGCAAAACCGCTGAAAAGAAACAGAACAATGAATAACGGCATACTGATGATATAACTGAGTCCATATATACATGAAAACACTAATGTGGGAACACATCTTCCAATAATACATAACTTTCCGGTGCAACTCCAAAATTACAAAATTGTCCGTTTCAACTAAAAAGGTGACAATTTCAATTCATCCGCAACATTAATTCGGTATTTTCCAGATTACAGAATTATAACAGAATAATGGAAAACACCTTAAAACAACATGAGGATATTAAAAATACATAAAAGAAATCGTTTCCATTCGTACGACAAGCAGTGCACAACTTGACCCGAAAGCGACCGATTGTCGAACCGGCAAAGATTTCAATGGCCGATAGCCTCATACATTGAGCTAGAGAGCTAGTTAAGCTTCATTTGAGATTCGAAATCCCCTCAACCATATTGAGGTTATAGAAATACAACTTCCAACAATAAATAGCGATAAAATATATAAGTGTCGATATTGAGCGAATAATGAAACGGAAAGCGTTTCAGCCACCCAAACTCAACGTCTACTCTACTAGTGAACTAGTTAACCATATTTGGATGTCAGAAGTATCCTAAATAAACGTCATAGCACTTATGGTAAACAAAAACTAAAGCTTCCGGTAGGAAACAATAACTTTCATATACCAACCGGTATCGCACCGATGAGCGAATTAGTGGTATATTTACCATCCAAAAACTAATACCAACTAGTTAAGGGAACTAATTAACCTCAAATTACTCTCTAATGATGCAAGACCAACACCTAATTATCATACTTAATTTAAACACCTAAATATCTAATAAATTATCACATGTTATAAAATAATTTACACTTAACCCCCCCTATGTGGGCCCCCACCTACTTGATTTATGTTGAAAAATGAAGATTTAGGTATGATAGAAAGATGTGATCTTGACTTGGTTTGAAATTTATATAAATCATCATCATGCTTTATTACTTCATTATATATATAGGGGAAAGTTCATTTGAGAAGAAATTTAATGTGAGAAGAAAAAAAGAAATGGCATAGTGGTAAAACATTAAATAGTTTATAACTCCTCTCGTTAATTATGTTATTTCTCATTAATAAAGCAAAACATTTTATCCTACACATTTCAAAATTTATCCTACATATGTCTTACATTTACCATAATTTACCCTACACACATGTAAATTTACCCTACACATTTCAAAATTTATGCTACACATACTAAAATTTATCCTACACATGTCGAAAATTATCCTATACCGTAAATTATTTTATCTTGAAAGAGTATATGAAAAAAAATGAGTTACAAGTTTAATTAATTAGCTAATTAATCACAATTATAGATTTACCTATATCCCCTTTTTCATAACATTAATTAAACACATTAAATGAAGTAAATGGAGTATTTCTTTTGGTTTAAAAGTTATTCTTTTTATTCTTAAAAAATTTCTTCTCATTTGAACTCTCCACTATATACACACACACACACACATATATATATATAAGAAACCTCCTTGAACTCCCCCCCATCCACGGCTACATCCTGTCACCAAAATCCACCCTTTTTCCACCACTAAACACCACATTTTATTCCCTTTCAAGCCCTCAAAAGATCATCTATGGAGTTCGTAAGCATGGGGGAGCATTAGAGCTTTCTTAGAGCTTCATCTTCTTCTTAATCTTCACTTAATCTTGTGCAACCTTGTAAGCTAATCTTTTTACCATATTTAAGCTCCTTATGATATATGGTTTATGAAAGTACTTGTTGGTCATCTTGAAAGTAAATAAAAATCCAACTTAAAAACCCTAACCTCATCTTAATAATCTACTAAATATAGTTTATTATGTGTTGATTATGTGTATTAGTGTTAACTAGTTAACATGATATGTTAAAGTAAGTTGTTTAAAGTGTGTGATATTTTATAATTAAGATTGTAAATGATGATTTAAACATGGTGATGTTTAAGTCTAAACAAGATCATCAACCTCATGATCCATGAACTTTACTACAACTTAAAAATGATTTATTACATATATGTGACTTTTATAAGGAATAAACACCATGATTTTTGTTATGACCATCTTAAAAAAGTTTAGTAAACAAAGTGGTTTAAAGTGGAAATCTTGATTAGAAGATATAACAAAAATAGTGTCTTAAATGTTCTAATAAATATGTGAAGATCTCATTATTTTTAAGTAAGGTTGTTAAAATATATATTTACAAAAAGTCCATGGAAATGAGGATAAAAAGTGTATAAATCATGCATAGAAAGTGGTATATTCAACTTGAGTTGATGATTGATTGTGATTATGAGTTTAAACATGATTTAAATACGTTTTTGGAACGTAGAAAACGCCATAGTTTAGTGGAAACTATGGCGAAATTTTCTAAAAATCTAATCGCGATTAAAGTATAATTGACGGGGTGATTAATGGGGCTAAACACGATTAGTGACCTAAACCGTCATTAAGGAAGTTTTAATGACAAGGGTTAAACTCTAACCCTCCTAGGATTTAACAAATACTTACATATATTTTTACAAGTTAAAAAATGAGTATTTGTTACATATATATATTTTTGGGAATAAAAAATATATACATATACCTTGTCACCATAATTAATGTGTAAAAATACATGTGTATTTATCTAGAAAGTCTAGGGTATACAACACAAAATACCCAACTAATAGAACACACCAAATACTTGAAGGTTACCAAGTATAAATAACATGAACACATACACTTTTACACAATTCTTGAAACAATAATCGGACGAGCGGACTAGGCGAACAATGGTTGAGTTTATAACAATACACCGTCTCGCCATCGGTCAACGAACATATCGCCAACATGAAGAGCTACTACGACATTTGGGTGATTTTTGATGCAGAAATATATATATTAAATGACAACACACGACATGTCTAAAAATAATATGTTTTAGACACTTACGAATAAATATATTGCGATGACAAAATCCGGAAAGTTAGGATGTATAAAAATTACTAAGTGATTTTGTAAAAGTATATAAACATACTTAAAAGTATAAACTTAGTAAAAATTTCCAAGTGCAAGATTATAAAAGTTATGGACTCATGAAATTAAGTTAACTTAGTAAAAATTTCCAAATGCAAGATTATAAAAGTTATCGACTCATGAAATTAAGTTGGGCTAGGCCCATTATATAAAAGACATGGGCAAGGCCCAAATACACAAATCACATGATAACATGGGCTAAGCCCAAAGAGACAAAATACATGGGCTTGGCCCAATCAAATAATTTCATGAGCTAGGCCCAAACATATAATTTCATGGGCTAGGCCAATCACATAATTACATGGGCTAGGCCTAATGACATAATTAAATGGGCTAGGCCCAATCACATAAAGACATGGGTTAGGTCCAATGACATAATTACATGGGCTAGGCCTAATGACATAATTGGCTAGGTCTAATCACATAAAGACATGGGCTAGGCGAATGACATACATTATATGGGCTAGGCCCAATGACACGCGTGCAAGGCATGAGGACATGTGAAGGGCGAGGCTCGTTCACACACGATCTAATAATGTCAATAGATATATATACATATTTGTGAAATATATGTATATAACTCATAATCAAACAAACGAACTACCAATACTGTAATAAAATTTAAGTTGTTCTAATGTGATAAATAACTACACAACAAGAATTTAAAATGAAGAACTTGTACGAGGCCCAACGAGATCTAGGTGTCTAATGAAGTGAATACACATGTAGGTTACAAACGTGTACGGACACTCGAATTCCAATAAGTATGACTTATGGAACGTAAAACTGTGAGTTCATGTCCCTCCTTTCAAATATTTCAACGTTTTGTTTTTAAAATAATCGAGGGGAAATACATGTCATAATAAACGGTATGTTAGCTATTGGGTTAGATGATAACACGATCAATGTGCGTAAGTAGGATGATGACAAGAGTAACCATTATCTCTTAGTGAGCAAGGTGCAAAAGGTATAGATCTATCGAGTTTGAGGCACGCTCCACTCCTGGTTTGGTAACCCTTTAGGAGTGCTTTTGTGATCCCAATTGATGCCAAGAGTTGTCTCGGTTTGTTTACTTACTTATGGCTTATATGTCAGGGTGCTAGCTACACACTAGTAGATCCTTAAACTCCATGAATGCTAATAACATACTAAGATTCCCTTATTGGATTACAAAGAAGACATCTCATACGAAAAACAATAACTACATGAACTCACCAAATTTATGTTGACTTTTCAAACATACATGTATTTCAGGACGTAAAACTTGAGCCGGTGAAAGACTACAGGAAGTGGGAATGAACCTGACAACGAATGCCTTTTTGGAGGATTTGTCTCTTATACCCCAACCTCGTATGGGTATATAGGAGTCAAAACCCCAACATGCTTTTATGATGAATACAATCTTTTGGTTTAAAGTGTAATATAACTCAAAAACTATGCTTTGAATAACATGGTGAACTTGTCTGAACCTCGTAACTTGTTATGGGAACTTGTAAACTTTGGTTGCAACTTAATATATATGCATCGTTGTTGATTTATTTTCTTTTACACAATTGGTTGCAATGATTACCTCATAGTCACACGATTGCGCTTCCACTACGACCAGGGTATGCCAGATGGTATTAGAGCTTCGATTGTAGTGAACCGGGGAAAAATTTACTAAGTTTGGTCTACAATCACTAAGGGCTCCCACATGAAAACAAAGTTTGTAACATCACAAACATATTTTCATAAATATGACAAAAATGACAAAAGGTTTTCATTATGACACGATAACACGAGGATCTATCACACGAGCTCAGCCATAAGTAACGAAAAAGGATCAATACATCTATGAGAAATAGACACATTACATTATTAGACTATGTGTCATGGACACGTTACGAAAGATAGACATCTTGGCTAGATGGGATTTTATGTGATTAATATATATAATTTATTTATATGTGTGTTGTACGAAATACTTTGCCAAGAACGAAAAACCTTCGACTATGGATATTATTATTATCCTTGACTCGCAAATGAGAAAATCGACTTCTCGTCTATTACGGAGCTTATGGCGAACGTGCTTCCTAAGTGAGACCTTAGGATCGATTCCACATAAGGTGGTTGCTTTTCTCGCGGATGCGGAGATGCCTAACTTCGGTAGTGACAAAGAGGCGGAGGTGGTAGCCTTGGACGACAACTCTATTAGCGGAGCAAGGTCCCTGTGACCCTTAATCATTAATAAGGACACTCTTGTCCAGACAAGGAAGGTGAAGTACTCATCATGAAGGTGCCCCTCCAGTTGTTATTGTTGCAAATTCTCTCTATTTCTAAATTTGTCTAACAACGTGCTCTTTCCCGAGTAATGTCAACAGACCATAGCATGTGGACCATCACGAAGGTCCCTTCTATATTGAAGGTATGTAGACAATAACATACCCTCTCTGAATGATCGTCGTCTTTGAATGTTAGAACACTAGGGTGACCATGCAAGGAAATTTATTATTACAGGGGTCCACGTAATAATAACTTGCAGTGGATGAGAATCCTGGTGGGCTCTGCAGGTCAAGCTAATGATCACTACCCATTCAAAATTGTTAAGTTGTTCGAGTTTCTATCTAGTGGGACACTAACCGGGGTAGTTGCTATAACACCGTACAATACAGAAACACCACACATATTTGTTCACATCTAACATTCGATCTATATCACGAGTCGATTGAGACTAGCCATCTAAACAAACAAAACTAGTTGGCCACCCAGGGAGGATATGTCCTCAACGGTCTAGAGTTCTTGTAAATGGGTTGGTTCCATGGTGCCTATGGCACCTCATCTTATTTATTGGAAAGTGATTAAATTAAACTCCATCATTTGACATTTGTCTTATTCCAAGGGATGGTATGGCACGAGCCATGCTTTAACATCCTCATTGTATTCTATTCGATATCTATGGAATTAAAATAATCTAGCTGAGCTCGTGGAGCTCAAGGGATATCAACGTAGTCGTCACACGGGTTGGTGTGGCAAATGATTTTTTCCTACTTTGGACGATCGAGGTCCACGAAGTATGGAATACATGCTATAAGGTTGGAGACGACCGTTTGGTTTCTCCTCCTCAATGAGTTATTTCCTTTCCACTTAGACATATGGCTGATACACGCAAGAGGTACTACGAACTTTGGATTGTTGTTGTTCGCGTTATCATTGTTTCAAACATGTATGAACAATGCAATCTTGAGGTTTCCATGACCGATGGCCTTTTTTACTCTTAGGCGCATGGTAGACTATATTTATCCAAATATATGTCTAGCTTCTTTTAATCTTGGGTATTAAGAAGAAACATGGTGCCAAAAGGAAGGTCTACACCCAAAAAGGGTTAGTTAATCCATGACTTACAGGGTAAGCCAAACTAGAGTTCTTATGGAAGGACATACGGTTGCGGAAATCGCACGACACGAGAGTAATTTAGTCGACACTAGTGACGTAACTGATGGTATCGGTAGATTAAATGGTTCGTATCCCAATGGATTGGGAATGAGTGGCAGCACTACAACTAAAGATGTGGTCATACAAGGTTTTAAATTCGAAGTCTTTCCCAGACTGTAAGTCGTGATACCTCATTCATGTGAGAGGTGCGATAGGTTATGTCCGCTAAATAAAGACAACGGAGTCAGTTAGAAGTGCTAGTAAATGGACTCCTTAGTAAACCATTATGTAAACAAAGAATCTCCTGCTGTGCAGCATTAACTTAGTGAAATCCTCAAGTAGAAACTTTAAGGAGTGATACTACAAAGAGGTTATCATGGGAAGAACTCAAAAATCTTATGCGAGAAGAGTATTGCTCGTTGATTGGAATTCAAAGGGAAGAAACAGGATCCTAGAACACGATCATGATTGCAGCCAACGTTGTTGGTTACACTCGACGCTTTCACGATATCTCAAGGGTTATTCCATGTTGGGGAACACCTAAATCAAACGCCTCTCTAAAAAATGGCTTGTTTGACTTTTTAATATCATAACTTTGACTCGTCAATTGGTCTAGCAAATGTGATCTTCAGGAGGTGCCCTTTATAGGGACTAACACCTACCTTATTACGATCATTTAGCCATGTTCATTTTGAAAAAGGCTGGACCATAATGGTCTTAACCGAAAGTCAAAGCGTCTTTTGTAAAATGCTTGACTTTTGGCTATAAAAGCCTATAAACAAAAATGCACAAAGAAGGAACAGTGATTCCTAAGGTGCAAAAGAACTTTGTTAGATGTTCCTTTTAGCTAGGAACTTCTAGAGGAGGGAGAAGAGTGAATAAATGAGAAAGGTGCAAGTTGGAATGGTGAACTTAAGCACCTATTTATAGTTGGAGAACTCAAAGGAGGTGAAGCCACTTGTTTAGGGGTGTAAGAAGAAGCTTACAAGTGTCCTAAAATGTGGCATAGCAGTTTGGGAAGCCATGGTTTCGATTTAATGGTTTTTGGCATTTTTGTTTGGAAGCCAAGCAAACTTTCTCCAACAGAGGGCTTCTCGCGCACCGCGAGAGACACAGGCCATGTCTCTCGTGGCCCGCGACCGCCCCACGGCCACTTTAAAACTTTGACACTTTAGCCCCCCTTAACTTATAAAAGCTTATAAAAGCCTTCTAAAACACCTTTTTGGCATAATTAGCCCTCCGTAGCCAATACTTGGCATACCTGGGATTATGCCCGAACATTGTCGAGCTCTTGGTTCGTTAAAAGGTCACTCAGAGGTATAGATTAACATGTTGACACTTTTAATCCCTCCAATATCCAACTTTCATATACTAATGGATTTAATCACTCTCGTCCAATAAACGGGACATATGAGAGTTAGGACTACATAAAGGATCACTCAGAGGCTTAGCATAAGCATGTTGACTCCGATGTCACTCAGAGGCTAGGCATGTTGACACAACGGTTACTCAGAGGCCAAGTTTATGCATGACGATGCTAATGGTCGTTCGAGGCTACGTTTTGTGCATGACGACACTAATGGTCGTTCAGATGCTAGGTTTATGCATGTTGACATCAGAAAGTCATTCAGAGGCTCAGTTTGAGCATGTTGTCACTTTTAGTCCATATTAGTCTTTAATAGACTATATATAAAAATACAACACGTATCACTATATTATTGGACACGATTATACAGGGTGTTACATCCTCACCCCCTTAAAAGAAATCTTGACCTCGAGATTTTATTCAAAAAGATAGGGGTATTTTTGTCGCATAGTGGACTCAACCTCCCATGTATACTCGGGACCTCTAAAGGCGTCCCACTTAACCTTTACTATAGGTATCATTTTTCTTCGGAGCTTTTTAACCTGTCGATCCTCGATCGAAATTGTTTTCTCAATGAACCTTAGGTTTTCACCAATTTGCACATCCTCGTGTGACATTGCTAGTGACTCATCGGCTAGAAATTTCTTAAGATTAGATATGTGGAATACATCATGAATTCCACTAAGCTCCTCTGGCAACCTGAGCTTATAAGCTACAGTGCCAACACATTGGATTATCTTGAAGGGTCCTATATATCTTGGGCTCAACTTGCCCTTCTTTGCAAAACGCATCACACCTTTCCAGGGTGATACTTTCAGCATGACTTTGTCCCCTACTTGGAACTTAAGAGGTTTACGCCTCTTATCAGCGTAGCTCTTCTGCCTATCCCTGGCAGCTTTGAGACGATCACAAATTTGCACAATCTTATCCGTGGTCTCCAGGACAATCTCTGGTCCTGATTGTTAGGCTTCCCCAACTTCTGCCCAGCACACTGGCGTTCTGCATTTTCTCCCATACAAGGCCTCAAAAGGAGCAGCCTTGATGCTCGTATGATAACTATTATTGTAGAAGAATTCTATTAGGGGTAAGTGGTCATCCCAACTTCCACCTAAATCAATCACACATGCCCTAAGCATGTCTTCCAGTGTCTGAATAGTACGCTCACTTTGACATCAGTCTGCGGATGGTAAGCCGTACTAAAGTTTAATCATGTGCCTAAGGATTGTTGAAAACTATTCCAAAAGTGAGATGTGTATCTAATGTCTCTGTCAGATACAATAGATACCGGCACACCATGTAGGGACACATCTTGTCCACATACAACCTAGCCAATTTATCTGAATTATACGTTTCTTTAATTGGCAAGAAATGAGCTGACTTAGTCAGTCTGTCTACAATGACCCAAATAGTGTCATTTCCACTTTTGGTCTTAGGTAACTTGGTAATCATATCCATAGTTACCATTTCCCATTTCCAAGTGGGAATCTCAAGTTGTTGTAGAAGTCTTGACGGTTTCTGATGCTCGGCTTTAACTTGCGAACACGTCAGACACTTAGCTACATAGCTAGCTATGGATTTCTTCAACCCATCCACCAATAATTCTTCTTCAAGTCTTGATACATCTTGTCACCTCCAGGGTGAACTGAGTATCTTGAACTATGCGCTTCTCGGAGGATTAGATCTCTAAGTCCTCCAAAGATTGGAACCCAGATTCCTCCATTAATTCTAAGGATTCCATCTTTCCCAGGCGCTAACTGATCAACAGTTCCATCTAATCCCTCATTAGGAATATTAGCCTCTCATAGGGCTTGCTTTTACGCATCTAATAGCTTCTCATTCAAGCTATTTTTTAGCTCAATGCTCTTGGCGTTAATCCTTATAGGTTTAACCCGTTCCTTGCGACTTAAGGCATCGGCAACTACATTTGCCTTGCCTAGATGGTAGTGAATCTCACAATCATAGTCATTAAGCATTTCCATCCATTGACGTTGTCGCATGTTCCATTCTTTCTGATTGAACAGGTGTTGGAGACTCTTATGGTCAGTGTATATAATACACTTCGTGCCATACAAGTAATGTCTCCATAGTTTTAGTGCAAATCAACGGCACCCAGTTCCAAATCGTGGGTGGTGTAATTCCTCTCATGCACCTTTAGTTGTCGTGATGCATAAGCAATTCCCTTGCCATTTTGCATTAGCACACAACCCATGCCGGTGTGCGCAGCATCACAATAGACAACAAATTTCTCAATACCCTCAGGTAGAGATAACACAGGAGCATTGCTCAACTTGTGTTTTAGAATCTCAAAAGATTCTTGTTGTTTTGGACCCCAAACGAACTTAACCTTCTTACGGGTCAGGGTAGTCAAAGGAGTGGCTATTCTTGAAAAGTTCTCAATAAACCTTCTATAATAACCAGCCAGTCCTAAGAAACTATGAATTTCAGATGGATTCTTGGAAACTTCCCAATTCATTATGGCTTCAATCTTGGCGGGATCCACTTGGATACCATGCTCACTTACAACATGTCCAAGGAATTGGACTTTTCTAAACCAAAATTTGCATTTAGAGAACTTTGCATAAAGTTTCTCCTGCCTTAATAATTCTAGGATGCACCGAAGATGTTTCTCATGATCAGCTTGATTACGAGAATAGATAAGTATGTCGTCTATGAAGACAATGACAAACTTATCCAAATACGGTTTGCAGACTCTATTCATGAGGTACGTGAATGCTGCTGGTGCATTTATGAGCCCAAAAGGCATCACCAAGAACTCAAAATAACCATAGCGGGTTCTGAAGGCTATTTTAGGAACATCTTCACTTCTAAATCTATCTTTGAAAAGTAACTAGCCCCTTGAAGTTGGTCGAATAAATCATCGATCCTGGGCAGAGGATATCTATTCTTAATTGTTAGCTTGTTCAGCTCCCGACAGTCGATGCACATCCGCATTGATCCGTCTTTCTTCTTAACGAAGAGGATTGGAGCTCCCCAAGGCGATGAACTAGGTTGAATAAATCCTTTCTCCAAGAGTTCATCCAATTGAACTCTTAACTCATTCATTTCGGTTGGAGCTAGTCTATATGGAGCTCTAGCTACGGGTGCTGATCCTAGAATGATGTCAATTCAGAACTCCACTTGCCTATCCGGAGGTAGGCCTGGTAATTCTTCATGGAAAACATCGGGATACTCCGAGATAACTGGTTGATCTTCAAGGTTCGGCTGTAGGTTCATTTATGGTGGCTTGTGCCATGTAGATGACACAACCTCTCTTCAAACACTTGGATGCCTTAAATAACGACACCTTGTCTGGCAATCCATAGTGTGAGTCTCCGGGTATGGTGATTATTTCACCAGATGGGGTCTTTTTCTCGATGAGCTTCTTATCGCAGGCAATGCGTGCTTGGTTATGAGATAACCAATCCATGCCTAAGACAACATCGAACCCCACCAATTTCATTGGCAGAAGAGAGATAGGGATGGAATGATTCTTAATGGATATAGAGCATCCATCAAGAATGGAGGATGTGGATTCTATCGTTCCATCAGCAAGTTCTATCTCATAGGTTTTATCTAGAGTTCTTATGGGTAGGTTTGATAGTTTACTAAACTTATGATCAATAAAATATGTATCTGCACCCGAATCAAAAAGAACTCTAGCATAAATATCATTAAAGGTGAAAGTACTTGTTATGACGTTGTTATCATTAACAGCTTCCTTCAGTCAGTCGAAAAGCGCATACGTTCCCCTTCTTGGCCTCTCCAGGCTTCGGATTATTATTCTTTTAATTCTTAGGACAGTTAGTTGCAATGTGCCCTTTTTCATTGTAGATATAACAAACAGCATCCTTAAGATCTCTACAATCTAGGGTCTTATGTCCTCTCCTTTTACAAATGCCACAAGGTCTAGCTTGTGGATCTGAATTACACTGTCCCTAGTGTCTGCGGTTGCAAGTCTTGCAAAATGGCATTACATCCGACTTGCCTTGGTTCCCTTTGAACCCGAATCTCCCTTTATTTTCCTTATTAAATCTTTGGGAGTTGTCTTCATCTCTCTTCCTTTTCCCGTCAGTTTCTGGCTTAACTGACTTTTGCCTTATAAGATCAAGGGTGAGAGAGAGAGAGATAGGTCTACAGCAGACCTATAGGTAGTAGGCTGAGCAGCCTTTACCATGCCCTTTATCTCGGGCGCTAACCCAATAATAAAACGCGCAATGCGTTTGGGCTCCGGGGTAATTAAATAGGAAACTAACCTAGATAGGGAATTGAAATCGGAAACATATTTCCGACAATCTAGGTTCTTCATAGAAAGAGACAAGAAGTCGGTCTCTAATTTCTCCACCTCATGAGGTGGGCAGTAAGTTTCCTTAATAAGGTCCACAAACTTGGACCACCCTAAATTATACAGGCGCACCTTACCTGTTGACTGGATCATGGCTTTCCACCAGATTAGGGCATCGCCCTTAAAGGACTGTGATATATGCTTGACCACATCCTTATCAGCACAGTAGCTGATGTCCACAATTGTTTCCATCTCATCTAGCCACTTTAGGGCTTCCACCGCTCTTTTTTCCCCGTTAAAGTCTCAGGACTTGCAGGAGATGAAATACTTATATGTACATCTGTCTTTAACAGAACGGGACCTTTCAGCAAAGTCTATTTTCTTTGGTTCACTCCTCGCATTTGAAGAATGAACGGAGCTCTCCTTATGAGCTGAGGATGGTGGAATAGATAAAGGGCTAGAGCGAGTAGCACTCGGCTCTCTAAGCTTTTCTATGGCCTTTCCCATGGCCTTTTCAACTGCCGCGTCAATACGAGCTTGAAAATCGTCATAATTAATGGCTCTGTTTTCAGCATTATTATATTCCACATTCCTGTGGCTATTTTGAGCCTCATTTGAGTTAGCCATCTTCAAGTCTTGGGTTCTATATACCAAATAAAATTTGCCTTAGCCATGGATACCAACCATATCGACTTTAAAACATTGGGTATAACAATCCATCGCCTAATTTAAACTAGTGTGAATAACATCACAACTCTTAGGCTTACAGTATCTATATTTGGCCTAGGTCTTAATAGGACCATTATAGGCAATTTACAATCTGGACAAGGTCCATTATATTACTAGACAGTGGATCGTAATATCACAACTATCATTGTCATATTTTACAATTGTATAGCACATAGGCTTGTCACAAAGGACATTTAAAATATGGCACATAGGTCTGTCACAAATGGACATAAGATTATGGCACATAAGCCTGTCACTAATGGACATAAAATATGGCACATAAGCCTGTATCACTAATGGATATAAAATATGGCACATAGGCCTGTCACTAATGGACATAAAATATGGCACATAGACACTACATCACTAATGGATGTTTTATTTATCATCGCACTGATGATATTAGTCGGGATCCAATTGATCACATAGGCTATATAAAATTAATCATAACCCGAAAGAATAATACATCACTAATGGATGTTTTATTCGTCATCGCACTTGTGATATTAGCCGGGATCAAATAGATCACATGGGTATATAAAATAAATCATAACCTGAAAGGGTAATACATCACTAATGGATGTTTTATTCATCACCGCACTGGTGATATTTTGTTGGGATCAAATAGATCACATGGGCTATATAAAATTAATCATAGCCCGAAAGGGCAATACATCACTACTGGATGTTTAATCACCACACTGGTGATATTAGCTGGGATCAGAATAGATCACATGGGCTATTTAAGGTTAGGATATAGTCCCTTACCTTGAAGGCTAGTGTGATTCCTCAAGTCACACTACCAAGAGTATGAACAGACCTTAATGGTTGATTAATAGTCCCGGTCGCATTGACCTTAATGACTTGGTGGCTTGAACTTAGTCCACCACCTCTAGATAGAAGGATAACTTCCTTAACTATCATGATAGAAGACCCTTTCGTTCTTAACTATCATTATATACTTTGGCCAAATATGTGGTCTGTGCCACTTGGCTAAATCAAAACCATTAAGATCTTTTTGGAATTATATCACAGAGCATAAATTTCAAGTAAAATCGAGACGCTCGCTTGAAGAGGATGAACACATACATACATACATATATATATATATATATATATATGTGTTGTGTGTGTGTGTGTGTGTGTGTAAATCCAAAATATTTCATTAAATGATCATAAGAAATTACAATACTTGAAATTATAAAAGAAACTAATTGTCCATGCAAGGACTAAAAAGAAATAACTTATCCACGCAGGGACTAAAAGAAATATCAATGTCCTCGCATGGACTACATATAATTAGAAGAGACTTCACTCATCCTTCTTTCCTTTGACCAACTTGGAGAGTTTCTTGAAGAACTTGTTTGTCTTCTTCTCCGTTTTCTCCACTTGCTGTTGCATCTCTTTCATCCATTCCAAGGCCTCATTAATGGCCTCAAGTGGCGGCGGAAGTTGTGGTTGTGGCATAACCGGATACTGGTATCCATAAGTTGGATATCCAGTCGCTGGGTAAGCAGGTGGGAAAGGAGACGGGTAAAGTGCATTGTGCATAACCGCCTGCATGTAGGGGTCTTGCGACCATGCTTGATAGTCTACCAGCGTAGATGGGTTTAAAGGATATATCCAGACGTGTCTGGATATGTGGGGATTGGGTTAGTATAACCCGATGGTGGTTGTACAGCAGGTGTTGGTTCCATTATAGGTTGAACAGTAGAGGGTCCACCCATTTGTGAGTCCTCTTGAATTATGGGGTAGGAGTTGGGCAAAGGTGGCAGCGATCCCGACCTTTGTCCGGCACGTACCAACATACGTGCACCATGCTTCCTTCTTGGTGGTTCAGGTGGTGGTTGAGGTTGGTCCACCGGTTCCATGTGGACATCTTCTTGAACAGGAAGTGGTTGAGAGTGATGGGAAGGAGTGTGGGCGAAGGTGAATTGGTTCTAGTATTGGTCCCACTCATTAGGACCTTGGTAGGGCGCTCCGGCATATGAGTTTGAATCGCTTGAAATTTCAATGGGATGCATATTCGATCCCGACGGCGTCATCTCCGGGTCGGAGTCCTCGTCCATAGGGTTTGGCTGGTCCAACTGATTTTGATCGGCTGGAGGTGTGTTAAAGTAATGGTTAGGGTTAAATTCTTCATTGTAAGAGTGATCAGAATGGAATGGTGAAAATGGTGTCAATGATAGGAGTGGTGAGAGTGGTAAGAATTTTGGGAATGTGAGGGTGAGTGTCTATTAGAGATAAAGCGTCATGCTGGTTGCCAAGGAGATGAATCTCCTGATTCTTGGTAAGCATCTGAGTTGTGAGATTGAGGGGAAATACGCCTCGATGGTCCTCCCCTCATTGGACGTTTTCCTCTTCCATTTGTCCTCATACACGTGGTGGCATTTTCCTATTTAAAAATCAATCCAAAAACAATACTAATAACTTAATAATGAAATGAGTAATCTTAGTCAATGCCTAGACTCGGAATTCTAAGGAATGTGCTCGTGTAAGTTTGAGATTAAACACAAAAGGCTAGTGCTTAATTCTCTCAAACGTTGGCTCTGATACCAACCTGTCACACCCCGGGTATCCAACCCGAAATCCCTACACCGGTGGGCCCGGGTGGGAGTATGGTGACGTAAGTTGATAACATCATTGTCAATTAAACATAGCACAGCGGAAGTCTTGGAGTAAAATTACTATTACAGACCAAATGTTTGAAAAATAAAATAATATACAGGCTCGTAATAGAAGATCCACAAGCGGATCATAAAATGTACAAGAAAGAATATGAAACAGACTTTAGGGCAGATCTAAGGATTTGCAAGATCCTCTTATTCACTACCGAGCAGCTTCCGCCTATTTCGAATTGTACCTGCAGTTAGCCTTTGGATCGATACGTCAGCTTTCGCTAGTAAATACACTCAACTGACTGATTTGAAAACTTTAAAATGACTTTTAGGTGCGAAACGGCACAAAATCTTTTATTAACTTGGGAAAGTTGACTTTGCAACCTTGTATCGGATTCACATGTTTGTCAATACATACAGGGCCCATTACATAAACCGAGACATGATTAAATACACACCACTTACGAACTCACGAAGGAGTTATCCCCAACGTCTTGGGTAATTTGCATATGAGCGTCTGTCAGGTGTATGCCTACACCCCGCGCTAAGGTCGTGGCCAATAACTAATGTATGGAGCCGAGGATATCCAGGACACGGTAATTTAACCCCTGATGTTTAAGTTATCAAACAAAACTGATTAAAGAGGAATATGAGGGTTTACTAGCCACAAACGGGCAATCGATTGACCCCATTTCGGACCAAGCGGTAATAGTTTACCGTATCACAAGCCCATATAGGGAAAATAAGTCGAGAGTATTTACCTGAGTTAGTCTTCTTTCAAAATTCAATAACTCAGCCGTATACAAAAGTACTAACGTGTAGATAGCATTTACCGGCAAGGCTCTAGTCTGGATTATGGCATAAGCTAACCAATTAAATACTATCGGCCTTTATTTAAGTCATAGACTTTGACAGAGTAGTGTACATGATCAAGACGTATAACGCTTGTGATGATCGGAAAAATATAGTTTAAACCAGACAAGTACTTTAACTTGTATAATATGGGTAAACTATAAACATTCTGGATTTTGAAACTTAAATGACAAGGTTAAACCCGTTTCGGTTAATTTTCGTAAATAGTTACATATACTTAACTGAGCGCATATTAGCGATATCGGGTAACCGGATAAGTCGTGGACAAGTTCTATATGCCATTATACTTTAAATAAATCAAAATATCAGTATGATATTAACTTATATGCCTGTTAAGGTTTTAAAACGAAACTATGCCTCATAAGGGCGTTTTGGTAATTTCATACCGTATAAAAGAAACTTGAACATATTTTAAGTTTATAACCATAAGTATTCTGGAAAAATATTTTATTTATGATATAATATCAGTAGGATATCATTTTTATGTGTATTTACCTTTTATGACCAAACTATGCACCGAAGGGGCATTTTGGTCATTTTACACATAGTTTATAAATTATTTGGGATTCTGAGTTTATAACATGTACCTACTGTAATTATGTTTAAAATAAGTTTTGAAATCAGTAGGTATCAAGTCTTGCTCAATAATATGGTTTAAACCATATTATGCGTCGAAACGACGCTTATGTCGTAAAATGACGTCTTTAAGCGATGTTTACGAAAACTGATGTTAAAGTCATATTAAAATATTTAAAATATGTTATTTAATATAACATATCAGTAGGTAAATGATTTACCTTGAAAAAATTCGATTAAAACCATTTTATAAGCCACAGGGGCTAAAATCGTCATTTAACGACATAGTTTAAGGACCTGCTTGAAAACTCGGTTTATAACTTAGTTTAATACCCCAATTAATCCTACTTATGATATTACATCAGTAGAAACTCATTTCCAAGTTCAATACCAGTTAAAACCTTGTTTTATGCAAAAAGGGCATTTTAGTCAAAATGGCATAATTATGGAACTTGCGCATAAACTTGAATTCTGATTATGATCATGTAATATAACCTCAGAGGGTTATGCTACATTATAGTACGATCATAATGAAACTTTAGATCAGTAGGTAATTAATCTAAATCGTGTCAGAATTGAAAGTCAAAGCAGAAGTCAAACTTCGCGACTTTCAGTTGCGAACCGACCCTAGAACTGAAATTGACGAACCGAAGATATTCTCACATGTTCTAATAATTATTACCAACTTGTTTAAGTGTCAAAACAAGTTTCATAACATGTATAAGATCAATTTATGATTTTTTCCGAAAAATGGCCTGTTTGACTTTTTAATATCATAACTTTGACCCGTCAATTGGTCTAGCAAACGTGATCTTCAGGAGCTGCCCTTTATAGGGACTAACACCTACCTTATTACGATCATTTAGCCATGTTCATTTTAAAAAAGGCTGGAACATAATGGTCTTAACCAAAAGTCAAAGCGTTTTTCATAAAACCTGACTTTGGCTATAAAGCCTATAAAAAAAATGCACAAGAAGGAACACTTACCATGATTCTAAGGTGCAAGAACTATGTGGATGGTCTTTTAGCTAGGAATTCTAGAGGAGGGAGAAGAGTGAATAAATGAGAAAGGTGCAAGTTGGACTGGTGAACTTAAGCACCTATTTATAGTTGGAGAACTCAAAGGAGTTGAAGCCACGTGTTTAGGGGTGTAAGAAGAAGCTTACAAGTGTCCTAGAACGTGGAATAGCAGTTTGGGAAGCCATGGTTTCGATTTAATGGTTTTTGGCATTTTTTTTTGGAAGCCAAGCAAACTTTCTCCAGCAGAGGGCTTCTCGCGCCCAGCAACACAGGCCATGTCTCTCGCGGCCCACGACCGCCCCACGGCCACTTTAAAACTTTGACACTTTAGCCCCCCTTAACTTATAAAAGCTTATAAACCCTTCTAAAACACCTTTTTGGCATAATTAGCCATTCGTAGCCAATACTAGGCATACCTGGGATTATGCCTGGACATTGTCGAGCTCTCGGTTCGTTAAAAGGTCACTCAGAGGTATAAATTAACAGGTTGACACTTTTAATCCCTCCATTATCCAACTTTCATATACTAATGGATTTAATCACTCTCATCCAATAAACGGGACTTATGATAGTTAGGACTGCGTAAAGGATCACTCAAAGGCTCAGCATAAGCATGTTGACTCTGATGTCACTCAGAGGCTAGGCAAGTTGACACAAGGTCACTCAGAGACCAAGTTTAAGCATGACGACGCTAATGGTCGTTCGGAGGCTACGTTTTATGCATAACGACACTAATGGTCGTTCAGAGGCTATGTTTTATGCATGACGACACTAATGGTCGTTCAGAGGCTAGGTTTATACATGTTGACATCAGAAAGTTATTCAGAGGCTCAGTTTGAGCATGTTGTCACTTTTAGTCCATTTAGTCTTTAATAGACTATATATAAAAATACAACACATGTCACTATATTATTGGACACGATTTTACAGGGTGTTACAGTTAATTTGAAGAATTTCCATCTATCTGATGATTGTCTTAGTTTCAAAAGGGAGGAGCAGCATAAGAAATCACACCCGAGAAAGCTGTTAAATTCTATCAAGCTACCACTAGAAAGGCTACACATGGATCAATTTGGACCAATCAACCTCAAAATTATCTCTGGTGATCTATACTGCCTTGTCATTACAGATGATTATTCGTGATTCTCATGGGTTTTCTTTCTGGAGAGTAAAGACGAAACTTTGAAACTCTTATGATCCTTTTCAGAAAACTTGAAAACTTATATCACTTGCATATCAAGATAATCCGCAGTGACAACGGAATAGAGTTCAAGAACAAGAAGATGCTAGAATTCTGCAATGAAAAAGGGATTCTTCACGAATTCAGCACCGCCTATACTCCTCAACAAAATGGAGTAGTTGAACGTAAGAATCGCACACTGATTGAGATTGCCAGAACAATGTTAGCTGATTCAAAATTACCCATCAGTTTCTGGAGTGAAGCAGTAGCGTCAGCGTTATACCTTAAATCGTGTGTTAACAGTTAAGCCTCACAACAAAACGTGTTTCGAGTTACTGAATCAGCGAAAGCCCAACCTTGCATTTTTGGAACCTTTTGGCTCTCCGTGTACTGTATTGGACCCGGATGGTAAATTTGGAGCCAAATCCTTGGAAGGATTCTTCGTCGGTTACACTACTCCTCAGAAATGTGTTTTCATTGCCGAGTCTGAACCAGGTCATTCTAGCGCAACACGTGGATTGTCAAAGATATACTACGCCAACACAGAAATCTGGTGATCCGTGGCTGTTTAACTATGATGGATTATGGAATTCATTCGACCTGCCAGATGTGCCTTCCGATGAAGAACTTGTTATGCTCTTTCAACAACATCAAATATCAACACAAGAACAAGTCTCTGGACCGTTGGTGACTTCTACATAACTTCCTGTCAAAACGTCTGATGTCGGTCCAAGCTTTTCTCAACATGTTCCTGGTCCTGCACCAAATGTCAATACTGCCGAATCTTCTGCCCAACCGAATAATGATGCTAACTCTAATCGGGAACCAACTTTCAATGATGGTGGATCCAGTTCTGATGAAGGTTCTGAATAGATTGAAAGCTTCTTAAACAAACAGGCTGCGCAGTCTAATGCCAGGAATGAAGCCTCTTCGTTTGTACCAGTCGTCGATGAAGTTCTTTCGAATTTGCAACCGCAAGGAGATGTTCCAACCGAAGTGATGCCTAGGACACTTTCATATCATCTGTCAGAGAACATTATAGGCAGCTTACAAACCGGAGTGCAAACTCGCAATCAGATCAACAAGGATCTAAGTTGTTTTATACTAGTATTGCTCCACTTCAAAGCCAACTTTCTAATAGTTATTTTCTTTCTCAGGTTGAGCCAGGAAGATGGAAGGACGTGTTAAAGGAAGAAAGTTGGGTGGATGCGATGCAAGAGGAATTGCTTCAATTCCAGAAACTTAGAGTCTGGAAGCTTGTTGACCTACCAGATCATCACAAAAAGATAAACACTCGATGGATCTTCAAGTGCAAGCGTGATGATAGGGGACTTGTGGTCCGAAATAAAGCTCGACTCATGGTTTAAGGTTTTCACCAGCATGAAGGGATAGACTATACCGAAGTCTACCCCCAGTTACCCGTCTTGAAGCGATTCACATATTCTTGGCTTTTGCCTCATTGAAAGGGTTCAAGGTGTACCAATTAGATGTTAAATCTGCTTCCCTATACGGTAAAGTTAAAGAGGAAGTGTATGTCGGCCAACCACCGGGGTTTGTCGATCCAGTGCACAAAGACAAAGTCTACCTTTTGAACAAAGCCTTATACGGTCTTCATTAAGCCCCGAGAGCTTGGTATGAAACATTGTCAAGTCATCTTCTAGACAACGGCTTTATCAGGGGAACTGTAGATTCTACTCTTTTTACCAAGGAAGTGGACGGGCATTTAATCCTCGTACAGATATATGTGGATGATATTATCTTTGGATCGACAAATGATAAGCTGTGTAAAGACTTTGAAGAAGTCATGAAGCGCAAATTCGAAATGAGCGTGATGGGGGAGATGAAGTTCTTTCTAGGACTTCAGGTCGATCAGTTTCCAGATGGTATCTTTATCCATCAGACGAAGTATGTTAATGACATATTGGAGAAATTCAATATGACAGGAGCAAACCCAGCATCTACCCCGTTAGCTCCAAATCAGGCATTTGTCCACATCTTATTGGAGAAAGAGTTGACGAAACTCTATATCGCTCCATGATCGGATCCTTGATGTATCTTACCGCTTCTCGACCGGATATCATGTATCCAACGTGCATGTGCGCCCGTTATCAGTCAAATCCAAGAGAGTCGCACCTGCTTGCCGTCAAACGCATTATGAGATATATGAAGGGTTTTCCAAGCACCGGCTTGTGGTACCCTAGACATGACGATTTCAATCTTGCAGGATACTAGGATTCTGATTTCGGTTGCTGCAAACTAAATACCAAATCTACAACGGTTGGCTGCAAGTTCTTCGTAACCCGTTTGGTAACGTGGCAATGCAAGAAACAGACCGCGGTCGCTCTCTCTACTTGTGAACCTGAATATGTTTCAGCATCCAGCTGTTGTGCCCATATTCTCTGGATTCAACGGTAGATGAGGGACTTTGGACTACAATTTCTTGATACGCCAATATATGTAGATAATCAGGCTTCGATCGATATCACCAAAAACTCATGCCAACACTCACGCACTAAACATATCGAGATTCGACACCACTTTATCCATGACTGCTATGAGAAAAAGTTGGTTGGAATTGAGAAAATCCATACTGATGACCAAAAGGCAAATTTTTATACCAAAGCTTTTGTTAAAACAAGAATAAAAAATCTTCTAAAGTTAAATGGTTTAAAAAATCTGATATCAGGGGATGTTCATGAGGTTGAGTTTGAGGATGATGACGACCTAATGTGAATTTTTCATCGGTTAGACGTATTTTTTTGTACATTCTTTCTTAAAAATTCTAAAAATCCAAAAATATGTGTTTGATTTTAGGGGGAGAATGTTTGGGGAAAATACAAAAATATTATAAAAGTCAAAAAGAGTGTTTATGAAAAAGAGTGATCATATTATATCAAAAAGACAGTCACAGTATGCTAAAGATTTGGAATGTTAAACAAGTGATTAAGCAGGTCTTACTGAGGGTGTGCCAATAGGCTTCACTCGTTCAGTAAATTGTTTTCAAGATATAAACCTAAAAAGAAAAACTGAATAACTTGTGGGTTAACATCATTCGGATATATGGACTTAGCACTGTGAAATTTCGTTTAAGAGAATGCCAGATTCTACGATACTAGGTCTTTATATATAATCGATATCTGGGGTATTATCCGAGTTCTTTTGATTTTGCGTTAGCAATGCCTAGAACTTGTATAATACTTTACGCATTTTTCGCCCAAGCTGCGTAAAAAATGAATATGTCATAAACTTTGTGACATCTGAAGTATAAAAGATTCCTGTATGGAACACCACCGAAAGGCCAGCCTTCATCCCTTTGTCTGTATGGAAATACTAACCTGAGCTCTCAGGGTCTCGCACTCATCATTTACAGATATCAATTGGATATATTCACATGTAAAATGAAATTCTGGGAATCTCGATATGGGAGTATATTCTGAGATGGGAAACACAGTTATTTCATGTTCATAATATTACCTAACATATCTTGATACAATTGAGAAACGAGAAGAGGTTTAAATGGACAAGTTTATTGGCAATCTAAGTAAATCTGGTTAAAAACTTAATGAGTATACCAAGATCAACGGTACTGGTGATTTGTTAAAAACTTGATATGGTTCTCTCAACACAAAACTCACAAAAATATGTTTGTTGTTTCATTAATATTATAAAAACTCAAAAGGATTTTCAGTTTCCTTAGCTTTGTAGTGTTATTTCTAGTCTACCGATGTTGAAGACACTGATGGTTGAAATCATGGCAACATCTTGCTAAGTGAAAGCTGAAAAACCATGGGCTGGGAGCTAATCTTTATCAGAATTTTATCTAAACGTCAATAAAGTTCATTAATTTGAAACTTTACATGAGAAAATAAATCTATTTTGGTCAAAAACGGTCAACCAAGGTCATTAACTTGGATTTGGTAGACAAATCGGGTAACCAGGGTCATTAACTTGGACTTGGTTAAACGAGTTGGTTTTTAAACAGATAAAATTGGTTAAAAATAAAAAACTACAAAAAGAAAAATCAAAAAGTTTAAAAAGGTTTTAGAATGATTGGTAAGAATCTCTCTAAATTTGTACGAAGGAAGGATGTTGGTTATGCTCCGCACGAATCAACAGTTCGTACGAGCGAGTCCTAACTTCTATATAAACCTTCATACTTCATATGAAACAACTTTATGTTTCTGAGAATTGTTGTGCAAAGTAGAGAGAGTTTTGTGCGAAGCACTATCTGAAATCTTCATTTCTTGACATTTTTTATTCATATCACATTGGGGAGGTTGGCTAGCACACCTCTTTCAATGGGCAATGTAATTTCACTGAAAACCAAGTTGTTATAATGCCAAAATCGAACCAATCGGACATAAAACTTAGATCTTGGGAGATTGGACCGGTAAAACTTAAAATTGACTACAAAAACATTAATATCGGCCCTAATAACCCGAAATCGACTATCAATTTGTTAAAATCTACAAGTTGTAGGTTCGGATTGAACTTGGTAATTTTTGGAATGATTCACAGCTTGTACGAAGAGGTCTTTCATACGAAGCAGGCTTTTTAATGTTTTATTGCTTTCATTCGTACAAAGATCTGATTCGTACGAAGTAAAAACTTTAATGTTGAATTTAAAAATATTCTAAGTACTGATGATTCGTACGAAGCAAATTTGGAACAACTTCAAAATTTTCTAACTTTTAAAGTCATCCGTACGAAGTAGTGACTCGTACGAATGATAGTTGTTTTCAAACTTGTGAAAAATTTGCTAAGTGTTTAACTCGTACAAAGATATGGTTCGTACGAATGATATGTGTAATTTTGAAATATATGATTTTTTTCTAACGGTTTGATTGTTATATTTGTGTATAGGTCAAGAAATCGTCGTTCTCACCGTTCCATAACATATGTTGTTTGACTTATGATTCTATTCCGGAGATCGCTGCATATCGAGACATTTTAGATTTTCTTACACGTATTCGGATTACGAAGGCCTTAACGGATAGACACACAGTGTACAAATTGCACATTGAGTAATTTGGAATGTTGCGGAGTTCTGTACAGAAGATAACAATATTATCTGCTGTGAAGATCAATGACATAGATATACCAGTCAAGATTACCGAAGAGTTGACACGTACCGTTTTAGACTTCAAGGACAACGAGGATGATCCTACGGGTTAGGGGTGTACAAAAGACAGAATTAACCAAACAATAACCGAATTAACCGATAAACACACAGTGTACAGATCGCACATTGAGTATTTTTGGAATGTTGCGGAGTTCTGTACAGAAGATAACGCAATAGTATCTACTGTGAAGATCAATAACATAGATATACTAGTCAAGATTACCGAAGAGTTGACATGTACCGTTTTAGACTTCAAGGACAACGAGGATGATCCACGGGTTAGGGGTGTGCAAAAAACCAAATTAACCAAACAATAACCGAATTAACCGATAAAACCGAACCAAAAAACCGAACTAAATAAAAAACCGGTGGGTCGGTTTAATGGTTTTTTTGAAAACCGAAAGTAGCGGGTCAGTTATAGGTTATCAATATTTGCATACCCACCATAACTGAACCGAACCGACATGTAATAAATCTTTGTAGGATTTAGGACTTTTCACAATTTTTTTTAATATTTGATGTTTTTTATTAAAGGCTTTTAGTATTTATGGGTTTAATATTTGATGTTTTTTGATTAAAAATTTTAAGTATTTATGGGTTATTTCATATCGTTAGCGGTTTCAGTTGAATGTTTATTTGAGTTTATGGAATATATCATATCACTTTATATATTCGGTAATAATCGGTATTAACATTATGGATTATATGTATTTTTTAATACTATGTAATATACTAATATATAAGAATATACAATAACAATTTATTCCATGTTAAAAAAAATTAAGCTATTTTTAGGTAGGCTAAATACACGGTTAACCACCCACAACCGACACACTATAACCACCAAAACTGATTAAACATAAACGATATAACCGATCGGTTATGGTTATGGTTATCCATTAACTGGCATTGTGGTTATGGCTATGGTTTTAGGCCAAAACCGACCAAACCGACCCATGCACACCCCTACTACGGGTTTATCAGAATACATGGTTAAAGGATGCTTCTTTTGTATGGGATATGCCGGATTTGTTAATGCCGTACCGTTTAAGAAGGCAAATCACGATATCTAGCTCATGTTGTCATGCACGCCCTGAGTCACATAAAGGGTGGATTTGATTATCTCGTTGATTACTAGATATGTATGATTACTGCTTTAGTGCTGAACTTGCCATATAATTTTTCAAAAGTTATCCTTACATAGATGGTTCAAAATATTCAAAGGGAGAAGTTCTTACAGTATCCGAGGTTTGTGCAAATGATGTTAGATCACCTACATCCGGATCTGAAGAAAAGCAAGGAGGATATCTTGAAGCTAGAGCATATGGATGTTTCCACGTTGAAGAAAATGAACTTACAACTGAAGGCTATTCCTACTGCTAAGCCTATTTTTGGTGCTATTGTGGATAAAGATTATATATCTCCTGCACCAGGCCGGTGGAGAAAGGATGACAGTGGTGACGAGGATGATGAGCTAACTGCGTTATCTGGGTTTGTTGCAAAGCGAAGTTCGTGGTTTGTTAAAGACGGAGATAAGGGTGCTAAGCGTAAAGCTTTGACTTCTACTTTTGCACCAGTGCAACAGAAAAAGAAAGCTACTGCTGAAAGCTCTGGTTTACGTGATGAACCGGACACTTAGGAGAATATAGAAGATATTGCTGCTGACATTGAACGTCAAGCATTTGGAGCAGAAAAAGCAGCTGAAGATGTTTCATCTTCTAGCATGAATTCTGATGAACGAAGAGAAGGGCACACAAAATAGAGAAAAAGCGTCAAGCAGAGCTTAAAAGAAAGGCTGAAGAACGAAAGCGCAAAGCAACAGGAGAAGACGATACGACATATGTCGCATCCGATTTTGATCCTGAAGCTATGTTTCGAACGCCGATCAAGAAGAAACAAAGAAGGATAAAGCGTTCTGCTGCATGAAGTTCTGAGTCTCCCACAATGAGATCTAAAGAGACTACATCAGAGCCAACTGTTGAAGAAGTCGTGGTTGAGCCGTCTCAACAAGTGCCAACTTCACCACCACGACAGGCTCCACAATCTCCACCACAACAGACACAGCAGCAACAAGCACAACAATAGCAAATTCCTCAACAGCAGCAAGTACCTCAGCAACAGTCAGTGCCACAACAACAGCAGACTCCTCAGCAACCACCACATACATCTCAGACATCACAGCCCCAGTTCGACTTCGATTTTGATTTTGGTGATATACCAAGGGGTGATGACTTCACTTTCAATGATCCACGGGTGGACGATTTGCAAAAACAAGTTATGATGAACACAGTGAGGATATCCGAGTTACAAGAACAAATCAATGTGTTAAGTGCAAAAAAACAGGAATTACTTGAGCAAGTAAATGGTTTATCTGAAGATAAGCAACAGCTTGAAGCAATGTTAGCAAGTATTGTCTCGGAAAATGAAAGATTGAGATTGAGAATGACTGAGTATGCAGAAGAAAGAAATCGGAGTGATAGGCGAATGAATTTATTTGAGAAGATATTGGTGAAAAAGCTAGGAGTGAATATAGCGGCCGAGATCGATAAAATTGAACGAACAGAGGCCCGTGAACGTGTTGCCGAGAGGGAACGTTTAGCGAAAAAAATCTAATGCCTAGGGTAAAGGCAAGGCCAAAGTTGTAGAGGATCTTATCATTGAACAAACTGAGCCAGAAGCGGAATCTGTGCCAGTTACATGCACCGATATTGTTGTTTATCAGGAGCCGAAAAAGTTTATTCTTATTGGAAAGCCAAAAGATGTTGATATTGATTTGTTAGATCTTTCACAAAGACATCATGAGTGGCTGTTGAAGAAAGAGCTTGACAAAGAGATAGAGGAAGCTGTTGAAGAGTTTGAGGAGGATGAAGAGAATGAGGATGAAGAAATAGTTGATGATGATTCAAGTAGTTCTGATAGTGATGATGACAATGAGGATAATGTAGGAGGTACAGGTGTTCGGGTAACAGATTCGAGCGTTAATGAAGAAATTGATTTTTCTATGTACCTTGATGACTATGTGAATCAGACTACAGAGGATGGTGTGAATGATATAGTAGATGAAGCTATTGATGCTCAGCAGACAGAAATCTTCCCAGAGATTGACATATCTTCCGTTTCTGTCATGCAAAAGCCTAAAGTATTTTATCTTGAGCATGATGTGGAGGAAGGTGAATTTGTTCATTGTTATACGAAGGAAGAGATAGCTGAAATGCTTGGAGTAAATGAAGAGAATTTTGAATTTGATTTTGAGAACGAGCTTAATGAGATAGACGCATTTGAGCCAAACGAGTATGTATTTGAAAATGTTGAAGATGTGAATGATTACCATAGAGTTGTCGTGGAAAATGATTCTGACGAAGATGCAAATCTAGCTGATCAGAGTACAGATGATTCCCCAACTTTCGATGAGTTATTTGCAGCAGAGAATTCTGATGTTTTGAAGCGAAAAGTTGCTGAAGCTGCTAAAGAAGGAACATTTCCTCACCAAATGTCAAGTGCTGAAATAGCTGAAGAGAGGAAAAAGTGGTTTCGAAATTTACCAGCTGAGCGCAAGTTTAAACGTCCCCTTGCATTTTTTATACGTGATGCTAACATATCTTTAGGGGATATTATAAGCTAGGGGTGGATCGAGGAACTGAACTTTTATGCGGTGAATAGGGAGTTTGGAATCCAATATTTCAGATATCTACGCGACATCAAATCCTTGCCGTTCTGGGATATCAAAGAGTTGGTTCAAACAAAGATGATAAATTTGAAGGTGAAGTTTCAGGACCAGCGGCTATGGAAATTGATTAAGCTAGAAGCTCAACATGGTTTTACCCATTGGAAACCTCACTATCCTCGACGTATCGTAAAAATTGATCCAGTAACACAAGAGAAGGATATTACGCTCGTCGTGAAAAGGTCCAAAGTAATGAAAAATATGCCGATGATACGAATGGAGCAAGATTTTTATACAAAATTCAAGTGGTGGCACTACGACTCAAACACAGGAGAGGCTGTAATCTACGTGCACCCTGAAGATGATTCATGGAATATTGCTGATGAGCTGACCGAATCCGTTATAGCCCACAAACAAATATATGGGTTATGGCGTTGCATTCGAGTACTACACCCTATGTGGCTAGTCAACTGTTCGAAAAAGGATATTGAATGTTTATTCTACAGTAAGATAAGCTTTGAAGAGAAGGATAAGGAACTAGCTCTCCAATTCCAGAAGATAGTCAATGTTTTTTTGCAAATGATATACATTCCGGATCGACATGGAATACTTCATGGAGGAAGCTTGAGGAGATAGAGAAGAAAAAGAAAGATAAGAATGAAGCTCGGATCGCAGAGCGTGCTCGAATAGCATCGCTTAGGAGCTTTCGGTTTAGCAATACAACAAACGACCTCTTCTAACAGATCAAACAACGATTGCATCTGAGGAGCGTCGCAAGCCGCCGAAGAGATTCTTTGGGCGTTAGCGTCAAATCAGTTGAAGAATTTTTGAAGACTATCCAGACTACGACAACATCCAAGGGGGAGTTAGTTGATGCGTTATGTCTATTGCCTGTCTAGGATGTGTCCGTATTGTTTATTGGGCTTTAATGTTGAATGTATATATGTTAAAAGTTTATTTTATGTTTTTTGTATGATTCGTACGAGCAAGACAAGGTGGCCCGTACGAGTGACTCTCAGTCACTCGTACGAAGCATATCTCTGTTTAACACGCACTCCAGTACGAGTCATGTCGACCTATAAATAGAGGAGTGTTGTGTCAGAGCTAATTAGTCAGTTCAGACAGTACGGCGAAGCTCTGCTAGTCTGTTTACTCATGTCTGTAATTTGCACGTCTTTGAATACAACATAGTAGTTAAACAGTAAGTTCTATCTTGTTTGTTTTGTCAACCTCTCTAGCAATGAATTCCGCCTCTGCTAGTTAAGTTAGATCAGATCAGTTGCTCATTAGAGGAGCCCGATCCTCGTTCACAAGTTTTAAAACGGTTTTCACCCAAGAACTAAACTACACACACAAAGGACAAGTGTACCCATCGGATGGTAATATATTTAATCGGTAAGAACCAGATATCAATCAGTGGATGCAGTGTCTCGATACTAAACTTTTGCTACTTTAAAGCCTTTTCAATTAACGGGTTGATTTTTGTTTCTAATTTATCATGCAAAAATAACAAACTACTAACTAATCTAAGAAAGACCAATATCTAAAGAAGGTTGCCTAAACTAAGTATCCACTAATAAACATGTGACAACAAATGGGAAAGACTATTGGTGATGCAAGCTCTAAATTCAACTAAGTCCCCAATCAAGGCTTCCTAGTTTTATAAATCTTAGGAAAACTAAAATAAAATAACATTCTAATCACCTAAAATTTATTCTTTTAAGTTCACTTGCTAAGTAATGTTAATCTTTAATGATGAGTTATTTGTTTGTCAAAACTCCTAACTCTACAAGTTTGGGAAAACTACCATGAACAACATACTAATCACCCTAACTTGGTTTTAAGTAAGTGACAACTTCATCATGTTCTTGATATGAACCACAAGCATGGTCATGCTAGACAACAATCTTGGCCAAAATCATCATACCAACATAAACACAAACTATATAATTCATATAAACATTCTTTTGATCTTTCCAAATCTGAATGCAAGAATCCATACACATGTTCAAATCACCATTCTAATCATGTTAGCAATTACCATTTCTAGTTTCATGCTATGAATCATACTAACAAGTTAACAAGATTCAATAATCATAATCTTTACATGGGCTTTCCAACACAACATGTAAATACTTATGACCAAACATTCAAGAACAAAGATTTAACATGAACTCAAAGAACAAGATTAAACATTCCTATGAAGATTAACAAAAACAACCACCACATCTACTTCCATGTTATCACATATTCATTAGTTTCAACAAAGTTTAAACAACACAAATGTTTAGCCCAGAAGGCTCATAACTACCAAATCAAGTGCAAGAAAACTTAAATTGTTCATAAGTAGCAAGTAAGCTAACCAATGTTTAAAGACAAGATTAAATGGTAAATGTGTGGATAAGGCTCCTTCTTGGCTCCAACAAGCTTCCAAGACTAGATTCTTGAGAGAAAACTTCACAAAAATGCTCCAATCCCCTCCAAATGAGCTTGAAACTCGTATTTAAGCTGCTGGGTGTTTGGCACGACCATGCCACCTTTTGGCACGGTCGTGCTTGGTAAGTGTAAGAGTCGTTTTTCGTCTGTCGATCTTGTTTGCTATCATTTTCGGATAAATCCTGCTCAAACTTCCCCGAGGTGGCACGAGCATGCCAACAGATGGCACGGTCGTGGGTATCGATGATGTATCTGACGATGACTGTTGCGATCTCGGGAATGAACTGATCAAAAACTGACTTGGGTTACGCACGGTCGTGCTGGGGGATGGCACGGTCAAGCCAGTCTTGGATTTTCATGGTTTGCGCTGATAGTTGAGAGTGCTAATGAGAGTGCCAGTTGTCGATGGCTTGCACGGTGTGCGGTATCTGGCAGTTTACTGGAAAGTTCCATTTTTGCTCCATTTTGCTCCAAATAACTCTGTTTCAACACCGGGCCAAAGCCTGGACGTGTATTTCACAAACAACTCAAATGAGTACCAAAATCAATGAAAATACCACGAGTTCTCACATAAACGGGGTATACTTAACGTTTTAAAGATGTATAAATTCTATATATCAAACATCCCCACACTTGAATTTTGCTTGTCCTTAAGCAAACTAAAACAAACAAAAACTCTTTCAATGGCAACCATCTCAACTAGCATTTTATAAGCACAAATAAATAACTCGGGCTATAACAATTAAGGACTACTCGACATGAAGGAAAAACCAAAAAGTATGCAAAATAAGTTTATGAGCAATGGTCCATCTTTGAAATCCCTACAAGTTCACCTTACATCCTCGCAATGTTCAGACACACTTGGCTAAATATAGGTGCACATACAATTCATGGAGTATGTTTAGAACACTCGATGCCAAGATGATGACTATGCGATATCATAAGCTTGTAGAAGGATTAAATCTAATCACTCGACAAAAATATAAGATAAATCATGGGGTTTTGTTGGGTTGTAACTTGGCTCGGGTTAAGGGTGTGGAAGTGGATTTTTTTAAAGTGGCTAAAAATGGTTGTAACCTGACGGTTTGACTAACTTGAAATATAAGAAAATACAACTATACAGCTTAATAATATCTAACCAAGAGCTAACCGAGAAGTTTAGCTTTTCAACTTCCAAAATTGCTCTAACAAAGCATATTGATAAGACTTTTTCAAACTATAATGATTGTGGTTTTCTTTTCAACCATGCTTTAAAGAGAACTAAGTACGTCCACATAGATAAAAACTCTTAACTATGAGGTTGTAACTAATAAACTACGATATTATACAAAAAAGCTACAAGTTAATCACTGACGAACCAGGCTTCCAACCAAAAAATTTGGGTTTAAATATAAAAGGCTAATTTGGCCAAGTGGTTAATTTTAGTGGTTTAAAAGAAATGAAAGAGAAAGGCTCAAATTAGTTTGACTAGGGGTATGATTCGGGTGTAGGAATAAGTATAAGTGGCTAAAAAAAGGTTTCCTAATGCCTCAATCATTTTTGTGTTATACGTTTGCTTTGTGGTCTCGAAATGTATACCTAACACAAGTTCTAAATCGCATAAGTCATCCGGCTCACTCAATCTTAGCCCGCAAAAACATGAGCAAAAATAATTCTAAAGCTACAAGGCTTAAAAATAACTCACAGAAATGGGTATATTGGGTAACTATGCAAGGCAAACAAGTAAGTTAATCGCTCGATTTCTCATGGTCATGTTTATACCAAAAAACATGTTACTGGATGGTAATATTCACTCGAGCGAACCCCTTTTTTTGCGTTAACCCTTACACATTTATCAAAAACTTTGATGCTTATATAAAAACTTATGTTGATTTGATTATTCAAGAGAGCTTTGTATTATTATTATTATTATTATTATTATTATTATTAATTATTATTATTATTATTATTATTATTATTATTAATTTAATTTAATTTATTTTTTTTCAAAAACGGACAACAAAGCTCAAGTGCTAAACCACCCCCCACACTTCAATTGTACATTGCCCTCAGTGTACAACAAAAACAATTACATAAGCAAAATGCAAATATAATGAAAGAGGAGGAAACGGGAACACGAAAACTCCTCTAAAACAAAAAGGCAAGAATGGAGCTAAACGAAGTAATAAGGAGCATCCGCAACGAACTACCGAGTCATCCATCAGGCCAACATCTCATCGAACTAACACTGCACACTAGCAAACATGATCAAACACACAAGATTTTACCCAACTCAGTTTACCCTTGCCTTTATTTATTTACGTAGCCCACTAAAAGAAAACAAAAGCAATTAATGTTCTGTGACGGAGGGGTGTACGGACAATGGAAAATGGCACACCCCTCAAACACAAAATAATAAAAAAATACAAGATAGGTAATGAGACTAAGACCTGCCACCAGATCTGGAAGGACCGGCGTCGTCCTGGCGATCGAACCTAGATCTCTGTGTGAAATGCGGAGGCGGTTGCGTGTAGGGTGCATTGAGCGAGTTTGCGATATGCTGCTGCGAACGAAAAAGCCAGTCAAAGCTTCACTGGCTTTGCTTGTACATATCTTCTATGAAGTTCCCCTGCCTATGCAGTTCCACACGGATTAGATCCACATCTCATCTCACTCGCTGCTGATCTAGGGCGAGGCTATCCATCCGCCTCTTGATTTCAACCGCCGACGGCTCATACAGACCATAGGCACCATGCTCGAAACCACCACCACCATACCCGCCATATACATGCTCCCAGATTGGGCACCCAAAACCATGGCCCAAGTCACCAAGCTGCATGTGAGGTCCCGCTCCCCTAGTGGCCTCACCATGCCCATGAACTGGGATATCATACATATGGACGTCATCACTATCACCATGACCACTACCATTATTATCACTCTCCGCTTCGGGAAGTGGATCGCAAATCCTACCTAATCTCTCAACAAGCTTCAGGACTCCGTTTACTTTGCGGATCATGTGCATGGAGGTCAGTTGCGCTACGTCGAGCAAATCACAAGCCTCAGTTAGATGGTTTAACCGAACCCGATAATATTTGGCGAGTTTGGTGGCGAATGCCCCTTTGCAATTTTTTTACGTATGCGTCGAACCAATACCCCTCTGAATTAACTCGGCGACACTGATCGCCACATTGCAGTTTGACCCGGATATGATGTAGTAGAGATGGAATAGGTCGGGTGGTGCTGTTGAAGTGCTATCACCCCGACCTCCAATAACATGGAAAATGGCGCGTTCGATGACGCGGTGTAGTGGATCAAGAATCCATGTTGCCTTAGCTCTCCTGGGGTCCCATTCCCGACCTGGAACAGTGATCTATGCCCAAAAGGTGGCTTTGTTTGCGTCTAGCTCCCATTCTTACAAAGTACCATGAAAGAGCTCCGAATCGATTTCATCATCTACATATAATCCCAGCACTTGACCGAACCGACTAGTAGATTGATGGTGCCATTACCGTCCTAGGCGATAGCTCACACCAACCCGTTTTTTATACACGTCCGGGCAAATAAAAGTAAACCAGAAAGATGCGAAGAACTCGATAACTAGCTCCACGTACTACGGCTCAGCCATGTCCAAAAGGCGGGTCCATGGCGGTGTCATAAGGTCTCGAATCGCTCTAACTGACCGAGCAAGTCAAGATCAACCATTTGGAATGTCCACATGGGCTCAATCAAATGTTATCCTGCCCACAACCGTTCCACCGTTGCGATACAATGCTCTTCCCTAGCATTGTTGCTGGATCGTAAGTACTGATGATCCATCTACAAGAATGAGCAAGAAATCAGCAGCCAAAAACAAACAAAAATATGATTCTGGACAGTTTGGCACGATCATGCAACATCTGGCACGGTCATGCTCGCATGGAAAAATCAGCAGGTTTATGAAGTTTTTCTGAAAATTATGAAGTTCTAGGTTTTTTCCCAGCCGCAAGATCTTGCCACCCTTCGGCACCCTCGTTCCTGACTGATTTCTGGGTTCGATTTTGAAGATCTAGGTAATTTTATGAAGAGCACGATCGTGCCTGGACTTGGCACCTTCGTGAGCGATGAATTTCTAGGCAGGTTTATGAAGATCCATCACTGATTATGAATGGCACGATCGTACCATATGTTGGCAGGGTCGTGCGTGATGGAACCCAGCATCGCGACAGCCCTCAAAACGCACCCAAAACTCCGATTTTTTCACAATTTCGCTTAGGGGTTTTGTAAATCGGTCAGTTGTGGTTCATAACAACACAAAAACACGAAAAACGGCCTTGAATCGGGCAATTTAGACCAAGCCCTAAAAACTAAAAAGAAACTAACTATGAAGAACATAAACCTAAAACACAAAAACTAAAAAGGAAGAAGAAGAATTCGTACCTAGAATGCTTGTTGGGAGGAAAGAATGCAAGAATTTCTTGGAGGAAGCAAGGAGATGCAGAGAATTCGTGAGTGCTTTGAATGGGTTCAAGTGAGGAAGATGAAGATATAAAGAAGAAGTGGTTGAGTTATTGATGGTGGATTCTATTATGGTTCTACAAAGGGTTGAAACTAGGAGGTCTGGTAGTGCCAGATTTTTCTGTTGATAGTGCTCAAGTTTCGGGGTTTTTTTTACTCTAACTTAAGTACTACAATTTTAAAATTGTACTACAACAACTACAAATAATATTTTAAAATTTAAATTAGAAAATAAAGGTGAAAAGGAAAATAAGGATGAAGGTAAAATAAAGTAAAAACTCCATGAACCCGGGCACTCACAAAGCATCTCCTACCAAGAAAAAGAACCGAACTAACATACCTGAAAGCCGGCAACAAGCTCAAACATCCCTCAGGACAAGAATGAACCAGAAAATAAACAACCAAAAGAAAGGAAAATATAAACAAAAACGGGCTAAGTTTATTTACGAGTCTTTAGCTAGACTCACCACCCTCGATTCATTTGTTCCTGGGGTGGAAGGTAACAACCTCCTCACTCTGATCAACGGGGCCTCCAACATAAGCCTTTAGTCTATTCCCTTTGACTTTAAACAACCAACCATCCTCATTGCCTATCTCCACGGTCCCGTACGGAAACACTGCTCGTACAGTGTAAGGACCCGATCACCGAGATTTCAGCTTACCAGAAATAACTTAAGACATGATTTGAATAACAGCACATGATCACCACTCGGAATTCTTTCTTGTCCTTCAAGCGGGCATCATGAAGCGTCTTAGTACGTTCCTTGTACAACTAAGAGCTTTCATACGCATCATTCCTAAGCTCCTCATTCTCGTAGATCTGCACAAACTTGTTCTCACCTGCAGCCGCCATATCAAATTTAAATGGTGTGGTGCCTATAGCAGTCTTGTAGTCTGTCCGAAAAGCCCACAGTGCATCATCCAATTTCTCGGACCAATCCTTATGGATAGAATTAACTGTTTTCTCTAAAATCCGCTTGATACCCCGATTAGTGACCTCAACCTGTCCACTCCTCTGTGGATGATATGGTGTAGAGAATTGGTGTTGCACACCATATCGGGACAATGCTTTCTCAAGCTGTGCATCATAGAAATGCTACCCACGGTCACTAATCAATGCCTTTGGGGCTCCAAAGCGAGCAAACAACTTCTTCAAAAACCTCACTACTACCCTAGCATCATTAGTGGATAAAGCCTGTCTTTCAGCCCACTTTGACACATAAACAACGGCAACTAGGATATAGCGGTTACCAAAAGAGGCCGGGAAACGACCCATGAAGTCTAGTCCCCATACGTCAAAGACCTCGCAAACTTGGATGTCGTTTTGTGGCATCACATTGCCTGCTGAAATGTTGCTTGCTCTTTGGCAAGCATCACTGGACCTCACCCACTCATGGGCATAACGGAAGATAGTAGGCCATAAGAATCCAGAGTCGAAGACTTTCTTCGCCGTGTTATTCACTCCATGGTGGCCTCCTGTGGGTCCCTCGTGACAATGTCGCAAAATATCTCTCACCTCGTCATCATACAAGCATCGTCGGATCATCTCATCTGCTGCTACCATAAACAAGTAAGGGTCATCCCAAAAGTAATACTTGACATCCGCAAAGAACTTCCACTTTTGATGATGGGTCAACCCCTTGATCAAGATGCCACTAGCTAAGTAATTTGCAAATTTAGCAAACCATGGGGAATCATCATTAGTCTTGATCCTCATAAGAAACTCATGGGGAAATTGTCATTGATGTTAGGCCCACGAATTTCCTTTCTCTCGGAATGCTCAAGTCGGGACAAATGATCGGCAGCCAAAATTTCAGCCCCTTTCTTATCACGGATCTCAATATCAAACTCCTACAGCAAAAGGATCCAATGTATCAATCTCGGTTCAGCATCTTGCTTGCTAAAAAGATACCGAAGGGCTGCATGATCTATGCACTCAATGGTCTTAGAAAGGAAAACATAAGACCAAAACTTATCAAAGGTGAAGAGCATAGCTAGGAGCTCTTTCTCTGTCATAGTATAATGCTCCTGAGAGTCGTTCAAGGTCTTGATCGCATAGTAAATTGGGTGAAAGTGCTTATCTCTCCTTTGACCCAAAACAGCCCCGACTGCGAAATCACTCACATCACACATAAACTCAAATGGTAGTTCCCAGTCGGGAGCTACCATGATCGGGGCATTCATCAACTTCTCCTTCAACAACTCGAATGCTTGAAGACATTTATTGGAGAAAATAAATTAGGCATCCTTCTCGAGGAGCTGGGTCATGGGACAGGCGATTTTGGAAAAATCCTTTATGAATCGCCGGTAAAAACTTGCATGACAAAGAAAGCTCCTAAATGATTTCATGGATGTTGGAGGCGGGAACTTAAAAATAGTCTCAACTTTGGCTCGATCAACCTCGAGCCCCGCCTGTGAAATCTTGTGCCCAAGCGCAATGCCCTCCTTCAACATGAAGTGGCATTTCTCCCAATTCAACACAAGGTTCGCTTCTTCACACCAAGCCAACATCCTTTTCAGATTCTCGAGACACTGATCGAAGGAACTCCCAAACACATAAAAATTATCCATGAAAACCTCCATAGAATCCTCAATCATGTCATGAAAAATAGCCACCATACACCTCGGAAATGTGGCCGGAGCATTACACAGTCCAAAGGGCATCCACCGGTAGGCAAATGTGCCATCAGGACATGTGAATGTCGTCTTCTCAAGATCCTCAGGAGAGATGAGAATCTGAAAGTAGCCTCAAAAACCATCAAGGAAATAGTAGAACATCCTACTCGACAACCTCTCCAACATCTGATCAATGAAAGGGAGTGGGAAATAGTCCTTCCTCGTGCCATCATTGAGATTGCGGTAACAATGCAAACTCTCCAACTAGTGAGAGTACGAGTAGGAATCAACTCGTTTTTCTCATTTGTCACCATTGCCATGCCTCCTTTCTTCGGGACTATCTACACGGGGCTAACCCAAGGTGAATTAGAGATCATATATATCAAACCTGCATCGAGTAGTTTGATGACCTCTTTCTTCACAACGTCCTGCATGTTCGGGTTTAACCGCTTCTAATGTTGTGCTATATTTTTAAGGTCCTCCTCCATTAAGATCTTATGGGTAGAAAAGGATGGATTAATCCTTTTTATATCCATGATCTTCCTAGCGATCGCCTTTTTATGCTGCTTCAAGACCTCAAGCAATCGATCTTTCTCCTCTCTCGACAATCCAGCAGAAATGATAACGAGCAAATGAGTCGCGCCCTCCAAGAAAGCATACTCCAAATGATCTGGAAGCTCCTTAAGCTCGACTGAAGGTGGATCCTCAATAGAAGGGCATGCTTTAGGCTCAGCAACGTGATCCACAACCTCAAAAACCTCGGGACACAGGGGAGACATGTGACCTATCAAACAGGTCATCTCCTCAACTAATTGGTCCACAACAGGTGTACCAAAAGTCTCCCCTCCAGTCAGTTGTGTGTCAACAACATCCTCCTCAAATGTGTCACAAAGATGATCACTTACATATGTATCAATAGTCTTAATGAAATAGAGTGTATCATCCTAACTCTGTGGATGCTACATGGATCTCCCAATATCAAAAGTCACCTACTCATCATCAACCCTAAGAGTAAGTCTGCAGGTGTAGACATCAATCAAGGCTCTCGCAGTGGCTATGAATGGACGACCTAAGTTAAGAGGAACAAATTTGTCCTCATCCATGTCCAAAATCATAAAATCGACAGGAAAGACAAACTTGTCGATTTTCACTAGCATATTCTCAGCTATGCCTTGAGGATACTTTACTGAACAATCGGCTAGCTGAATGCTCATACGAGTGGGTTTGGGCACTCCCACATCTAGCTTAGCAAAAACCGCATACGTCATGAGGTTTATGCTAGCTCCAAGATCAGCCAATGCATTGCTGACCGACAAACTACCAATCAAGCACGGGATAGTGAAACTCCCGGTATCATTCATTTTCTTCGGTAGTTTGTTCTAAAGAACCACCGAACACTCCTCATTCAAGGTCACATGCGAAAGCTCCTCAAGTTTCTTTTTGTTAGATAAAATATCTTTCAGAAACTTGGAATACTTAGGCATTTGAGCAAGTTCCTCAACAAATGGTAATTTTATATGAAGTTGCTTAAAAAGCTAAAGGAATTTACCATAGTGTTATTCCATTTTCTACATCTTCAACCTTCCCGGATATGGAATTGGAGGGACATACTCTCACACTAGCTCCTTGGGTCATGTTGTACTTGCTAGGACTCGCCTTAATTGCACCTCACCCGGAGACTCAGTCTCAATTTCCTCAACAATCTCACATCAATCGGCTTTGTTGGAGCGGCCGAAGTGATGGGCTCCGCGATCTTGTCGCTTCTCAACGTGATGGCCTTCGTAGTGGCCTTAGGATTAGGCTCCCTATTGCTTGGTAGGCCCCCCTGTTGTCTCTAAGACAACATCTTGGCAATCTGGCCAACTTGGTTCTCAATGGTCTACATGGAAGCCTTTTGGCTTCTCAACTCACTCTCATGTCTCGTGAAACGACCGTCATACTCTTTAAAACACTTCTCATGCCGAGGTCTGCCATATGCTCCAGGAGCTATGGGACGTGGAGAAAATTTGAGTGGATGCTGACTAGAAGCGTCAGGTTTCCAACTGAAATTTGGGTGATTCCTCCACCACGGATTATAGGTATTACTGTAGGGATTATTCTGATGACGGTATTGGCTTCCCATAAAATCTACGTGCTCGTGTGACAGCTCTCCCATCGGAAAATTGCCTAAATGATATGCTCCCCCACTCGAAGAACCATTCGAGTGAATCTCCATCCCCCGATCAAATTTTGAATATAAGGCATCCATACGTGATGTCATGGTAGTGAAGTAGTCCACGTGATGAACTCCTTATCGAGAACTCTTCCCACTCGGTGGCTACTATGCCCGATTCTTCGCGGTGCATTTCTCTAAAACCTGAAATGCCTCGTTGGCATTCTTTGTGCCAATATCTCCGCCCGCATATGTATCGACCATCATCTGCCCTGAACCATCTAAACCAAGGTAGAAGATCTGACATTGTTCCCACTTGGGCAACCCGTGGTGTGGGACCTTTCTCATGAGTTCTTTAAACCGCTCCCACGCCTCGTAAAGGGACTCATCCTCGTCCAGGTGAAAGTTGAAAATCTTGGTTCTCAACCGAACAATTTTCTCTGGAGGGAAATATTTCTGTAAGTCCCGTAAACGGATCAAACAGGTATCACTATCCTAATCAATAGCGGAAATAATTATTAGGAAGAAGAACAACTTTGAATAACTTTAACTGCAGGCACCAAAAGATGTCTGATACAAGTTCTTTGATTACAACTCTCTAACCCCCTCTCATTAACCTAGCATCTCTATTTATAAGCACACTATTACAACCCTAGGCCCATAAGGCACTAGGAAGTCCACAATATACACCTAAGCCCAAAATAACCCCTAATGAGTAAACCTTTAGCAATCTAAGCCCAACAATCTCCCCCTAGGTTTACTACATTAGTCTTTCGGTTGAGCATACACACCGAGCCTGCCAGCTATAATCCCAGCTACCGCAGCAGTCCACTCTATCGCACAAACCTCATACAGCTCCGCAGTTCTGATTGATGTGACGCAAGAACCTGCAAGTCTTCATCGTGAAAGCTTACTAAATCTACCACATCGTTAACTCTTAATGCTTTCTCCTTTATCACGATCGCAATGCTTCCAACTTTAGGATCGTATAACCAAAAGTTGAAATTCTTAAGAATCCCCCGAGAAAGTAGAAGCAACTGGGATAACTAATTCTTTGTCGGTCGGTGGCCACATCACTAACTTGAATCTCTTTCTAGTATGAGCATCACGAACTCCTTTAGCCGCTCCCAGATATGGTTCGGCAGTCTTCATAGTCTTGAAGCCACTTTTAACCTCACGTTCAAGCTTTTTGAAGAATCTCCATCCGGGTCCATGCTCGGTAGTATCATCGTCAGTATACAGAGCCCTCAATAGATCAGTCAAAGCAACCTTTGTCCACGTCTCGAATTGCGATTCCTTTGAATAATATTCACGTGTTCCATCATGACACATGATAATCCACATATTCTTGACATGGTCATACATCCAGCTGAGCACCCTGGACATGTTTCCCACTTTGCTATAATAGCTCGACCCTAGCTCCATCACATATCTTTCTAACTGATTCGTTGGATCCTTGAGCTGAAAGTTCTCATCAAGCGAATTCACATTGACATTCTTCATTAGAACCATTTGTTTCTTCTTCTGACCAGTGGCACGCTTCTGACTTGCAATAAACTTCTTGCGTGGGTCGCTCAAATAATCATCCAAACCTGCTTAGCGTTCAGCAGCTAACTGTTCAGCCACAAGTCTCTCTGCTTCAGTCTCCTCAGCCATTCTCTGTTGCGCCGCACGATGCCTGCTCTCAATGTTCTTCGGGTCGTCTGTTGGATCACTGAATTCCCTTCCAAATTTATTTTCCAGCTTGGCCTTCAAATCAAATACCAGAGTCATAAGCATGGTCACATCTCCCTGCAACTGTTCAATAGTCTAATCTCTGACGTCCAAACGAGTCTGCAGTGAGGCAATTTGTGCATCCTTCAGAATAACTTCTTGCTCCAAGATGACTACCCTTCTCTTAAGATCCACAATATCAACTTCCACATCATCGTCCTCGTCACTATCCATTCCCCCGAATTCAAACGCCCATTTTTCTGATCGAGCATATAATCTTCAGCAACATCATCAGTACGACCAACTCCACTTCCACCTGCTTCAGAACCGCCATCACCTGATGAACTTCCCCCAAACTCCACCATTTGAAGAACCGTGTCAGCTGAAATAGACACAACATTCGACTACGCAATAATAGGAGCAGTTGTCTGTGTAGGTAAAACAAATATGTCAGGTATTGAAGTATCAACAACAGATTCAGCAACTGTAGTCTCAGCAACGGTAGAAGTGATCATCTCAGATTCAACAGTAGTGACAGCAATAGGACCTTCAGGTTGACTTGACGGAATACTCGGCTCGGTTCTTCTCCTTTTAATCAATTGCACCTCATCTTCTTCATCTTCGTCATCTTCCTCAACCAGATCAGTCGGTGCAACAATAGGTGGAATATCAAGTGGAGGATCACCTTGCTTCTCCTGAATATCCTTCAAATGAGCAATCAAAGCTTCTAAATTCTCCGATGATAACTCTGGTAAAACGGGAGTCAAAGTGGCGTTGAATTCTGCGAGATCGTCAAGAAAAGCTTGCCCAGCATCAGCTTCGTCATCAGTAACCAAGTCCTCTATCTCTATCTCTTTCTCTTTAGCAGGTATATCGTGTTCTTCAGCCACTATAGCATTGACGGGAGGAGGAGGTGGTGGTGGAATATCCAAACCAACAACTTCAGCGAACTTCCCAAACTACTTCAGAGCAAATCGACCCACAAACACCGTTTTAGACGTTGAACGGTTCTTCTTCATCGTACCAAAAATAGTCGGCCCCATCGGCTTCATATTTAGTAAGTTAGCATCTGACGCATCCTTAGCCAATTCAGGGTAGCGGGCATCTAGAATTAACTGGACTAAACGCGGGTACAAAAGAAACATTCGCTTCTTGGACTGTTCTAGAATTTTCTTCATGTTGTCGAAGATATAACCAGAATAGTTATACTTCCAGTCCATAACCAACGAAACTATAGCAGATGTCTGAGCTTGATTCGGCTGATCAAGACCGCTTTTGTTCTCCGATACACACTGTATAAACAAGTGAACAAGTAACCTCTAATAAGCTGGAAACATCTTCTTCAGTAATGGTGGATACGATCCTTCATATCCCATTTCCATCAACACAGGAAGCACCTTCTCTTTAGCATATATCGTTGAATCGCTAAACGTATCGGCAATCTGCAACACCTCTCTAACACACGCTTCGTTTACCACTATCTTTTTACCCTGTATCTGCAAACGGATAAACGGTCTTCCATCTTCACCTCTTGGATGAAATCGTGCTCTTTTCCATAACGAATGTACTATGTCTCTGTAGATAACTGGATTAGCTCGGAGAGCATATGCAATCTTACACGCGTTTAGCCCCACAAACATGGATTGGAACTCCTGAAAGAACTCTGTAGGAGGGTCTGAATGATAACCCGCTTGGTTCTGGAATTGCTCCTCAACCAGCATCACAGCATCAAAGGCTTCTTCAACCATATCTGTTAAGATAACAACCAAGTTAAATCCCAACTAACAGAAGTTAACGGAGTTTACCAGTATGGCAGTTAAAACTAACTGGATAGTTCAATCAGATGTTAAAGTTCAAATAAATAAGACTTCAAGTCAATTTTAGGGTTCAACAGTTGAAAAGGTTTAAACGAGATGAAAGGTTCAAAAACCTTACATCCGGATTACTGACAGTTCAATTTTAATCCGGATGAACCCTTTTATCAATCCGGTTTAGAAGGAGGTCAATTACAGTTCAAACAAAGGTGCAATCCGGATTACCCATAGTATCTCGGATGAATTATCATTCCGGATGAAGATTATCCGAGATCCAATCCGAGATGAAATCCGAGTTCATCAATTCGGATGAATACCCATCCGGAATGAAATCCGAAATGCCTAAGACTTTGAAGATTTATCCGAGACATAATCCGGAATGCTTTAAACATTAATATTTTCATCCGGAATTCATAAATTTAAGCAATCTGTACCTAATCTGGATGAATGTCTGAGATGCACAGTACAAATTGAGAGAGAAAAGAAGAATTTGGATTTCGGAATTTTGTGGATAATCCGAAATGAATTATCAAAGATACCTATATACTTTCCGAAATGGGCTTGGGCCTAAAATTTTGAATCCGGATTGGGCTTGTGACAGGCCCAATCCGGAACAGTAACACAGTGGGCCTGTCCGGAAAGGTCCAATTGGGCCTTTCCGGGAAAGCCCAATCCAGAACATAACACAGTGGGCCTGTCCGGAAAAGTCCAATTGGGCCTTTCCGGAAAAGCCCAAACGCGAACAGTACCTTTTGGGCCCAAAGAAGCCCAATCCGGAATAGTAATATGGTATTCCAATTTTTAAGACTTTTAACCAATTTTATTAGATTGGCCCAAATCCCGAAGCACACTGGGCCAGTCCAATATCTCTTGACAGAAACCATCTAATCAAACTTCATCAAGTAGACTAACCAATTATCCAACCACCTTTTAACATTCTACAAAGAAAAACTATTTAACACACCAATAAAAAATTAACACAGCCTTGCTAAGGGATCAAATCGTTTCTAATGCTAACTAAGGAACACTTTTAAGTATGAGCAGGTTCAATTGGTCTAAGCGATTGTCAATATACTTGTCCATTTAAACCTAAAACTCAACCCTTCCAGTTCAAGCATTATGATACGCTTAAGGTAGTATTATACTTTGATACTCGTGTGTCACATACCCTGACATACCCCGCGATCAAGGTAAGCACAACAATTCATCGTAGCAGGTGAGTATACTGTGGTCATCCTTTTATTTTACAACATCAGGCTATTGGTGAACAGGTCAGTACTTCCGTACAGCAGAGAGACCAATAGTGACTGATGAGGGTTAGGCAAATACCTTATGTGGTATGTAAGAACTTATGAAGAAACTTCTGTTCTCTTAGGTTTTGGCCTTTCCATTTTGGCTCTTTTACAAAGATATCCTGACTGTGCCTAGGTCTGCATATAATCTGGATGCAACAGAAGGGCAGCCAAGATATCCCCGGATGACTCAACATCATAAAGACCCGAAACCTCAGATGTTGGCTATCCATCAACACAAGATTTAAGACCATGAAATCATACACCTATAGTAAGTGACCCATTGAGTACATAGTTCGTTATGTTTATATCATTTAACTTTCCCATCTGGTTGAGTTTTAGACCTACCGACACATCACTTTCAATCCAAATCTTTTCCCACTTCGACACCTTACATGTGTTAGTCAATCATTTTATCACGAAAAAGTATTTCATTTCCCTATCCTTGTAAAACCTTTTTATTTAAGATTTCTCCCCCTAAATTTGTGCATACACATGAACAAAGTTATGAAGCAATGAAAAGAAAAGAAGAAGAGTAAACAAAACACAAAGACAGAGGATGCCTAGGTAGAAAACCGAATCATTTTGAGAAGATCCACAAGCACTTGAAAACGCGCATTGCTAACGGGTTTCATGAACAAATTCGCCACATCTGCATCAGTGTTGATTTGCTTAAGCTTTACAAGACCCTTTTCCTAGCAATCACGGATAAAACGAACTTTAATATTTATGTGCTTGGTTTTGGAGTGAAAAACAGGGTTTTTAACTATTTGGATAGCGGCATCATTATCACAGTAAATTGTTGTGTTTAGATAAGTCAACCGTAATCCGCAAGCTGATGTTTTATCCATAAAACCTGGGAGCAGCAAGCAGAGACTGCGACATATTCTGCTTCGGTAGTAGAAAGCGAAACCGTCTGTTGCTTCTTGCATTGCCATGAGATTAAGCGATCTCCCAGAAATGGCAACCAGCTGAAGTTGAGCTGTACCTCCAAGATTACTGTCAGAGAAAGCAAACAGTTCAAATTCAGAATTTTTAGAATACCAGAGGCCTAGTAATGGAGCCCCTTTGAGGTACCTAAAAATTCGTTTAACAGCATGTAAATGAGAAAGTTTAGGAGTAGCCTGATAACGAGTACACTGGCAGATGGCAAGCATGATATCTGTCCGGCTAGCAGTGAGATATATGAGTGATCCCATCATGGAGCGATACATAGTCGGATTAACTGGCGTTCCTTCAACATCTTCATTTAGTAGAGGCGTTCTGCTATAGGTGAAGCCATAGGCTTTGAATCTGTAAGCTTGAATTTGGCAAGAACGTCATGGACATATTTTCCTTGATGAATTAGGATACCCTGTGGGCTCTGACGAACTTGAAGTCCCAAAAACATGGTCATCTCTCCCAATGAGCTCATCTCAAATTTCTTCTTCATGATCTCTTCAAATAGCAGCACAAACCATCATTGGTAGAACCAAAAATGAGATCGTCAACGTAGATTTGAACAAGAATAATGTCCTTATCAACGCGTTTGATGAACAAGGTTTGATCAATTGTTCCCCGAGTGTATTCATGAGCAAGCAGATGCTTTGTAAGAGTGGCATACCATGCGCGAGGCGCTTGATGCAACCCATACAAAGCTTTGCTAGTTTGTAAGCATAGTATGGCTTGTCAGGATCAGTAAAGCCCGGTGGTTGTGCCACGTAGATTTCCTCTTTCACCTTGTCGTATAGAAATGCAGTCTTGACATCCATTTGATAGACGGTGAAATCCATGTAAGATGCATAAGCCAAGAAAATGCGTATAGCCTCCAAACGCGCGACAGGTGCGTAGACCTCATCATAATCTAATCCTTCAATCTGTCGAAAACCCTGAACCACCAGTCGAGCTTTATTTCGAACGATAACTCTAGTATCATCCTGCTTGTTACGGAAAACCCAGGAGTTCCGAGAGCATGTTTTCCTAGAGGCAGCTTCACCAATTGCCAGACACCAAGCTTCTCAAATTGATTGAGTTCCTCGTGCATGGCATCCACCTAGCCTGGTTCCTGCAAGGAAACATCAATACTTTTGGGTTCAATTTATGAAATGAAGCAAGAATAGAGACAGGTATTGATATCCCCAGATTGGCTGCGGGTTCGAACAGCAGCGTTGACAGGACCAATAATATTTTCAATGGGGTGATCACGCTGTAAACACTGCGGTATTGGTGTAGCGGGAATGAGAACATCGGTTTCCAGGTTGGTAACACAAGCTGAAGCTACTCCAGATGACTCCCCCTCAACAGATGCATCAGTAGAAGTAGCTACTGAGGAATCAACTAAACAATCGAGTGGAGTAGGCTCTGGGAACAGAGAAGAGCCCAAGACATCGGGAGTAGGTCCTTCATGTGTCGTAGGGGGATCTGGGTCAGAAACTGCAACTTCAGGAGGATCGGTCTGAGTAGGCGAATTGATAGCTGGTTCTTGAGAATGCGAAACGTTGGAGGAAGATGAGACAGCGTCATTAAATCTAGGAGGATCGACACTCAGCTGCTTTAAAGTCTCATGTAGCTCAGCAGCGTCAGCATCGTCTTCAGATGAAATGGGCACCTTGGAATGGCAGAAATGGACTATTACCTGCAGGCACATTGGATGACACATCAAAATGATAAAATAATCTGGAGTAGTCATACAACCAGTCAGGACCAATGCGTGTGTCCTTAGGATTTTCCTCCAGCCAACCCACATTGTAGGTTTCAACTACATCTTCTTGATCTTGTTATAAACGCGGTATGATGTATTTTTAGAAAAGCCAACGAAGATGCAAGGATCCCAGCGTGATTCAAACTTTCCTTTAGCGTCCATGAGCAGGAGAACACAAGGGCATCCGAACTTGCGGAAATGCTTGACCGAAGGTTTACGACCTTCAACCACTTCGTATGGAGTTTTCATATGGCCTTTATTGATCAGGGCATGATTCTGAATATAACATGCAGTATTGATTGCTTCTGCCTAGAAAATAAGAGGTAGCATGGATTCAACCAGCATAGTGCGTGCCGCTTCAATGAGTGTGCGATTTATGCGTTCTGCAACCCCATTTTGTTGTGGGGTTCTAGTTGCACTAAACTGTCGTTCAATCCCCTTGGAGGAACAGAAAGAGTTTAAGGTAATATTCTTAAACTCTGTCCCATTATCACACCTAATAGCCTTCACTATAGTATCTGTCTGGTTTTCCATAAGCGTGACAAACTGTTTGACTAACTCAGCGGTTTCACTTTTATTGTGTAAGAAAGAAAACCCAGGTGAATCGAGAGTAGTCATCAATAATAACCAGGCAGTAAGCCTTTCCGCCAATGCTCCGTATGTCTCTTGGACCAAAAAGATCCATATGTAGCAGTTCAAAGATTTGAGACGTGGAGGGAACGACTTTAGTTTGGTGCGGCTGTCGATGTTGTTTCCCACGCTCACATGATTCACACTTTTCGATTTGCATGAAGTCACGAACTGAAAGATCTCTAACTAAACCACCCTTTGCAAGACGATTTAAATTCTTCATGTTGATGTGTCCCAGTCTGCAGTGCAATAGCATTGCATCATGTTCGGATGTCAATGAGAAGAGGCAAGTGAGCTTGTCAGAAGGAGCCTGGTTAATATCAATAACACACGCATTTCCTTTACGTGCAGCTTTAAGAAGAATCCAATCATTTGGAATAATCAGCCCTGGTTTCAGCACATAACATCCTTTCTTGGTGAACAAAACATCCAAATGATTGTCGCAGAGTTGAGACACACTCAACAGACTATGCTTCAATTCTGGTACGTAATTAACATTCTTAAAGCTGAGGGCTCCGTTGCAAACAGTTCCTCTCATGGTAATCTTCCCTGTTTCTCCACCTGCGAAGGAAACAGACCCGCCATGGAAAAACTGAATGTCATTCAACTGTGAGATGTCTCCGGTCATGTGCCTGGAACAGCCACTGTCAATGTACCATAGTCTGACAAGAGCGTGCCAGAGCTGTTCCTGCACATTTCAACAGGTTTTATTTAGAGACTGGAACCCAGGCCATTGAAGATCTGGGCTTGCCATTAGCATCAACATACGTAACCTCATGAAAGATTAAATTAGTTGAAGATGAGGTTGATGATGCTTTTGCTTTATTAGAAATGGGGGTAGAAGTATGAGGCTTAGCCACTGTCTTAGGCCTCCAGGTTACCGAATCAGACTTCTACACAATCCTTGGAGTGCTAGAAGGATTCTAGGAAACTGAAGGTCTCAAAGGTTTGAAAGATTGTTTCTTTGCCAAGTTCTAGTCTTGATCAGAAGATTTAGCCACAAATCGAGCCTGAGGTGGGCGATTAGGCATAGTCTTCTGATGTCTGGAATACAAAGTTTTGAACGAGGTAAAGGTCTTTTGACAATTGCGAGCAATGTTCCCGGGAGATCCACAATTGAAACAGGTCTGCCTCTTCTGGAAGAAAACAGTCCGTTCAGCTTGGGAAATTCTGGGCAATTTGTCTGTCAGTTTCTTGCTTGCGGGTACTGACGGCTGATGCACGGTCTTGGTCTTGATGGTGTCCTGCACACAACCATCGGCACACTTGTTAGTTTTGTGATTTTAATTTAAGGTTTTTGAACATGGAGATTTTGGCAAAATTTTAACTGATATATGTTTAGCTGGTTGCTTAACAGATTTAGTTTGCGACTGCTGAGTCAACTTCTCAGTTTGATGAGGAGACCCAAGAGTTGTCGTTTCAGTTTTCGAAGACGCCTGTTTTGTTTTCTTCTTTTTAGATCGGCGTGTTCTCCGCTTCTTAGTCTTACTCTTCAAATCACATTTCGTGACAGATTCTATAGAGGACACGAGTGGCTCTATAGGGACAGAAGATGAATGTGGAATCTCGCGATTTTGAAAAATTTGAGACTCCAATTCAGAATCAATTTTAAGATTTTCATTTGAATCATGAGAAAAAAAGTGTTCATCTTCTGTCATTTCAGAATCATTCCCTTGTGTTGAGTCGCCCGAGTCTTCTAGAATTATGTCACCATCAACATTCACAGAATCGGTTGGTTGGTCTACTTTCACACTGTCAACCCTAGGAGATGCATCAACAGACGGAGCCTCTGGAGAAGAGCTTTCGGTATCCTCAGCTGAAACTGATGAAACCGAATCATCTGTTGATGCAGAACCTGCAGCTAAAGTCATTTCCACATCACAAGAATTATTACAGTTATTAGCATCATTCAAAACATCAGTATTTGATGGAACGGAACTAAAACTGTCAAAATTCTCAACACAACCAACACTGTTTGAGCATGTAAATTGTTCAGCAAGAAATTGATTTAAAATGTGAAAAGTAGGCTTATAAAACGCATAATCAGCAGCCGAATTGTCTGAATTTGTATTGAGACATTCCTCTTGATCACCCTCTGTGATATCCTCAACTAGAATTTCTTCTGCACGTGAGTTAGACACATTAGTATCATTCACGAATTCAGTTTGAGTATCAGAAGATTCTTTTCCGTTAGATTCTGTGGAGGATGCGGATTTTTCTACCTCAGGCACTACTTTCTCCAAGCCATCTGTACATCCAGAAGGATGATTGCCAGTTTCATGTGAAAGTGGTGTAGAAGCCACAAAGACATCATCCGTCTTGAGTTTAGTGGGTTTGGAGAACTTTGGGTAATAGGGCGTCCATGGTTTGGATAAATAATCGGAAGGTTTACCATAAATCATTTTTTCTACATTTTCTATATCATCCTCAGATTTAGACATTCTAGTAAAATTATGACTATATGGTGGAGGCGCCCTATTATACCCAAGGCCTTTGGTAAAATTCTTTTGATAGTTAAGCTGGAGGTCACATAAGTCCTTGACAAGTTTACTGGAAGTTTCAATTTTTTAAATGTTTATTTCATTTTCGTGAAGCTTCCCTGTCAAGGAATTCAGCTTGGCGAAGGCTGCTTGAAGTTCTACGTCCTTTTCAGCTAGTTTTAGTTTATAGTTGTAGACCCAACATTGTTGTTGGTTCAAATCTAGATTTAGCTGAGCTACATCTTGTTTCTGAGCTTCGACCTTCTCTAGAAGAAGCTTGTTCTTATGTTTCAGGGCGATGTTCTGTGACGCAGCTTGTTGATATTCAGCCACTAGAGTTGAATTATGGCCGCGCATTTGTGATAATTTAAAACGAAAACTGTCAAAACAGAGAATTCGATTTACCATTTCCGAAAGATTGGGCGTCTCAGTTGTCTGCGCCATCATGCAGTGGTTGCTGTTCTTGGAGAGATTCATTGTTTCCATTTGAGCTACAGCATCTGCCCAGTTGAAACCTTCATGCTGTTGGGCCACCAATGTTGTTGACTTCCCACCCGAGCTGCTTGATGGATTCGTAGTGGACTTGGAGGGAGAGAGGGAACCAGCTGTCTATCACTGCTCTGTATATCAGCGACCCTGGATGATACATACCTGGACGGTGGCTTCTTGCATTCCCTGGCGAAGTGTCCTGGTTCATGACATCGGTAGCATCTAAGTTTGTCTTTGGTGAGTCCAGTCTTCAAATTTGACAAGGTTTGCCTTCCATACTTCTCCTGAAACTTGTTAACACAAAAGGCAGCCATTGCTAGATTCCAAGAAACATCGATCTCGTCCAGGTCCTCCTCCATGATTTGATCAACTTCGGTTGGTAGAATGGATGGAGGAGTTAGATCACCTGCTAGGAAGGCGTTCAAACTTTTGATCATTGACGCTGCAATAGCCAGTTTCTCTGCATTTTCTTTAGTGAGAAAAGCAGAGTTGGACGCAGGTTGAGCAGGTGCAGGCGCTGGTGCAGCAGCTTAAGGAGTGTTGCCATGTTGCACTGTTTGAGGAATTGCAGGGTTGAACACCATGTTGGGATACTGAGCATGGTACTGTGTTTGAACTTGAGCAGCTGAAACCATCGTGGGATTCTGAGATTGAAGACCATTCACGTACTGAGTGTTCTGAGGCATGGCTATAGGACTATAAACCATGTTTGTTCTACCCGGTGCTTGTGAATTTCCTTGCAGAGGACTATAAATAAGATTTTGTGACATTAGAGCCGCATTTTGCCCTGTTATACCTGCGGCCATTAAACTGCTTTGATGATTGATTTCCCTCTGCTTGTTGTCAATCTCACATGATTTAATAGTAGCTATTATCTCATTGAGAGTGACATCATTTAAGTTCTTGATATTTTTTATCATGCCCACATCTACATCCCAACTCTTGGGCAGTGAGTTTAATAACTGTCTGTTCATGGCACTGTTGGTGAGGGTAATCTTAGCTGAACTCATCTGGGAAACAAGCTTGACATAGCGACGAATCTGGTTTTCAATAGTTTCCCCATAGATGTGATTGAATGAACTGAATTGCTGATTCAGCTGATTCACCCTGCTTGCTTTCATGTCTGCATTCCCCTCGTAGAGATTTTGCAGCTCACTCCAAACCTCCTTTGCGGTCTTACAGTTTCTAACCTCGATAGAGATATCAGGTCCAAGGGCCATGGTCAGAGTTGCCGAGGCCTTCTCATCTTCCTCTATTATCTTGATATCCTCTGGAGTCCATGAGTGCATGGGCTTAGGAATTTTCGTGTCTGGATCTTGCTCTGTACTGTAAACTATGGTTCTTAGACCATTCATGATGCATCTCCACACACCAGGCTCTTTAGCCTTGCAATACTGTTCAAAACAGAACTTCCATTCGTAGTATTCATCCCCATATAATAAACGTGGAACTTTAGTGGAAGTGCCAACATCCAGCTCTTGATGGAGGGCAAGTGTTTGCAATTGTAGGGAAGCCAGAGTGGCATTTGTCAGATCTTGTGCGGTCATGTATCCAGCCACAATTATAAAATTAATTAAAAATTTACCAAACCAGTTTAAAATTAATTTAGTTTAAGTTTCTTAGATGAACAGTACGAAATCCGAAATTGGTCCGGAATGGTCAACTCTGAAGTTAATGAAGGTCAAATCCGGAATGGTCAACTCAGAAGTCAATGATGGCCAAATCCAGAAATAGTATCTGAATTGATGATAAGCCAGATTGATGAGTCCGAAATGGAGAATCCAACTTGAAAACCAAAATGAAGAAACCGAAAGCTGATAGATCCGAAATGAGAAGTCTGAATGACAAATCCGGAATGAAAATCCGAGATGTATGATCCGGAATAAACAATTCTAAAAATGAATCTGGAAAGGAGAATCCGAAAAGTTTTATCCGGAATGAAGAAATCCGGAATGCTTGCACTATCTGATAAAACCGTAACAGTAATCCGCTTTTCCAGCAACAGTATTCCGAAATCCAAGGAATCGATAACTGCAACAGTATCTCGGATCGTAATCCGGATTGAACAACAGTCTGGGATCAATCTGAGATGGATGATCTCCTTCGTGTTCTTCGGAATCCGGAACAGTAGTTGATCCGAAATATGAGAACCTTCTTCGTGTTCTTCAGAATCTAGAACAGTACCAGATCCGAAATCTTCAAATCTTCTTCGCGTTCTTCGGAACAGCAAACACTTCCGACGATGAACAGTGATCCGGAATAGAAACCAATCCGAGCAGCAACAACACACTTCGAAAAACTTCTTCAATCAGCAATACCCGGAGCCTGTATTTGAACAGCAGGCTCTGATACCAATTGTAAGTCCTGTAAACGGATCAAACAGGTATCACTAACCTAATCAATAGCGGAAATAATGATTAGGAAGAAGAACAACTTTGAATAACTTTAACTTGCATACACCAAAAGATGTCTGATACAAGTTCTTTGATTACAACTCTCTAACTCCCTCTCATTAACCTAGCATCTCTATTTATAATCACTATCAAGCCCACTATTACAACCCTAGGCCCATAAGGCACTAGGAAGCCCACAATATACACCCAAGCCCAAAATAATCCCTAATGAGTAAACCTTTAGCAATCTAAGCCCAACAATTTCTGGAGGAACTTCTCAGCTAATTGATTCCATGTAGTAATAGATCCAGCTGGAAGTGAGAGAAGCCACTCTTTGGCTCCTTCTTGTATAGAAAATGGAAAGAAATGAAGGCATGTAGCATCGGTGATGCATCACGAATCATGAACATAGCACAAACCTCCAGAAAACCCACGATGTGGACACTAGGATCCTCGTGATCCTTGCCATAAAACTGCACCGCATTCTACAACATCGATATGGTGCCAGATTTGATCTTTAAACTGTTATTATTAATCGTTGGTGCATTGATGCTCACAGGTAAACCCTCAAGTGACGGTTTTCCTATTTCGTTTAAGATCCTCGTCTCCTCTTCGTCTGCCATATCTACCTAAACATCATAGAATGTGTCGCCTCCCATCGGGTCTACCTCGATAGTATCGGCCACCACGCGGGACCACTCCCACAATCTCTGATGAAAATTGTGCTCCGGTTCTAATGAAGGGTCAAAGATTTCAGCAACGGGGGTTGAGGCCACGCATGACCTGTTAAGGAATAAGGAGGGACACAATGCACTATATATATACACAATAAAAACAAAAACAACTAGCAAATAATAATTTTTTTCAACTAATCACATAAAAGGCAACTGAAACAAGTAGATAAAAACTTTATACACTTTTCACAATGGATAAATTAGTAACTCGAACCGTTCTCAAGAAGACCGCATCCCCGGCAACGGCGCCAAAAACTTGGTGTGCGTGAATTATATATATCTTTACAAATGAATTTTTCTTCACAAAGATAGAACTTACTGTTTAACTGCTCTATTGTATTCAAAGACGTGCAAATTACAGACGCAAGTAAACAAACTGGCAGAGCTTCGTTGTACTATCTGAACTGACTATTGGCTTGAAGGCGTGTTAGGATCAAATGATGGAAAGGATTGAAAGCCACTGTTCTAGTTTGATGGTGGTGAACTTTGTGAACTGAAGGCACTGAAAGCTGTCTGGATCTTTGGTGACTGAATTTGAGCTGCAGAACTGTTCTTGAAGTACATATTAACATCTTGTTGTACTTGACCGGTTTTATTCTTTGCCATCTTCTGCATTTCGAATTCGTGTCCCTCCAGCCTATCAATGAAATGCGGTAATGAGAAATTACCGTACTCAATTCCGTTCTTCAGTATGGTCAGATAAGTATTCGCCTTGTGGAAGAGAATCAACCAACTTATCAACAAGTTCTTCAGTGGTCTTTATAATTCCCATTCTTTTCATTTGAACCACCAAATGACAATATCTTTCTATCAATTGCTTCACAGTTTCACCTTTGATCAGCGTGAAGATATCAAACTCTTTGCTAAGCAACGCCCGTTTACTCTTGCGAAGTTGAGCACTTACCTGAAACTTTAGACGGAGAGCATTCCACAATGATTAAGCATCATCATCGTGTTAAAGTAACGCCATAACATCTTCTTTAATGGATTGTTGCAGAATATTCATCATTTTCATCTCGTTAATGAACCTTTCCCTTTAGACATTTGAAAGTTGAGCGAGAGTCTTCTCGAGGCCATTTTCACCAATCGGCGCTTGGTATTTAGCTTCAATCGCGAACCAGCAAGTAAAATGATAAGCATGCACCCAGTTCATGAACTGCTCACTCCAGCTATCGAAGTCTTCCAAGTTCATTAACTTTGGCAGTTTAGTCATTGTCCCCATCTCGTTTTCAAGATTGATGTTCTGTGCCGCTGTGTTCGTAACAGCCGATGTAGCAAACACGTTGTAAAATTCTTCAGACATTTTCAGTTAAAAATTCAAAAACACACTTTTCGAAACAAACTGATTAGCGCGGAAAAAAATCTTCCATGCGGATGACAGACAATTTGTGCGAATTAGATCCGTTCGTACAAACCAAGAAATGTTAAAAACAAAATGATTTTCACAAAACAATTACTCGTGCAAATCAGCAATTCATGCGAGTAATCAAGATTTGTCCGTACGAGTGATATGCTCGTTCGGATGTTAGGTTTGTTCGAATCACTTTGTAAAATTTGAAAACTTGTAAAATTTTGTGAACTTCTTAGAACTTGTTCATACGAAATGGTTTAAAGTTTAAGAAAATTGTTTGTGCGAGTGGTCCTTCTACTCGTACAAAACAACTAATTCTCCAAACGGATGAATTTTACCGATTTCGACATCATTTAGTCCGATTTTAGGTCTGAATTTGTTAAGGATTGATTAGAATGTAATTTAACGTGAATTCCTAGAATCCTAGTCCATTTCGTCCGTAAATTCGTCCAAAATCCAGTTCAGTTAGGGAATGTGTAGAATAAGAAGATGAATCCAAGTCTGAAACAGCTAATAGCCTGCAATTACTTGTTGTTTGTCAGTAGATCAGATCTCAAATCTCTGATACTACTTGTGAACAAGGATCGGGCTCCTTCGATGAGCAACTTATCTGATCTAACTAAACTAGCAGAGGCGGAATTCATTGCTAGAGAGGTTGACAAAACAAACAAGATAGAATTTACTGTTTAACTGCTCTATTGTATTCAAAGACGTGCAAATTACAAACGCAAGTAAACAAACTGGCAAAGCTTCATCGTACTATCTAAACTGACTAACTAGCTCTGACACAACACTCCTCTATTTATAGGTCGACATGACTCGTACTGGAGTGCTTGTTAAACAGAGACATGCTTCGTACGAGCAGCTGATCCATACGAGTGACTGAGAGTCACTCGTACAAGCCACCTTGACTCGCTCGTATGAATCATACAAAATCATAAAATAATATTTAACATATATACATTGAACATTAAAGCTCTATAAACAATACAGACACATCCTAGACGTAGGCAATAGACATAACGCATCAACAATAAGGCTCATAACTACCAAATCAAGTGCAGAAAACTTAAATTGTTCCTAAGTAGCAAGTAAGCTAACCAATGTTTAAAGACAAGATTAAATGGTAAATGAGTGGATCTTCAAGTGATTTAGTCTTCTTCAAGGCTCCTTCTTGGCTCCAACAAGCTTCCAAGACAAGATTCTTGAGAGAAAACTTCACAAAAATGCTCCAACTCCCTTCCAAATGAGCTTGAAACTCGTATTTAAGCTGCTGGGTGTTTGGCACGACCATGCCACCTTTTGGCACGGTCATGCTTGGTAAGTGTAAGAGTCACTTTTCGTCTGTTGATCTTGTTTGCTACCATTTTTGGAAAAATTCTGCTCAAACTTCACGCGGTGGCACGACCATGCCAACAAATGGCAGGGTCGTGTGTATCGATGATGTATCCGACGATGACTGTTACGATCTCAGGAATAAACTGATCAGAGACTGACTTGGGTTACGCAGGTCGTGCTAGTCTTGGATTTTCCTGGTTTGCGCTGTTAGTTGGGAGTGTGATGAGAGTGCCAGTTGTCCTTGGCTTGGCACGGTCGTGCCAGGTGTTGGCAGGGTGGTGCGGTATCTGGCAGTTTGTTTGAAGTTCCATTTTTGCTCCATTTTGCTCCAAAAGCCTCCGTTTCAACATCGAGTCGAAGCCCGGACCTCTATTTTCACAAACAACTCAAATGAGTACCAAAATCAATGAAAATACAATTAGTTGTCGCATAAACGGGGTATATTTGACGTTTTAAAGATGTATAAATTCTTATACATCACAGAGCTTACCCTGCCGACTCGAATTCAAAATTCATAAAAGCGGTTTTCACTCTCATACTCTCATCTTCTCCAGAATTTCTCACCTTCCATCTACGATCATGGCTCTACAAATCAAAACTTCTCATAACTACCTTCCCTACTTCGAGAAAACCAACAAAAAAAAGTTTTTCACTCCATAATTGATGTGTGAACCTCATCAAAATAATACCCAATCCTAACTGTCGATGCACCAATATATACAGATACCCTCCAACAATTCTGTGCAAATGCTGAAGTACAATCACAAAACAAAAAGCCATTTGGTATAACATCAAAACTTTGAGGGACCATTGTTTAGATATCCCCATCTTCTATATCCATAGTATTTGGCTTAAATGACCAGACAGGTAAAATCTCCATTGAAAAACAAGAACTCCATACAGAGTTCATAGAAAAAGGGTATGATGGTAAATTGACAGGCGTTGCAATTTTTAAACCTCAATTTCCTGCTGGAATGAGATATTTTTTCCATTCCCTCCTTGTTTTTCTCTCACCCAATACCACCTCATTTACTGAGATTCCACAAAAAAGTTCAATACTTGGGATATTCATTTTGACAAAATCAAATGATAATCTATCCCAGGCATTTTTTTTGGACTTGGTGGCAAATGTAACTGCTATAAAAGGGAACAGACCTAAAGCTTTTCTTATGTATCCCATACTTTTAAGCTATTACATTAAAAAACAAGTTTTTGAAAAGGATTTTCAACAAGGTACAACTTTAAAATAACAAGTCTTACAAATGAAACTTTTACTAGAATACAAGAAAAAGAGTCAAAAGTTTCTAAAACACAGAAAATGGGGATGAGCCTGTTTTAGATGAGTCCACATCTGTTGCTCATACCTCTGTTGATGAGGCCACTGCTCCTGGTGATCATGATAACACAACCGGTGTTGTGCAAACCACACCAGAAAAACTCAAAAAGAAACCTCCCACATCCAAATAAAAAGGAACCTCTAGAAGATGAGATCCCAGAGGATAACCTTGTGGCAATACCAAAGCCACAGAAACCATTGTTGCTACTTCCTCACAACAGTTGGAATGATCTCTACCCATCCAAACTTCTCTTGAATCCTCACAAAGGATCAAGTTGTAAGCGCTAGGACACCAACTCATAAAGCAGATTTTTCACTTGAAAGTCTATTTTCAAGCCCCTCTCCAGGGCTATCTCTCTTTCAACTCCACATCCCTCTACTCCATTTCCACCTACATTTATACCTCTATTTGCAACAATTGATACTACTCAGACACAAATCAGTTCCTCTCAGTCACCAATTAAGGAGAGCAAACTTCCACAAGTGACTGGGTCCGAGAAGGATCAAATTGCTAGCCCACAAAGAGCTAAGGAGGCTACACCTCTTGAGTTACCTGTAACTCTTGATTGTAGTTCAAGTGAAGCAGCCACTACAACTGGTGAAACAACGGTTTATCAGTTGGACAGTGGTTTCATTTATAAGACTTCCTTAAAGGCAACAGCTGTTGAGGGTACAATTGTAACATCTGTTCCAGTTGGAAGTCCCCAGTACCAAGACAAAGGGGCATTTGATTCTGCAAATTTGGAGTCTTTTCCTATTATAGAACCAAATAAAACTACCTTTGGTAGGGATTCAGATGATCCTATTAAGTTAGGTGATGAATTAAGATACAAGGAATTGACGGAGAGGATGACATCCATGGAATCTTCCATAGATGAAATGAAAGGCATGATGAACAGATGTTACAAAACTTTTTAGTCAACCTTCCACTCAACAAATTGCCAATGAGCTGTGAAAATCAGCGCAACCAATCATCCAAGCTCAAAGGAATTTGGCTGATATCAATTATAACACCCACATGGAGCTAATAAGGAATATGGTTGAGGCCAGATACAAGGTTACACAAGCTGATATTAAGGCCATCAGGGATCATTTGTTAAAGACCACTAGTTCTGCCCCTCTAACTGCACTTCAAGAAGAGGTAGAAGATGATGCCAAAAAGGGGGAGAATGATAAGTTAAGAAAGTTGCAGCCTTCATCACAAGCAAAATCAGCAAAAATGTAACAAGAAAGCTAGATTCCATTCCTAAACAACCAACCCCAACCTCTACTGAAGCATTAGATGCTAGAAGGGCAAAAGGGATTGATGAGGCCCTAAACAAGATGTGAACGAGGATCGTGCTCCTCCGATGAGCAACTGGTCTGATCTAACTCAACTAGCAGAGGCGGAATTCATTGCTAGAGAGGTTGACAAAATGAACAAAATAGAACTTAATGTTTAACTGCTCTGTTGTATTTAAAGACGTGCAAAGTACAGACGCGAGTAAACAAACTAACAGGGCTTCGCCGTACTAACTGAACTGACTAACTGGCTCTGACACAACACTCCTCTATTTATAGGTCGACATGACTCGTACTGGAGTGTGTGTTAAACAGAGACGTTCATAGGAGCAGCTGCTTCGTACACTGAGAGTCACTCGTACGAACCATACAATCTCATTCATACACACAAAAACATATAAAATAAACATTTAACATATATACATTTGACATTAAAGCCCTATAAACAATATAGACACATCCTAGACGTAAGTAATAGACATAATGCACCAACACAAGAAGGCTGAAGAGATTGCCTCAGAACAGTAGAAAAGGTAGATACACTTGAAAAGCAAGGCCTCTTTATTAATTGAACAAGAACAGGCCATGCAGAGGGAAAATGTAAGACAACCAATTTCCACCACTCCTAAAACCTCTGCTAGGTCTACAAGAAGTGTATCCTCTGCTACAACCAAACCTAACCCTCACCACAAACACCCTCAACACAAAAACAATCTCCACAAAAACCACTTCAAAAAGAACCATCACCACCACCATCAACACCCAAATCACCTCGAACTAAACTAACAGATTTTGGAACAACAGATGTTTCACCAACCACCTCCATGATAACCTTTCCCACATTAACCCAACCAATGTCCACACCACCAAGAATTCTAACACGCCCACCTTCACCTAAAATCAAATTCACACGCAAAAGAAAAACTTTTGTTGTAGAAGAAGATGAGGAGGAGGTTCCATCACCAATCATTTTATCATCTGCCCCCATTGCAGCTACACCACTCTCATCATTTTCACCTAAATCCACTTCACTTCATCAACTCAACCACAATCACATGTCATCCTACTGGCTGCTCGGTGTCCTCTAGAGATTCTTACAATACAAGGAGAAAGTGAATCATTTTTCTCAACAGAGGATGCATCACAAAGATCCTTCCCATCACTCGTTGGTTATAAAAACCCTAAGAACTTAGATGAATACTTAAAGTGTAGGTCCACCTGGAGGATCAAGATAAACCTGCTTCCTTGTTCATGCAACACACATACCAGTGCGGAATCCAAGTATGCATGCAAACCAAAGCAAAGTAGAAGACACACAGGATAACCAAAGATTCAATATCTTGATTAACTGATGAGAACTAGTACAAACATATACAAACAATGTTCATACAAACTCTATGCATTCACTCTGTGCTCTCAAAGTCTCAGCTTAGTATCCACTGGTCACTCGTATGAACTCTCTCACACATGCACTTTCTACTGAGAAGGTCATGTCTGCTTATATAGTGCCAACACCAAGCAACCGTACGAAGTATGTTGCTGGTCATACGAAACACCAAAAGGCATGAAAGACATTCTCCAAATAGACTCGTACGAATGAACTGGCTCGCACGAATCAATAACCTTACTCATACGAATCAAGCTTAAGCTTGATCGTACGAATTGTGTGACTAGTACGAGCAACATCTTGCTCGTATGAAGATTCCCACTCACACCAATTGATTTCTTTGGAGATCGTGCCACAGACATGGCGTACCTTAACAGTATGCACACATGAAACTGTTGTATACATACATTCTAATCGTCGTACTAGATCAAGATAGGAGGATATCTTAATCTGGCCGACACGACCAATCTATACAGACACAGTACATAAGGACCGTACAATTACAGATGTATCTAAGAACAAGATACAGACACAAAAGTGTATCAACAAACTCCCCCTTGGCTGTTGCTTGGTCTTCGATCTTCATTTCTTGAACTGCCTGCTGTATCAACAAACTTCCCCTGAAGATGATCAATCCATAGTTGATTGAGGATCCAGGTCTTCATTGTTTTCCAGACTCATCAAACCTTTCTTGTTTCCTCTTGAGTGTTATTTGAGGTAACTGGATCGGTCACGATCTGCTGCACATTACAATCTACCACTGGTGGTGGAACAGAAACTTTTGGCTGCGAGGATGAGGCTGAAGCAGTAGTAATACCAGGGTCTTCAGAATCCTGATCACCTTTATGCTTGATCTCCTGTGCTTTGCATCTCTCATTCCACAAGATGTTCACTCGCTTTCTGATCATTTCAAAGACATCTTTAATACCATTGAAGCCTTCCACCAGTTTAGCATTACGAGAATGAGACCATTCCTTCAAGTTGTTATGCTTAGTAGACAATGTTTCTACAGATCGTTGAACAGCCGCACTACGTTCTTTCAGTCGGTTCAACTCAATACCTCGAGAGTTATCAGTTGCTCTCATCTGTTTTAGCTGAGTTGCCCTTTCTACATCTGCAGCCTTCGGTTGCTCATTTTCTTTCCTTAACTGTGCAATTACAGAATCCTGTTTTCTAACAGTCTCTTTCAAAGAATTTATCTCCAATTGTTGCTTGACAGCTGTGTTTCGGTTTGAAGACATAAATTCTGTATGCTTGTTAATCTGCAGTGCCGCAGCTTACAACTGAGTGAATAGAAATTCCACCTTCTCATCTTGATCCATTTCAGAGAACAAACAACATCCTTGTTTAGACTTTTGTTGATGAGCTGTGGGTTGGGACTGTTGAACTGAAGAAGTAGTAGGTTGCGATTGAATTGGAGTATCTTCAGCTGCTATGGTACTTGATGGTTGTGGTTCAGGAGCTGTAGTAGGTTCTGTCATTACAGCTTCAGTTTCCTCCATTGTAAAGGTAGATTGACTTTCTACAGCTGGTTCCTTACAGTTTCCTGATGTGAGGTTGTAGGTTGTATGATTTCAGGTTGAACTGAGGAAGTATTTGTAGACAAACTCCTCTGTCTCTTTCTACTCTTGTCACCAACTGAAGTACCTACATCATTAGCACCACAAAATTACCATTAATATCACCATCATCACCATTTCCCTTTTTATGACCAAATCTATCTTTGATCATTTTCTCCAAGATAGGTTCTTCATTATCAGAATCACTGTCATCATGGCGTCACTTGTCATTTTCTGGTTCAACATAATCGTCGTTTGCCAGAAAACCGATCAATCTTCGAGGAGGGGTGATTTCCTTGTATTGTTTTGCTGCAACACCTTTAAAGATTTTCAATGAATGTTCCATCATAACTTCTACTTTTAGAACATCATTGTCATTCTTCGGAAGATTCGGATGTTGCGTATTTAAGATCATCTAAAGAAAATGGGGATACATCCAAAACTTGTTTCCACCATAACCAGTTCTACTCAGGTTCTCCTTCATGTTTGAGAAAATATACTTTGAAACACTGAACGGTTTGTTCAATGTCAAAGCTATCATCATTCCAACCAAGTCGTTATTGCCATGTCATAACCACTTCGTCTATTGCTCAAACACTGAATTAGAACATGTAAAAAGAACTTGTATCGGAGTGGTAACCATGCTTTGTTGATTTGTCCTACCAGAAAATCTCCGACACACTTCATATGCATCAAACATCCACGTTGACACTTCTACGCCGCTGAGAATGGAGCTTCAGGATCATCACTAAGCTGCAATACTGAGTTAATGATTTCGGCGTAATTGAACAACCGAGGATCACCAGATTTCTGCGTAGGCATTGTATATCTCTAGCAATCAACATGTTGTCCTAGAATAACCTGCTTAAGACTTTACAAGAAGACTCTCTTTTGTGGACTAGCATAACCGACGAAAAATCCTTCCAAAGATTTGGCTCCAAATTTACCGCCCGGGTCTAGAATAGTACACGACGATCCAAATGGTTCCAAAAACGCTAGATTCGTCTTTTGATGGTTTAGTAGCTCAAAACATGCCTTGTTGTGAGGCTTGGCTATCGAAACACGGTTAAGGGTGAAACACGCAGACGCGACTGCTTCGCTCCAGAAACTAATAGGAAGTTTTGAATCAGCGAGCGTTGTTCTTGTAGTCTCAATCAGTGTGCAATTCTTATGTTCAGCTACCCCATTTTGTTGAGGAGTATGGGGCGTTGAATTTGTGAAGAATACCCTTAGCGTTACAGAATTCGAGCATTCTCTTGTTCTTAAACTCGGTACCATTATCGCTGCAGATTCTCTTGATTGGTAAATGATATAGGTTTTCCAGCTTCCTAAAGAGAATCATAAGACTTTCAAATGTTTCATCGTTACTCTCCAGAAAGAAAACCTGTGAGAATCTTGAGTAATCATCTGTCACGACTAGGCAATATAGATCTCTCAGAGATACTTTTCACATTCACTAGCCCAAAGAGATCCATATGCAGCCTTTCTAGTGGAAGCTTGATAGAGTTAAGCAGCTTTCTCGGGTGTGATTTCTTATGCTGCTTCCCCTATTTGCAACTAAAACAATCATTTGATAAGTGAAAATTCTTGAGATTAACACCCTCCACAAGGTCATTATGCACCAAATAGTTCATCTTTTGCAGGTAAGTGTGCCCCATCTTACGATCCCATAGGATTGACTCTTTCTCAGTAGCTTTAGACATAAAGCATTGAACCCTCTTTGACGTAGTGGATGCAATGCTCATGTCTAAGACATAAAGATCATTTTCACATGGAGCACGCATAAGGATCCACTCCTCAGGAATTTTGAATCCCGGTTTAAGGATTAAGCATTCCTTGTCTTTGAAGTGGGTAGTGAATTTCTTGTTACAGATTTGCGAGATGCTAAGTAAGTTGTTCTCAAGCTCAGCGATATAATTCACTTTGTCGAATGACAGCACTCCATTAGTGAGAATACCTTCACTCACGATTCTTCCTCCCTGTGTTCCAGCAAACCCAATATATCCTCCGCGGATAGCTTTTATGTCGTATAACAACGCAAGCCTCCCTGTCATGTGTCGGGAAGCTTCACCGTCCATAATCCATTTTGAAATAATTGACCTCGGGAGCCCCTGCACACATGAATAAGAAATTACTTAAACAGAGAAACCCAAGCCTGTTTGGTCTTGGGTAGGTATAGAATATCAAACTTTGGAATATTGATCTTGACATCCTATTTTATTTATGGTTTAGCTGGAACAGGTGTTTTCATTTCTGCTGAAGATGGTTTGATTTTCGCTACCTAAGTTTGTGTTTTCAGAACTACCTTTTTGGAATAGAAGTTTGAATTCTTTTGACGATTCTTGGTAGAAGTTTTACCAAACTCAAATTTTGAATTATGTTGAATTGTTGATGTCGTATTTTTGTTGGACTCATTATTTCTTTTTAGAATTTGTTTTGGTACAAACTTGGGTGCTTTTTGCTTCACATCTTCTGTAGATTTGCTCGAGCTGTAAACAGGTTTTGGATTTCTTTGAGAACAATGTCTTGCAATATGGCCGACTTTGTTACATTTGTAACACGTCCTGCTGTCATTTCTAATAGAGGAATCGAAGTCCTGTTTTCTACTCTCTTTCTTTTTAAATTCATCATTGGATTGTTTACCAATGCTCTCTTTTTCTTTATCACTGTTTGTTGCATAGACAAAATCAATTTTCTTTGTAAAGTTCAATTTTTGAAACTTGTTGTTCTTTCTTTGCTTTTGATAACTCAACCCTGCTCTCCTGTTTTCAGGATAGTCCCCGTCCTTCTGATGACGTGTCTTGAAGACACATTTTGATTTAGAATAAAATGACGTGTCTTGTTTTTGTATATTAGAATGACTGAGTTCAACTAGCCTAAACAACTTATCAACTCAATCAAGATTAACATTTTGAATTGGGAAATCCGCATCAGAATATAGTTTATCAGATCCATTCATTTTGTATACAACTACATTTGGATCATTTTTAAACTATTTTCTGATTATACAACATCCAGTTTAGACTTTTCGAGATTCGACTCTGCACTTTCAAAAATAGAACTTTCAGATTTGTCAGACTCATATTCCAAAACATTTTGGACCATAGTTTTTACCACTTCAAATTCACAGTCATTTTCTATTTTGGTGTATGTTACGTCAATGTTCGCAGCCAACTCGTTTTTTTCTTAGTTTTCAATTTTAAATTGAGTGCCTTTTCCACCTCAGATGGTTTCTTTCTTGCATAGCTATTCCACAAGGGCGGTGGAACACGATCGTAACCTACACCTTTGTGTTCATCAATTTTAGAAACAAAGCATTGAACCTTCTTCGACGTAGTGGATGCGAACACAAAGATCATTTTCTCGTGGATCGCGCATGAGGATCCACTCCTCATGAATTTTGAATCCCGGTTTAAGAATTAAGCATTCCTTGTCATTGAAGTGGGTTGTGAATTTCTTGTCATAGATTTGCGAGATGCTTAGTAAGTTGTTCTCAAGCTCTGCAATGTAGTTCACCTTGTCGAAAGATACCACTCCGTTCATGAGAATACCTTCACCCACTATTCTTCCACCCTGTGTCCCAACAAACCCAGCGTATCATCCCCGGATAGCTTTTAGGTCGTATAAAAACGCAAGCATCTCTGTCATGTGTCATGAAGCTCCATTGTCCATAATCCACTTTGACATGATTGACCTTGGGAGCCCCTGCACACATGTGGAAGAAACTATTTAAATAGAGAAACCCAAGCCTGCTTGGTGTTGTGTGGGTTTAGAATATCAAACTTTGGAACTTTGATCTTGACATCTTGTTTGATTTCTATTTTAGCTGGAATAGGTGTTTTCATTTCTACTGAAGATAGTTTGACTTTTGCTACCCAAGTTTGTGTTTTCAGAATTGCCTTTTTAGAATAGAATTTTGAATCCTTTTCACGATTCTTGGTAGAAGTTTCACCAATCTCAAATTCTGAATTAAGTTGAATTGTTGATGTCACTTTTTTATTAGATTCACTGTTTCTTTTTAGAATTTTTTTTGGTACAAACTTAGGTGCATTTTGCTTCACATCTTTTGTAGATCTGCTTGAGTTGGAAACAGGTTTTGGATTTCTTTGAGAACATTGTCGTGCAATATGCCCGACGTTGTTACATTTGTAGCACGTCCTACTATCATTTCTAACAGAGGAATCCAAATCTTGTTTTCTACTCTCATTTTCCTTTTTAAATTCAGCATTGGATTGTTTACCAATGCTTTCTTTTTCCTTTTCAGTATTTATCCCATAGACAAAATCAATTGTCTTTGCAAAGTTCAACTTTTGAAACTTGTTGTTCTTTCTTTGCTTTTGAAAACCCAAACCTGCTGTCCTTCTGATGGTGGTTTTTGTGACACATTTTGATTTAGAATAAAATGATGCATCTCGTTTTTCTAAATCAGAATGACTGACTTCAACTAGCTTGAACAACTTATCAACTCGATCAAGATTAACATTCTGAATTGGGAAATCCTCATCGGAATACAGTTTATCAGATCCGTTCATTATGTACACGACTACATTTGGATCATTGTTTAAACTATTTTCTGATAACACAACATCCAATTCAAATTTATCAAACTCATATTCAAAAACATTTTCGACCACAGTTTTTACCACTTCAGATTCACTGTCACTTTCTATTTTGGTGTGCGTTACATCAATGTTCGCAGGCAGCTCGTTTTTCTTTTAAGTTTTCAATTTTAAATTGAGCGCCTTTTCCACCCCTGATGGTTTCTTACTTGCATAGCTATTCTACAAGGGCGGTGGAACACGATCGTAACTTACACCTTTGTGTTTATCATTTTTATTGTCTTCTTTGCTTTTAATTTTTGGAAAAATGTGATCAATGACGTATGAACTGGTAGAATAACTGATTAACAACTTGTTAACCCATTCAGTTTTGATTTTTATTTTTCCAGTTCACTTTTTAGCTTGGGAATTGTATTTAAATGAATATTGATGGCCATTTGCTTGTCCATTATAGTCGCCTTGAGCATCGAAAGTGTCTTGTCATTTTCTCTGATCACTTGTTCAAATTGTTTAATTGTTTTACTTAATTTGTCATATGCTTCTTTTGTTGAATTATAATCACATGACAAATTATCTGTATGACATTTCAGCTCTTTGTATCTTGTTTCTTTTTCATCACACTCAATGCATGGCTCTTTGCACTTCATGCAAGGTGTTTCTTTTACTGACTCATTTACTGAGGTTGATACACTTTTTGTGTCGGTCGCTTGTTCTGAGTTAAGTCAGTAATTGTACGGTCTTTGTTTATTGTGTCTGTAAAGTTTTGGTCTGTCAACCAAATTAAGATATCCTCCTATCTTGATTTAGTACGACATTTAGTTTGTCTGTATTCTAAAACAGTTGCATGCGTGCATACTATTAAGTTTTGTGTTTCTGATCTTACTGTCAGTGCGGTATGTCCGTTAGCAGGGTTCTACAAAGAACCACTTATTCGTGCGAGTGGACTGTGCTTCGTACAAGCAAGTTGCTTGCTCATACGAGCCATCGCTTGTTCGTGCAAGTCATTTACATGTTCGTACGAATGACCATTCAAGAAGAACATTTGCTTGTTCGTACGAGCGAGTTACTTATTCGTACGAGCCATCAGATTGTTCATACGAGTAACTCTTTCACGAATAACAGTTCTTCACAGCAGCTGGTTGTTCGTGAGAATAGTCCCAAAGAACCTATTCTTCGTGGGCTTTGTAGTCCTTCCTATGACCAGTAACATTCTTCGTGATGTTACTGGGTGTTGGGCCTATATATAGACATGCACTTCACAGTTCACGTAAGAGAGAGCACAAAGAGAATACCTTGAGTCTGTATGAACATTGTATATATGTGTTTGTACTGGTTCTCTTCAGTTAATCAAAAGATAGTGAATCTTTGGTTACTTTGTGTTTACTATACTTTGCTTTGGTTTGCATATACACTTGGATTCCGCACTCGTATGTGTGTTAAACAACAAAGAAGTAGGTTATCTTGATCCTCCAAGTGGACCTACAAGTTGTATCCGAGCTTTGGCTCTCTTCCTTGTCTAAAACCAAGCATAGTGTTGTGTTTGAGCAAGTTGTGAAGCTTTCTGGAAGTGTTCTTGAACTTCAAACAATAAACTTAAGTTTTTACCAGAAAAGTAGCTTAAAACTTGGGTAATACTTGTTATTTGCATAAAATTTTTGTAAAAAGCTTGTTAAAATACATGGAGACATGTTAGAATATGGTTTTTCTTGAAATTTTCATCAAAGTTTAGTTGGACATATTTTTCGGTGAAGAACTTGTCGGACAACACACCGGAATATTCCTTCAGGGTTGACTAAATCTTAAGATTGGACTGAAAAGCTGTTTTGGAATGTTTGTCTTTTTAACCAAATCTGTGTAGACAACTGACAACTTTCAAACAAACTCAGAAACAAGTTTTTGATACAAAAGGAAACTTCTCAGTAACCAACCCTGCAAAAGATTCCTCCCTGCGAAAAAACCGAACACCTGCAAAAGACCCCGTGCGAATAACCCATCCGCATGAAGAACCAATTGTTCATGCGAAGGACCAGCTGATTCGTATGAAAAACCAGTTGTTCGCACGAACAACCTGTGGTTCGTACGAAGAACCAGGGATTCGTACGAATCTGTGGCTTGCACGAAGAACCAAGTTTTTCGTGACTTTTTAGGTTATTCGTGATAGTTTTTCATGAGAACTGAAACTTGGTGGTTTTTGAAATTGTGAACCATTACAAGAAAACCTTTATTTCAAGTTAATCCTTGGAATCTTAAATTTTTAAGCTAATTTTTATAAACAAACAAACAAAATGGGTACAAATCCTTAGGATTGGGGTGTGGTTCAAGTACAAACGAGGATTCACCACAATCTAGCTTCGCAACCAATGGGTTAAATCATTAATGCCTCAGCAGATGGCAATGATTACCGCTAAACAATCGGCGTGTGTGGCAAATCAAAATCCAAAAATTCAGACTCTTCTCATTAGTTCAAGCAGATGAAGGATGTGATTGGTTAGTTTAGTTGGGAAATGAGAATCAAGGAGGAACTGCTTGTTATGCTAAGATAATCAATCATATCAAACATGTGCACAATATTGATTCTTCTTATGATGATGATAGTTCTAGGTATAATGGGAGTTCTAACAAGGAAATCTCAAGTGTAGGTGGTTATGGATCAGATTCGGATGTCAGGGAAAAGATTGATACTGAGGTCGATAAGTTGCTAAAAGAAGCAGAGAAGCTGAAAAGTCAAAAGTCTGGGTTGATAAAGAAAGTAGAAGTTGCATCGAAGGAAGTAGAAAAATTCTTTGCCAACAATGGACCTTTTTCTCATCATACTACTTTTATGGCTAATGTTGCAGGTTCAACAAGTTAGGGTATTCCAGGAGGAACTGTGAATAGTCATTGGATTGTTGACAGTGGAGCATCATGGCACATGACAGGCAACTTAAGGCTCCTTTATGATGTGAAAAGCATTAGGGGAGGCTATATTGCTTTTGCTGGAGATAAAGGTGGTTACATCACTGGAGAAGGAAGGATTTCCAATGGTGTTGTTAGTTTTGACAAGATCAATTATATTCGTTAAATTGATCACAATCTTCTGAGTGTTTCTCAAATCTGCGACAAGAAGTTCACGGTTCATTTTGATGATGCCGGTTGTTATGTGCTAAAACCTGGTTTCATGATTCCCAAAGAATGGATTCTCTTGTCAGCACCAAGAATAAATGACTTGTATATTCTTGACATGAGCCAAACTATTAGTACGTCTGCACAAGTTACATGTTTTGTTTCCAAAACCATTGAAAAGGAGTCAATCTCTTGGCATAGATGAATGAGACACCTTCACTTAAGGAAAATGAACTATTTGGTGAACAATATTCTTGTAAATGGTGTACCAGTTAAGAATTTTCATTTACAAGATGTCTGTGTATCGTGCCAAAAGGGAAAACAAGCAAGAAGTCTCATCCTGTGAAGAAAATTAACACTGTTAATATGCCTCTAGAACGTCTTCATATAGACCTTTTTAGACCTATGAAACACAAGACTACCTTTGGCGATGCATATTGTTTAGTTGTTACTGATGACTATTCAAGATTTTCATGGGTAAATGTTATGGCACATAGGAGTGAAGTTCCTGAAATCCTCAAGAATCTCCTCACGCTACTTGAAAATTTGTACAATTTGAAGATAAGGAGAATCAGAAGCGACAATGGCACTGAATTCAAGAATCATGTTATGGATGAGTTATCTAAGGGCATTTTACATGAATACAGTTCTCGTTATACTCCACAACAAAATGGTGTCGCTGAGAGGAAAAAGAGAATGCTTATCGAGACTGCAAGAACTATGTTAGTAGAATCAGAACTTCCTGTTCAGTTATGGGGGGAGGCTGCGGCTACTGCGTGCTATACAATGAATAGAGTTCTTACGGTGAAAAGGCATGGGAAAACGTGTTTTGAATTGTTACATAAAAGGAAACCGGATGTGTCTTTCTTAGAACCTTTTGGAGCTCCATGCACTATGATTGATCCACGTGGTAAATTTGGTCCAAAGGCTATCAAAGGTTTCTTTCTTGGATATGCTACTCCAAATTTCAGAGTGTGGAATTTGACAACGAAAAATATTGAGGAATGGGGTGAATTTAAGGTTCAAAGATACACTGAATCAGTAAGAGCTCCGGGTGCTCCTTGGATGTTTGACTACGATGGACCGTTTGACTCCTTCAATCTGCCAACTTTTGATGATGCATCTGCAGCGGCTCAAATGTTACTTGAAAGTGATACTTCAGTTGCTTCGTCTTTGGTAGGACCAATTATTGTTAACCCTCAAGTGTCTACTTCGGTTAATAATATTGTTCAGAATGAGGATTTTGAAGATGCTGCTGATTATAATGTTTCGTCAGAAGATGATGAGTTCCATGATGCAAATGAAGTTACTTCTGCTCTGTTCCTGGTATTTCTGAAGTGACTTCAAATGAGCAAAATCAAGGGACCACTGAAGGTCATGCATCTTCATCTTCATCAATTACAGCCATCGAATTAGCTGTTGATCTGAATATCAACAATTTGGGTATAAATTCTCGAGTTCCCGATGTTCCTGAAACTCAAATTCATGATACTCATCCTCAGTAGAATATTATAGGAGATATCCAAAGTGGAGTGCAGACATGTAATCAGCTAAGGAACAACCTGAATGCTGGTTTGTATACAGCAATTAGAGAATCTGGGGAACAGAATGATTGCTATGTTTGCCAAGTTGAACCAAAATCTTGGAAGGAGGCAATGAAAGAAGACTCGTGGATTGAAGAAATGCAAGAGGAACTTTAGCAGTTTCAGAAGTTGGGCGTGTGGAACTTGGTTGACAGGCCCGACAACTACAAGAAGATTGGTACTAGATGCGTTTACAAGTGCAAGAAGGATGACCGAGGAGTTGTGAGAAACAAAGCAAGATTGGTTGTCCAGGGCTTTAATTAGGTAGAAGGCATTGATTATAATGAGGTTTATACACTAGTAGCACGTCTTGAGGCCATAAGAATTTTCTTGGCTTATGCGTCCTACAAGAAGTTTACAGTTTATCAAATGGATGTGAAAAGTGCATTTCTTCATGGCGTGGTTGAAGAAGAAGTATATGTTGACCAACTGCCTGGTTTTGAAGATTCAGTTCATCCTGACAAGGTATGACTTCTTAATAAGGCGTTATATGGTCTTCATCAAGCTCCACGGACTTGATATGAAACGTTGTCTTCCTATCTACTCAAGAATGGTTTTCGACGTGGGTTGATCGACTGTACTCTCTTCATCAAATAAAAGAATGAGGATTTTTGCTGGTACAAGTGTATGTTGATGATATTATTTTTGGGTCTACAAATGATATAATGTGAAAAGAATTCAAGGGGGTGATGCAAGAGAAGTTCGAGATGAGCGCCATGGGAGAAATGACTTTCTTTTTAGGTTTGCAGGTTCATCAATCTAAGGAAGGGATCTTCATTCAACAAACCAAGTATGTTGGGGATATTCTCAAATGATTTCAAATGGAATACTCGAAGCCTTGGGAACTCCATTAGCTCAAAATCATGGGATTACTCCTGATGGAATGGGTGAACATGTGGAACCGTCTCTTTATCGTGCTATGATCGGATCTCTTATGTATCTTACTGCTTCAAGACCCGATATAATGTATCCAACATGTCTTCTAGCTCGCTACCAGTTAAGTCCAAAAGTTTCTCATTTGATGGCTGTGAAAAGATCTTTCTTTATTTGAAGGGTCGCCCGAACACTGGTCTCTGGTACCCTAAGGATGATAGGTTTGATTTGACAGCATTCAGTGATTCTGATCATGGTGGCTGCAAGATCGATGCAAAGTCAACATCAGCATGATGTTAGTTCTTGGGAAATCGCTTAGCCACGTGGCAGTGCAAAAAGCAGACTTGTGTAGCTACTTCAACATGTGAGGCTGAGTATATTTCGGCTTCTAGTTGCTGCTCTCAGGTTTTAGGGATCCAACAACAAATGCGCGACTACGGTTTTGAATTTCTAACTACTCCTATTTATGTTGATAATGAAGCTGCTTTACATATCACTCATAATCCTGTACAACACTCAAAAATGAAACAAATTGAGATTAAGTATCATTTCATACGAGATTGTTATGAAAAGAAACTTATCAATGTTGTTAAAATCCACACTGATCACCAACGTGCTGACCTGTTTACAAAAGCTTTTGATAAATCACGTTTTGATTATCTTCTTTTGGTCAATGGCATCAAGGTGAAACCCGAGTAAATCATCCTTGACTAATCGTTTTCATAAATATTTTCTTCAAAACTAAAAATACAAAAAGTTTTCCATTTTTTTTCTTTTTACATTTTAGGGGGAGAAAATTGCAAGAAAATACAAAAACATAAGAAAATGCAAAAATACAAAAATATGTCTTTTATTTAGTTATGTATTTATTTATTTACTTTCTACATTTAAGGGGGAGAAAATTTAGAAAAATACAAAATCAATAGAAAACCCAAAAAAATCAAAAATGAGATTCTTGAAAAGATAAGAGAAGATGATGATACACCGGTGATCTGTCAAACACGGTCAAAACCATAAAACGAAAATTGATAAGTAGCTCTACTAATGATGTATCAGTAGGCTCACAATCAAATTAAAATGTGCATGTTAATATAAACATATCGGACTGAAAGCCAGGTGGGAACCATTCATTGGCATATGGTCTTGGTACCGAAATTTCGTTTGATAGTATGCCGAGGTTCTGAGATATGGGTCTTTATACTTGCTTATCATCTGGGTATCATGGTTGAATCTTTTACCAAAAAATAACGTGGACGCAAGTCTAGAACTTCCATGATACGGTACATACGTGTAAATACTGCATACGACCATCAATAAATGATAAAATATCACATTCACCCAATAAATAAGTGATAATATATCACAGCTTTATGCGGGAGTTAAGTTCGTCTCTTTCTCAGTACGTTGGTACTAACCTGTTCACGGACTTACTCCTGTGCCCTGCATGCATCTGAAAATCAAGTTCCTCATCAATAAGTGATTTAATCACATATGGCTTGTTTTCATGAAAAAATAAGTGAGTATCTCACAATCTATACGTCAAAACAAATGATAAGAAGTATATTCACCGGTAAGATTTTCTCTCGTGCATATCTAGATACGGGAATGTGTCGTGAAGTGGTTGAACACCGGCTAGTAAGTATAATTCATAAATTAATCATATCTCCTAATCATGATTATATCTGATAAGCTGAGCTTATGAGGACAACAATACCGATAATTATGGTAGTATATTTATGTAATTTTAAATTTTAACAAAAATCGCTTTTGGCAAGATTAAAGACTGGTATGATTCTCTTACCTTGAAACTCAGAAAAAGATTGCTAGTTAATGAACAATTTGTTCTTATCTGTTAGTATTTGTTTTAGTTTACTCTGATTTAAATTATTTTTTATTATTATTGATTAGCCAAAGTTGAAGCTCGAATGTTTCTACCAAGATACGCCCTAAAAATCATTTGTTTTGCTATAAGAACTTCATAAAGTACCTTCTTACAATGGGGTAAACTAATAACATAGAGCAAAATCTGTTAATGTGAAAATTTCCTAACTTGTGATCTTGTGGATATGTGCAAGGATCTAAACAGGTCAACGAAAAACCTAAGGTCCACGAAGAACCGATGTTTCAGTCAAGAAGAACCTGGATTCATACAAATCAGTTATTGCTCGTACGAATCAGAGGCTCTTCGTGCGAATGGTTATTGTTCGTGCGAATGAGTCACTGGTTCTTTGTACAAGACAGTTCTTCGTGCGGCTGACAGTTCTTCCTGCGGACTAGGGTTCTTCATGCGAGGAAAGGTATGAAGTATATTAGGTGAAATAGTTCTTCAGTGTAACTTTACTTTCACCTTTTCACTTCATTCTTTCACTATTCATCATCTTTGTCACTAAGAAGAAATCATTTGTCCAACCTTTCTCTTTTTAGTCGATCTATTTGTGATATCTTTAACGTATGTTTGACAATGTTGGTATACCTTGAAGATGAACAGATTGAACATTAAGTGACTGATTGTCACTGATTGACACAAACAACAAACTTTAGGCGAAGAACCTGTGTTGACCAAAAACAAGTTCTTCATGAATAATCTACACTTGATATTGTTTGTGCGAATAAGTCGACTCTTCTTCGTACGATTGAATTATCCCTCGTACGAATAACTTGTTGTTCGTACGAGCCAATTACTTGTTTGAGTGAGTAGGTTGTTGTTCATACGAGTCAGTTGTTGCTCGTGCGAGTCAGTTGTTCTTTGTACGAGTCAATTGTTATTCGTATGAGTCGGTAGTTCTTCATGAAGGGGTTGCATACTTACAGAAAGTTCACAATGAACACTTTTGAGTATGCTCCCTAGTGTATTTATGTTTCTTCTTATTCTGGTTATCTTTTGTGTACAGGATGGCACCAAAAGAACAGAAAAGAAAGCCCGCAACAAAGAAAACTGACAAGTCAGAAGTGGAAATTATGTCAGAGCCGAGACACAACATGGTTGCCTACTTAGATCCGGAAGATAAATTTGCTGAGTACAACGGTATAATGAAGTTTTTGCGCGACTCAATGATACATTATGCAATCACGCATAAAACTATAGTATACAAGACATTGATCAAGGACTTTTGGGATTTAGCTAAAGTTGTTGAAGTGCAAGGACAGGAACTTATCCACGGAAGAGTAAATGATTAGACGTAGGTATTTCCATTGAAATAATAAACTCAGTATTACAACTTGGCGATAACCCTGAAGCTCCATACTCAGTTCCCTTGAAGTGTCAACGTGGATGTTTGCTTCAAATGAGATGCGGAGATATTCTTGTAGGACAAATAACAAGGCATGGTTGCCGCTCCAATACAAGTTCTTTCTACATGTTTTAATTCAGTGTATAAGCAACAAACAAAGTGGTTATGATATGGCGAATAACGACTTAGTTGGGATGATGGTAGCTTTGACATTGAACAAACCGTTCAGTGTGTTAAAATATATTTTTGCAAACATGAAGGAAAACCTGAAAAGAACCGGATTTGGTGGAAACAAGTTTTGGATGTATCCTCGTTTTCTCCAGATGATCTTGAATATACAACATCCGAATCTTCCAAAGAACGACAACGGCGTTATAAAAAATTGATGTTATGATGGAACATTCGTTGAAGATTTTTAGAGGTGTAGCAATAAAACGTTACAAGGAAAACACACCTCCTCGTAAGTTGTTCGTTTTTTTCCGGCTAATGATGATATGTTGCACCAGAAAACGAGTGTTATCTTTTGCGACCCATTGTGCATTTGTACATTTCTTAGATTTAGAAGGCTTTTTAGGATAAGTTATCCAAATTTCATAACTATCAAAGCTTCAGAGATGCTCTAAGAAATGCAAAACATTTACAACGTACTTTCTTATTCAAATAAGCAATCTACAGCAATTCATTACTGAAAAACACATATGAATTTATATATGTACCTAACTAATATGATTAAATTGAATATGTATCACAGTATATAACCACGAGTTGATCCAACAAATAATCACGTTAACAACTTGCCAAGGTCCAACACCAGCCATTAAAAATTTCTGTTAATTAGATAAGCCAGCTGAGAATGTTACTCCAGTAGCCGGTAACCATGCCAAACCATCTATAAACCGGCGGACAGTGAAAGAATCCGCGGCCGATGCATCCATAGCCATGTGGTACCCGGGCCATCGAACCCGCCCGGACAACCCTGCACCCGGACCATAATTCATGTACTCCCCATACCACAATGTGCTCAATGCAAAGTTCCCATACCATTCTAGCCACCCTCGTGGCTGCACCATTGCACTCATGTACGTGTTCATGAACACTGTCCTTGAATGTTCTTTCCATGGCCTCCCAAATAAGTCGGTTTCGTGTCGTAAACAAAGCTATCTTGGATTGAAAACCCTGTGTTCTGATTTGGGTTCTTGCGGCCTTGAGCCGTGATGGTGACCTTTTGTAGTGGAAGAGGCTCTCTAGTGTAGATCTTGCAGTTTTGGAGGACGGCTGCACCGTTGCCAAATATGAAATCGATGGTGCCCGAAATGGTGCACTCACGGTAGAATTGGCGTAGAGGGTGTCTTGGTAGCCTTCCATGCTACAGCGATAAAAGGCGGACTGATCAGAATCCACTCGCAGTGCGACGCCTTGGTGGCTCTGCGGACCTGCTGTATTGCGGAATGTGATGTCCCTTGCTATGAAGCCCCCACCGGAGACGGCTTTAAAACACAAAACATGAAAAAGAGGCCATTAGTATAAGAGTAAAGATTAAATCACTCAACTTTACAAAAGCTTAAGAAAATCTAAATGAATTGTTTTAGTCTCCACAATTTGTGTGAATAAAATTGATTGAAGTCTGTTTATTTACTCATGGAACTAATTTTATCTTGTAAAACTTTCTCTAAGTTATATTCTTAACTTATGCATTGTTATTTTTACTTTTTGTACATCATCACTTGTGGGTACTCTTATCGTTATAAATTTAACAATGAATCCTTTCACTCAACATGTGATAACGTCATGATGCCTTTCGAAATACCGTTTGTTTGCCTACACATATCATTCTGAATAAGCTTTACAAATGGCTTTGTGTAAAAACTTTAATCAAAATAACCATGATCACGTGATTTTCCAATTTCTATTTATAAAGGTTGAATTGCTAAACACTCCTATTAAGGGATTCATGCAAGATGTCTGTTAAAGCACTATTTATTGCAAAAAATAATAAAAAAAACCCCTAAAAGACCTGAAATACTACATGCTATGAACAGTGGGTTAAAGGTTCTTACCAACAGTGGCTGTGCGAAACGTAGTCCATCCTTGCAAGAAGTTTCGATTTCCGGTCACCACGGTGGCTCCAATGCCATCCCCTACAAGCATTATGTTGGTCTTCTTCTTTTTGATGTCCACATTCTCCTTATAAACTCCCCTTTTCACATATATAACATATCTCCTGTCACTATGATCAGGTGCATCACTGATCGCTTCAGAAATGGAGCGATAACGTCCAGACCCATCCAACGCCACCACCGTGTCCATATGCATCCCATTCGGACTCGCAACCATCAAATCTTTATCACCTTTCGTCATCCAATGTGGAAAGAAGGTATTAGTTTTAGCACCATAGTTTCTTGATGGTTTGAAAGGTAAGGTATGTAGTTGAGTATATAAAGTCAATACATTACTAATGAGTTGTGTTACTTGTGTTAGACTTCCCCTTATAAAGCTCTCAAGGTGTCTATCTGTGCCTTCAAATCCTTCAAGACAAGTATCTTGATTGCTTAAAGCAGCACTTAGCCATGCCTTTAGGTTCCCTTGGGAATGCGGGTTTTGAGAACCGGCTCGAATCTCCCTCATCTCAGCTAAGGAACAGGCAATCTCCGAAACCGAGAAGTCTAGGAGTTCCTTGCAATCCTCAATCGCGATTTGCTCTCGCGAACTTGAAGACAATGAGGTAAACCTGGTGAACATTTGCATGGCTAGTTGTGTCTTGTTGAGTGTCGCCTTTAGGGCAGCTCTCAAGATTGACTCGGGCTTTTGGTTAACCGAATTATGGTTGTCAAGAAACGATTTCAGGTTCGAGAGACACGCGTTTCTATCTTTTATATTGCTACAAGCTTGAAGAATCAATGGGTTTTCCATGATTTGTTCTTGATAGTTTTGGTTTTGAGAGGATACTAGCATGATCAAGGGTGAGAAAAGGAGATAAAAAACAAGAAATGTAGGGAGTGTCATGGTGACAGATTAATTGGTAATACAAAGTTTGAGAAGAAAAAGACTCATTTATATTGTGACAAAATGAAAAATAGTTTAATAGAATGTTTGTAGTTGAAGCAAAGGGTTTACTTGAATAAGAAATATTTATATTCTTTTTTGCCAAGAGAAAGTTGAAGTTATGCTTTTAGGTAGAGTGAGTTGCTAATATTCTTGGGTATGTTCCAAGGCAGAACTTATTTGCCTCAAAACCTTTCCAAAACTGTTGCTAGGTTCACTATATAGCTTTCACACAGTCTAGATTTTTGTAAAACCCATCAAACAGGTCTAAGCAGCAAGACACAATTTCAGCTGACACCAAGATCTTCTCTGATAACAGGCCAACCCATTATAATTAATAAGAAAATATTAGCTACATTGGATAACATGCAGAAGGAATAACTAGAAAAATGGTTGGAAGGATGAAATTTTCTATGGTGATAACGCCTATTAACGTCTGGTTAAGCATTCAAAACTTCTTTCGTAAATTTGCAACGTCATCTACGATATTGATTACCCAATACGATAGAACTAGTTATACTTAGACTCGACATTTTTTGAGGTCTATATGACCATCCTTGTTTAAAACGGACCTTATTTTTATAGTCTTTCATTTTTCAATAGAATTGGTGGCCCACTAGCAAAAGCAAAACCTTGAAGAACACTTATGTGTGAAAGTCTTGTATTTAAGTCTCAAAGATGCTAGAATTAAAGAACTTTGCAGTTCTATTTTTATAGGATGGTCACTTGACTTCAACAACTAATTTGATCATAATGGTCACAATTGTAATATTTGGTTATCTTATCTTTTACTTTAGCTTGGATCCCAATAACGCGTTGGATACTCCAACCTTGTCGGTCTTTATGTTGATTTATCTTGACTATCCCATTTTAAAAATGTTTAGTTAAGAAAAGCATTTATTTCTATCAAGTACCCCATCTTGACATAGACTTTCACACGTCTAGCCATGATCCGTTTCCCCACATTTAAAAAGTTCTATTCTTCTTGAGTAACTTTTGATATTGTATTCTATATTAATGAACACAATATGTTGAAAGTTTTTAGGAACAAATGATCTTTTTAATAAATTTAATCATCAAGTTTGACATTTAACTTGAATAATAATGGCAATGATTCTAAACATTTTAAATCCATTTATGACAACCTTTTCTTGTGATTTTTCAGTCACTTGTCACAAGGTCAAGTCTTAATCCATTCAACTTTATTGTAGTTTAGACGTAGTATACGCAAAATCTCACCACTACAAGAATCTTACCTTATACCGATAACTTCTATTGTAGGTTGTCGTCAGCATCTCTCAACTTATAACGATGAAATGTCATCACTATAAATGTTTACAAACACTAGTAAAACTCTACAACATCTTGTTGTACTAGTAGAATAAATATATTTTTTTATTTTTCTTTTATTCTTATTCGTAGATAATAAAAAATAGAAATATGTTTTAACCTATGGCGATATTGTGACCGTAGTTTAAATTAATACTTTAACATTTTATTTATTCTTGATTAAGATATTAGAAAAATAGAAATTGAATAATTGGCAATTAAGTATAAAAATAGTATATATATATATACACGTATATGTGTGCATGTATTTGTGCACATGTGTGTACGCATTACATATGCTGCTGTTGCACTAATATTGCTAAGATTCAATATTAAACACTTCTAATAATGTAGGATTCAAAAAATTACATTTTTGATAATGAACAAGAAAGAATATTTAAAATGCTAAATATTCAGACACAAGAAGTGTGACATAAGAATAAATTATTTAGCGAATGAATTGTATAAGTTGAAAATAAATAAAGTCTAAGCTTATTAGTCAATGATTAATGAATAATATTACTTGTATTAAAGAAAATAAGATAATTATAGAATTCAAATCAAATATCATTTTGATGATAGTTATCAAGTTTGAATTAAAAAATCAAAATTTATTCTCAAAGTCATTGAGACCAGATATTGCAAGAAAAAATCGTCAAGGATATGGCCCAACCTCAATGAAGAACACTTTCATCGAAATTTGGGCGGCCAAGTCCTTCATTCAAATTTTGAATCCCCACCCATCCCTATACACCTATTTCTGGCTTCTTCTTTTCATTTGCAGAGAGAGAACGAGAAAAGAGGAGAAATATCAAGAAAACGTGTTCCTGGCAGCAGGTCATCACCGGAGTTCAGCACATAAACATGTATTAATGGTACAAATAACGCAGACAACAATAGATATATGTTCTTCCATCGCTTTAAACTCTTAACGTCAGTTTTCTTTGCCCATTTAAGGTTTGCGCGGTAAGGGATGGCCAAAGAAGCGATTACATCATCATCCCAACATCAGCAACTTTTGTTCCCTTTGAAAACTGTAATATACCGGGTACGGATTCGATTAGTTGGACTGTTTTTGTTTGGATTTTGCTATAATTTGTTTACGCTTAGAAATTATTTAGATTATTTATGCTAAATTGTTGGGTGTTTTGTTCATACCAAAGAGTTTGATATTAAATGTGTTGTTTTTTTTATCGAATGACTTCAATTTGTGCCTCAAATTTTCAATTGTAAAGTGCATTCGGGCTATACAATTATCAAGGAACCTTAGGGTTTGATCTTACTTTAGTTTTTTACTTAGAAGAGAGCTGATGTTGTGTAGGGTTTGCCAAGGATGAAACTGAGATCAAGTAGGGTTTTGAAAGGGGTAAAACCCAAAATTGATCTAGACACCAGTAGTTAAGATAATTATAACTCACAAAAACACGTCTATAACGTTTCGACAAAAGCGGTTTACAAGATAACGGAACACTGAAAATATATATCGTATAAGCATAATTTCTTATACTTAATTCAAACGACTATGATTCGACGATTATTTAAAATAAATATAATTAGTTGTATTTATCCTCTACGTCTACAAGTGGAAAAAATTTATAAAATGAATGTAATTATTTATATTTATTTCGAACATAAATTACCGAACGATCTCAAACATATATTATCAATCTAGTTATTTGATAATAAACCAACAAAGTCGATTCCTAACAAGCGTATAACTATATATTTATTTTATAATTTTTCCGAGACGCGAGAATATTATTTCGGCTCCGCGACATTATATACATAACTATTTACGTTTAAATATATAAATATATATGTCTAGATCTTACGGAACACTACGTGTTGTATTATTATCCGTCAACGTAGGCTATTCGAAAAACGTGTTAATACATTATACGAGTTATAACGACTTATTTTCATATATATGTTCGTTACATACATGCACGACCATTCGGAACGTCTAACACGATTCTATAAATATATTTATATTTTTATATAAATATATATATCATTTTTAAACTATGGCACGGCTGAAATAAGAGAACTCATGGGTATTCGAGTATTTAGCGGGTGTTCACTTTCTAGAAATCTTAGCATTTTACACTTCCGCTGTGCAATGAAGATACCAGTCAGATCACACTAACTCCGGTTTTGCAGGGTGTGACAATACACATAAAAATTTTTAATGGAAGATGACAATTAAACGATAATACAACCACAATGAAGCGTAAATCCTAACGTGCAATAAGTGGTTAAAAATGAAGTCATCAAGCTACTAGACACCGAACTCATCTACCCTATCTCCGATAGCCCCTGGGTAAGTACCGTCCAAGTAGTACCAAAAAGGGGAGGTATGACCGTCGTAACTAATGAAAAAAATGAACTCATATCAACAAGAACCGTCACCAGATGGAGGGTTTGTATAGACTATCGCAAATTAAACGAGGCAACTAGGAAAGACCACTTTCCTTTGCCATTTATCGATCAAATACTAGAAAAACTATCCGGTCATAAATTTTATTGTTTTTAGATGTTTTCTCCGGATATTTTCAAATTCCCATAGCATTGGAGGACCAAGAAAAAAACAACTTTACATGTGCTTATGGAACCTTTGCTTATTGACGCATGCATTTTGGTCTATGCAATGCCTCCGCAATATTTCGACGTTGCATGGTGGCCATCTTCCATGATATGATAGAAAAAACATTGAAAGTTTTCATGGATGATTTTTCTATCTTTGGAGATACATTTGACCAATGCCTCGATAATCTTGAATGAATGCTATCAAAGACTTTTCAAATCACCGGATTTTATAGCGGGTTTATCAAACACTTTTCAAAAATCTCTAGACCTCATACCAAATGACTTGAAAAAGATGCCCTATTCATCTTCGCCAAGGATTGCAATATAGCTTTTCTTACACTAAAAGAAATGCTAGTCAATGCACCAATCATGATGGTACCTGATTGGAAATTACCTTTTGAAATCATGTGTTATGCAAGCTGCAGTTGGAGCCGTCTTGGGACAATGAAAAAGAAAAACATTTTCACCCAAAATACTATTTGCTTTTGATAAATTTCGTTTCTATCTTGTGCTTTCTAAAACAATAGTCGATACGGACCATGCCGCCATTCGATACCTTTTCAAAAAACAAGATGTCAAACCTTGTTTGATTAGGTGGATTCTACTCCTCCAAGAATTTGATATTGAAATAAAAGGTAAACGAGGAGTAGAAAACACCGCCGCTGATCACTTGTCTCGCTTAAAAGTTCCCGCTTTGGAGATAACTCGAGAAGAGCTCATCAATGAAAAATTCCCCGCCGAATCCTTGGAAATGGTCGAATATCACGAAGACCCATGGTACACCGAGTATGCTAACTATCTCGCTAGTGGCATTTTAGTAAAAGGATGGTCACATCATCAAAGAAAAAAATCTTGCCGATATCAAGCACTGTTTTTGGGAAGATCCATATCTTTTTAAAATTTGTGCCGACCAACTTATACGAAGGCGCGCATGTTCAAGAAGCGAGAAAGATTCTTCGCCATTGTCACGAAGGACCATATGGAGGACATCACAGAGAAACAAGCACCGCACATAAGGTATTCATTTAGGATTTTATTGGCCAACCATCCGTAAAGATGCACACAATTTAATCAGAACATGTGACCAGTGCCGACGAACAGGTAATATTTCATCCAATGCTTCAAAGTGGCATCATTATTTGTGAAATCTTTTATGTTTGGGGTTTAGATTTTATGGGACCATTCCCAGCATCAGTAGGGAACAAATATATTCTTGTGGCAGTCGATTACATGTCCAAATGGGCCGAAGTCGAAGCTCTTCGAACAAATGATGGAAGAGTTGTGGTAAAATTCTTGAAACGTCTGTTCTCTCGTTTCGGCACTCTAGAAGCACTTATTAGTGATAGTGGCACCCAATTTTGTAATTACCAATTAAACAAAATTTTAACAATGGGTTTATCACCGTGTTTCAACCGCCTACCACCCTTAAACCAACGGCCAAGCCGAAGCAACCAATCGGGGTTTAAAAAGAATCTTAGAGAATACTGTGGGTTAAAATAGAAAGGATTTGGCAGATGAATTAGATGATGCATTATGGGCCTTTCGAACACCCTATAAAACACCAATAGGCACTACCCCATATAAGCTCGTCTATGGAAAAAATTGCCACCTCCAAGTAGAATTTGAACACAAAGCATACTAGGCATTAAAAAAAACGTAAACCTAGACCAAGAAACTTCCGATAAAAATCGATTTTATCAGTTAAATGAATTAGAAGAAATGAGAAATCAAGCATATTCCAACTCTGAATTTAGAAGGAACGCATAAAAAACATACACAATAAAATAAGCAAACATAAAGAATTTATGGAGGGGAATCAAGTGCTCTTGTTTAACTCAAGACTTCGGTTGTTTCCCGGAAAATTCAAGTCTAGATGGTCGAGACCTTTTTCCATTACCTAAATATTTCCACATGGCGCCATAGAAATTAAACCTCCAAACAATGAACCTTTCAAGGTCAACAGACAAAGGCTTAAGCTCTATAGAGGTTTCCTTGAGGATGAGGAAGTTGAAATAACACTCCAAGAAGCAGATAAAAAGTTGAGGAATAATCAAACGTTAATTGTAAATATGTATATTTTCCTTCCATTTTAAATATCTTGTAGGTACGTTTGGGAGCGACACAAGAATAAAAGCAAAACAGGTAAGTACCCAAAAGGGAACCCTTAGAGAAACACACACACACACACACACACAGAGTTAAAAAAAATGTTGGCCACATGGCCATGGAAAATCTGCATACGGGTTTATAACCCCCTTTTCTTCACTTTTTCTACATAAAACCATGACCCGTTTCTCTGGAGCAACCGGTTCCTGCCCTACTTCCGCCGATTTTGACGATTTCCTACCCAAATCCATCAACAAGGTATGATCCTAACAGGCCATGGCAAATGATGGAAGAGTTGTGGTAAAATTCCTGAAACGTCTGTTCTCTCGTTTCGGCACTCTAGAAGCACTTATTAGTGATAGTGGCACCCAATTTTGTAATTACCAATTAAACAAAATTTTAACAATGGGTTTATCACCGTGTTTCAACCGCCTACCACCCTTAAACCAACGGCCAAGCCGAAGCAACCAATCGGGGTTTAAAAAGAATCTTAGAGAATACTGTGGGTTAAAATAGAAAGGATTTGGCAGATGAATTAGATGATGCTTTATGGGCCTTTCGAACACTCTATAAAACACCAATAGCCACCACCCCATATAACTCGTCTATGGAAAAAATTGCCACCTCCAAGTAGAATTTGAACACAAAGCATACTAGGCATTAAAAAAAACGTAAACCTAGACCAAGAAACTTCCGATAAAAATCGATTTTATCAGTTAAATGAATTAGAAGAAATGAGAAATCAAGCATATTCCAACTCTGAATTTAGAAGGAACGCATAAAAACATACACAATAAAATAAGCAAACATAAAGAATTTATGGAGGGGAATCAAGTGCTCTTGTTTAACTCAAGACTTCGGTTGTTTCCCGGAAAACTCAAGTCTAGATGGTCGAGACCTTTTTCCATTACCTAAATATTTCCATATGGCGCCATAGAAATTAAACCTCCAAACAATGAACCTTTCAAGGTCAACAGACAAAGCTTAAGCTCTATAGAGGTTTCCTTGAGGATGAGGAAGTTGAAATAACACTCCAAGAAGCAGATAAAAAGTTGAGGAATAATCAAACGTTAATTGTAAATATGTATATTTTTCCTTCCATTTTAAATATCTTGTAGGTACGTTTGGGAGCGACACAAGAATAAAAGCAAAACAGGTAAGTACCCAAAAGGGAACCCTTAGAGAAACACACACACACACACACACACAGAGTTAAAAAAAATGTTGGCCACATGGCCATGGAAAATCTGCATACGGGTTTATAACCCCCTTTTCTTCACTTTTTCTACATAAAACCATGACCCGTTTCTCTGGAGCAACCGGTTCCTGCCCTACTTCCGCCGATTTTGACGATTTCCTACCCAAATCCATCAACAAGGTATGATCCTAACAGGCCATGGCAAATGATGGAAGAGTTGTGGTAAAATTCCTGAAACGTCTGTTCTCTCGTTTCGGCACTCTAGAAGCACTTATTAGTGATAGTGGCACCCAATTTTGTAATTACCAATTAAACAAAATTTTAACAATGGGTTTATCACCGTGTTTCAACCGCCTACCACCCTTAAACCAACGGCCAAGCCGAAGCAACCAATCGGGTTTAAAAAGAATCTTAGAGAATACTGTGGGTTAAAATAGAAAGGATTTAGCAGATGAATTAGATGATGCTTTATGGGCCTTTCGAACACTCTATAAAACACCAATAGGCACCACCCCATATAAGCTCGTCTATGGAAAAAATTGCCACCTCCAAGTAGAATTTGAACACAAAGCATACTAGGCATTAAAAAAAACGTAAACCTAGAACAAGAAACTTCCGATAAAAATCGATTTTATCAGTTAAATGAATTAGAAGAAATGAGAAATCAAGCATATTCCAACTCTAAATTTAGAAGGAACGCATAAAAACATACACAATAAAATAAGCAAACATAAAGAATTTCTGGAGGGGAATCAAGTGCTCTTGTTTAACTCAAGACTTCGGTTGTTTCCCGGAAAACTCAAGTCTAGATGGTCGAGACCTTTTTCCATTACCTAAATATTTCCACATGGCGCCATAGAAATTAAACCTCCAAACAATGAACCTTTCAAGGTCAACAGACAAAGGCTTAAGCTCTATAGAGGTTTCCTTGAGGATGAGGAAGTTGAAATAACACTCCAAGAAGCAGATAAAAAGTTGAGGAATAATCAAACGTTAATTGTAAATATGTATATTTTCCTTCCATTTTAAATATCTTGTAGGTACATTTGGGAGCGACACAAGAATAAAAGCAAACCCAAAAGGGAACCCTTAGAGAAACACACACACACACACAGTTAAAAAAAATGTTGGCCACATGGCCATGGCAAATCTGCAGACGGGTTTATAACCCCCTTTTCTTCACTTTTTCTACATAAAACCATGACCCGTTTCTCTGGAGCAACCGGTTCCTTCCCTACTTCCGCCGATTTTTGACGATTTCCTACCCAAATCCATCAACAAGGTATGATCCTAACATCATGATTAGTTAGATTAGCACTTTGCATGTAGTGTAACATCAAAAATTTGGGAAAAATTTAAGATTCTTGATCTAGACCCGTGCCAATCCTAAATTTTTGTTTAGATCTTGTTACTAGTAGTAAGTAGAAGTGTTTTCAGAAGTAAATAACCAAACATTGTCAGAAATATCAGATTGTTCTAAAAGTTTTCAACAAACCCTCGTTCATAACCGAAAAAGTTAAAATCGAAGGGTAAACAAGTAGTTTGTGCAAAAATTGGTCCTTGGGTTTGATTTTCAGGGTAAACCACAAATGATGAACCAAATATTTGAATTTTTCAAATCCGGCTCAAAAACCTTAATTTTGGGTTAACAGAAGGTTCACCACGGGGTTGTGCCCACTGACCACGGGGCCGTGGGCAGCCCAGTCTGTAGACATGTGGTCGTGCCTAATGGGCACGAGACCGTGTCTAGATCCCCT